>JAKWJA010002494.1:31841285-32288201 GCA_027704765.1 Solanum habrochaites | reverse complement strand
TCACCCCAACAAACGTCCGGGAGCGAGACGGACCTACGGCCGCGGCTGGGGGGGAGGGGTGAAAGTAGCGGTGGAGAGCGATAGCGCTTCAACATTATGGCACAAGAGGCTAGCCACATTAGCTAGAAGGACTTAATGTTCTAAGCCAAGAAGAATATTGGCAAATTTCAAGTGCTAAATTAGAAAAATGGTGAGCACTGCGGGCCTGGTCAACAAAAATAGGTTTCCCCACCCCTTTAAGTCCTCCCTCCTTTCGAGAAAGACAGATTTGCTTTGATTTAGTGGTCACTCTGATTTAATGTGGTCCAATAAGACAATACCTTGGGTGGTGCACTTTACTTTACTTTGTCACTTTCATTGATGATTGCTCTAGAAAACTTTTGGGTCTAAATGTCTGAAGACTAGAAGACCAAGTGTTAGGTGTCTTTAACCTTCAGGCTTCATTTGAAATAGAAACTGGAAAGAATTTGGAAAATGATTCGTACTGATAATGGTGGTGAATATTGTGGACCATTTGACGATCCTGCAAGAATCAAAGGTATTAGACAAACCAGACGGCTCCTTCCAAACTCCTTCAAGCTTAATTGTTTGGCTGAGAGTAATGAACAGTACCTTGATGAAAGGTTTAAGATTGTGCTTTTGAGCAATGTTTGCCAAATCTCATTTTGGGGTGAGGCTTTATTGACCCCGCTGCACCATGTTATTAATAATCTATCGCCTCTGTTTGCTTTGCAAAGTGATGTACCAAATAGTGTTTGGTATGGAAAAGGATGTTTCCTATGACCATTTTAGAGTTTTGGTTGCAAAGCTTTTTGTATCATTTCTCTAAATAGAGAGGTTGTCAAATTAGATGCCAAGACAAGGAATGTCTCTACAATCTTATTGGATGATGCCTAGTGAATTGGTTACAGGCTTTATGATCAATGAAAAGAAACTTTTGAGAAGCCGTGCTATTATTTTCATGGGAATCAAACAATTGAAGAGATTGACAAAGCTAGAAGGTAGAATCTTCAATTTTGATGGTATAGTCCATCATGAGAATTTCCTCAACCATGGTTCATGATGTATTTGGGTTTTGATAGATCATTGTGACAGCCCAGAATCATGTATCAATCAACATGTTGATCTTGATAAATAACGAATGATAATTGTTCTTGATGATCTGTTGCTCATGGGGAAGTTGTGGACGAATCAAATGATTTCCGCTTCGGATGGGGGTCCACAAGACAGCGGTTTCCGTTCCCCTCCCGTTATTCAGCCAATGAGTATGTGTTACAAGCACTGACGGGGGTAGAACCCTGAATGTTTATGAGGAGGGCCATGGAGAGGAGCACAAGGAACCAATGTGATTGTAAGCCAGCAAGAACGAGATGAAGTCTTTGGCATGAGAAACCCCCTTATGAGTTGTGTAAAATTGCCCAAGGGCATGATAGCTTTGAAGAACAGGTGGGTGTTAAGTTAAAGTGACGACACAACTTTGAAGGCCAGTACAACATCTTATTGGTTGATTTAATGGATTCGGTCAAAGGTAAAGGTATTGACTTTTACGAAATATTTTCTCCTGTTGTGAAAATGTCCTCGGATTCGCTACAGTTCTATCTAGGTTTTGGGCGGCTAGTCTTAATTTGAGAGATGAGCAATGGATTGAAGACGTCTTTCCTCACGGTGACCTGGAGAACGAGATTTATATGGAAACAACCCTGAGGGTTTCAAAAGTAGATGGGGAAAGAAAAATTTTGTTGCAACGTTAAAAAGAGTCTCTATGGCCTAAAACAGCTCCCATGACAGTGGTACAAAAAGTTGAAATCTGTTATGGGGGGAGCAGGCTATAAGAAACTTCTTCAGATCTTGCGTATTTGTACAAAATTTTCTTGACCATGATTTTTATCATCCTTTTGTGTTGTATGTGGATGATATTTGATTGTGTTGGGCAACATACTTCAAGATTGGACGAGCTAAAGAAGAGTTTGTGTAGTCTTTTTCTTATGAAAGACTGGGTCCTATGCCCACTCCAATTTTTGGGCATGAGAAATTTACTCGTCTTATGAGATAAAAAAAAGGAAGATTTATTTTGTCCAGAAGAAGTACATTGAACGCGTACTCGGAGCGCTCAATATGAAGATTCTAAAGCTCTGTTAGTATACCTCTTCTGGTCATCCTGAAGTTGAGCAAGAAGAAACAAGAACAAAAATTGTTCCTACAGCTAGGGAGGAAAAGAGAACTGGCCAAAGTTCCATATTCCTCCGTTGTCGTAGTTCTAATGTATGCATGGTGGGTGGCACTAGACCTGATATTGCTCACGCAGTTGGTGTTTCAGTATATTTCTCCGAAATCCGGGAAAAATAGCAATATTTGGGGGGAAGTCTGTGAACTGGATACTATGGTTATCGTTAGAGAAGCTCAGATGAATTCTTGTGTTTTGGAGCATCAAATCCCATCTTTAAAGGCTATACAGATTCTGATTGGCAGGTGACCTGATAACACAGAAAACCACTACGGATATTTGTTTAACTTTTTCCATGGGAGCTAATATCATGGCAGTCAAAGTGCAGAAATGTGTTGCACTATCTACAACGAAGCTTAGGGAATCTATTTGGCGGCTACTGAAGCCGGCAAGGAGATGATTGGCTAAAGTCGATTTCTTCAGAGCTTGGTTTGGATCGATGGGGGTATATTGTTATTGTGACATTCAAGAGTGCATAGACTTGGAGCACGACCTCCATGTAACCGCTGCATATACAAAACACATTGAACGTCAGATATCCTTGGATTCGTGAGAAGTGAGAATGATCATTTCACGTCAAAAAGATTCACGACAAGTGGAACATCCTGCGATTTGCTGACCAAGATGATACCAAATGCAAGTTCGAGTTTATGAAAGAACTTGTGGGTAATGAGCGCTCTCTACAGATTTAAGATACCTTCTTTCAAGTAAATGGGACTGGAGGGGAGATTTGTTGAATCCATCCCTTTTTAGTCACGTTAAGCTACTCATTGGTACAGACAATTTTTAAAGGAATAGTAATTGGAGTTGAAAATAAAAGATTTGGTAGTTGGCAATTGGAGATTTTGCAACCATTTTTGACTTTGCTATGTTTACATTGGTCATTATTGACATAGTTAATGGTTTTAATCCTTCTATAAATAGGCATTCCTTGCTATTTGTTAGAAACACAAGTTTAGAGAGGAAAAACCATTTGAGAGCAAAGTGAGGTATTCCATATACTTTATACCAGAAAATAAGTCTTTTGAAGAAAAATAGAGTATGAGCGATATTTTAGTAAGACGAACCAAAAGAGTGGTTGTTCCTTTTGAGTTGTGGGTAGTATCCACTTTGAGTATTGTATTCGTGACTACACCTTGAAAATTCCTTACTATATTACTATCAATTGCTCCTCTTAGTCCGTGTGTTTTTTCTTCCCTTATTCAGAAGGGTTTCCCCACGTAAAACTCTTGGTGTCCAATTATTCCCATTTATATTTCGCATTACTTACCATAATATAATTTTTTGTGTTTGGTCCGCGTTTTCCCCAACAGAAACAACAGCTCTTGGCTCTAAAAAGCCTCTAAGTTCTCGTGCCAGATGCACAATGAAATAACAGTTATTAAGAATGTTGTTCTACTGAAGCACGCCCTTGTTGCAGATGGTTGAACGCTGAAGCAAGGTTTCGTGTGCCTGTAAATAGAGAATTATCATATCAGCAGGAGTGTTATTTATAGTATAAATTAGTAGGATTGTTTGTTGAAAATGGTGAAAAATGGAAATGTAGTGATGCAAAATATAATTGGGGGAGAATTATTATGGTCAAGGCAAACTTTGGTAATGTTTTATTGATGGAAGGGATCTGGAAGCGACAGAACGGTAGCCATTAAAAGTAATTGGATAAAGCGAAAAAGGGTTTGTTTCATAAACTGAATTCGACTGAACACAGACGAAACGAGAGATAATCCATTATGGCATAGTCAAACATCCACATGTTGTGACTATAACGAGTCATGGCAACTAAGAGTAAGATTTACTTTGTGATCGAACAGTCCAAGGTGGTCTGAGCTTTTCAAACAAACTGACAAAGGGCAGACTCAAGGAAGACGCTGCTAGACAAGTTTTGTTTCAGCAACTGATCAATGCCAGTTGAATTTGCCACAGCCGAGGTGTTTATCACCGTGACTCTCAAACCAGAATATCTCCACTGTATGCTAATGGAAACCTAAAGGTCCTCGAACTTTGGTTGAGTGCGATAGCTTAGTTAAGCGACCAAGACGGTTACTTACACACAACCCTGTGGGGACACCACCCTAATGTTTTGCTGTCTTCCCCGATGTGATCCGTAAAAAGGATACTGGGGTGCCAAAGCTGACATCTGGTCTTGGTGGAGTAATTTAATTTTATTTGTCTTGTTGCCTGGTATCTTCCATTCTATGACTCAATCTATTATCTGTGTAGGAAGATATGCAAGGCGAGTACAATGTCCTAATTGTTCCCTCTAGAAGTGCGTAAACTTCTCTAGAGGCTCTTCGACCCCACCCTCAAAAAGGATGTCATAGCCAAAATAAAGGAAACTCCTGTTTAAGAAAAGGATTGGATCTAAACAAGTAGTGAACCAAAATGTTATTGCAGTGGTGTGCTGTTCCAGTTCAATAATACCACAGTTAGATGAAAAACTGCAAGCGTTAGTGCATTTGATATCATCTGCTGGTTTAATTTGTCTGTGTTTTCTAAACAATGATCACAAGGAGGATCTGCGATTCACATCAGTGAAACCTGTCCCAGTCTCATATCCACGCTGTGGAGTTGCAATGTTTGAAAACCTTGAAGTAATAAGAAAGAAGTGGGATTTTCTTTGTTTGGAGGGATTAAGTGGATCAGATATGAACGCCTGTGCAATTGTCGTGCAAATCTTTGAAATTTCTGTATCCCGTTTCTTCATTGTACTAGTCGGTCAAGTGGTGATGCGACTGATTACCAACATTTTGACGCAAACTATCATACACAGCTCTTGAGGCAATTGTTTCAGAGGCTTGGCAAGGTGTGCAATCCTCCTCACAATCACTAAAAGAGCAAGCTGATCTACTTTTGTATAACTATAGGTAAACAAATTCTGTTGTTTGGGTGCTGCTAGCCTCTATTTACTGCACTTGTCTATGAAGCAATGTACTATACTTACAAACTTAGATTATTTTTTTAAGGGTTGTCTCCCCTCTCTTATTTTAATTTATTGCTTCACGTTATAATCTCGGCCATATGCGGATAAATCTGCAATAATACTTAGTTTTCTTCTTGCATGGCGGAAGTTGAGTTGTATTTCCATTTTGAAATTTGTTCTCAAAACAAGCGGAACAGCGACAGGGTATGCCGATTTACTATCATAGTGTTGTAGTTTATGATTTCGTAGTGGGAGCTCTTTGAAATCTCATAGAAATGACCTCGATTTGTTGGTTATGTTGTTTGAGGAAAACAAACAAACCTAAATAATGGTGTATGTTTGTGTGTGAATCCTTTTTAATGTGCATTTAATTTGCTTACCTCTCTTGAATAAGTTGTCTGTCTCAATCCACCTTATTTTGGACCTGACTATTTAGATGAAAAATTCAATAAAAAACAAAGAGTGTGCCCTCTGAAAGCACACGACGAAATTATTAACAAGCACCCCACAAAACCAAGTGAACAATCGATTTTCATTTTCTTTTTGGGGTTGCCATAAATATTTGAACAGAGAAAATTTCAGAAATAGTGATAGTCTAGGTCTAATTATTTGATGTTTCTAGTCTCCATTAATTTAATGTCTAATTATGATGGATTTTAATGTCCGTTTCTGCAATACAGAGAGATTTTGTTGGTTTTCAAAGCATGACAAAACATGTCCTTTTTAAAACCATAGGGAAATGGTATTTTGCCTCTACATTCATGAAATAGCTAATCCTAATGAAATAAAGCGTGAATATAATATCTGATCGTAATGGCATGTTTATGTATATATGTTTTCAAAGTGCAGATGCTGGATGTTTGTGTATGTAGGTGAAGACATCAGTTGTATATGTGGCCAACTGAACCGATATATATGTTTTCAAATTGTCTGTATAGGCCAATTGCATGATAAAGATATGCAAAGTGTGTGTTTTAAACATGTTATACATGAACACATCACACTACCTTACACACATTTCTAGTTCTGATAGGGTGTATGTTTGTGTTTTTTGGGTTTTGTAGGCATTTGGTGCTGAATACGGAGAAGGTTTCGAGACATTTAGACCCGATGGACTTCTCAAAATTGATGTGGTTCAAATTTTGTAACAGGGGTTTTGAATCTTTGTGCCTTTTGGTGCTACGAGGCAACATATCTGTACTCAAGGAGTTTCTTATGAAGCACTTATATTGTTCTTTTTGTAAGTCATCACTTGTAATTATGAACAATTGTACAAAAAAATTGTATTTAGCTATGATTTTTATTCGTGGAGAATAGTTTAATTATTCAGTACTAATTTTAAGTCGTCGCTATTTAACACCTTATATATTTTGTGATAATATTTTTGTTGTCACTAAATCATAGATTGATTAGAGACAATTAAATATTTATCACCAATTATTTATATTATTAATGACGAGATAAATGTCATAATGAATAATTTTCTACCTAAAAGTTTAAATAGTTAACTACAAACTCTAATTTGTCGATTTGTAACAACATATTTTTCAGTGAATTTTTTTTTGTGTCGCAACTTAATAAATTATATAAACAAAAACTAATTTTGTCATCAATTAGATATATTATTAATGACGAATAATTTTTTCACTGTAACTTTAATTCGTGACGAACACTACTTAAAAAATGACGTCAATTAATATTTTTGGTGAAACTTTACGGACAAACATTGCTACGGGATTTTTTATGTTTCAATCGCCAAAAGAATGTTTCTCGTAATTTGAAGGCACTAAAGTAAATTTGTCACTAAAAGTGATAATTAGTGAAGATTGAGTTCGGAGTTTGTCATAATTTACATACACCATTAGTGACCGATATAATGTGTCCAATCGTACTTTAAATTCGTGACTAACATTACTTAACAAAAATGACGCCAATCAGTTTGGTGGAAATTTAGTGACAAAACTTTTGTACGGATTTTCCAGTTCTTCACTAAAGAATGTTTTTCTCATATTTTAAGCACACGAAAGTAAATTTTGTCACTAAAAGAGAATAATTAGTGACGAATTTGATGTCGTAGTTTATTTTAAATTACATATACAATTACTGACAAAATAATGTGTCAACGATAACTTTAAGTTCGTGACTAATACTACTTAACAATGATGCCAAATAATTTTTTGATGGAAATCTTTAGTGGACAAAACTTTACTACGGATTCTTATGATTCGTCACTAAAAGTATGTGTCTCATATATTTAAGCACGAAAAGTAAATTTTGTCACTAAAAGAAAATATTAGTGACGAATTTGATGTCGTGGCTAATGATTTTGTAGCTATATATCATATTTCTTATAGTGTGATGAAGTGTACACGTATCTGAATTAAGATTATATAGCAATAAGAAAAAATTTCTGATGCTCAAAAAAATGAGAAGAAATTTATTTTTATTTTTTTGAAATTTTTGGGAGAGGAAATTCATGGCAGAATTGGAGAAGCATTCAACACTTGACAATGTGTGATTTCCTCTAAATTGATGTGTTTAATGTTTATTATATGTTGTTTTTTTACTTTGTTTTCGTGTTTTTGTTTTTTTTGTTTTACTTTTTCATGTTTTTTGTTTTTTTTTTTTTTCTTTGTTATTTGTTTGTTTCGCTGCTTTTCGTTATGTTTTGTTACCTTGATATACTTGTGGTTTTTGTTTTTTTCTCTTTACTCTTTTTTTTTAGGTTATTTCTGTTTTTTTTTTTTTTGATCGTTTTATTTTTATTTGATTTTTTTTTTTTTTTTTTGTTGTCTTTGTATTAGTATGTATTTATTTTTGTGTTTTTAGTATGTTTTTTTTTTATTTTTTAAAGGAGAAATGAGAGAGGCTTTTATTGGTTTTATCGTTTTCTGTGCTGTTTTCTTGTTTGTTTTATTGTTTTGACTCGTTCTTTTTTTTTTTTACTTTTTGTTTTTCTTTTATCATTTCGGTTTTTCCTCTGTCTTCTGTTCACGTTTTTTCCGTTTCTCTACTTGTTTTTTATTTGTTCCCTTTTTTTTCTTCTTTTTTTTTCCTTTTTATTTTTTCTTTGTGCTTTTTTTTTTTTTTTCCTTTTTCTTCTTTATTTTATTTCTCCTTTGTTGTTTTTAGTTTCCTCGTTAGAATCTATCTTGATTTTTTCTCAGTTAAACTATTCTGTTCTCTTTCGTCTTTCCTCAGTTCTTTGGGGGGTTTTACTGGGGCCAGTGAAGGTACAGATAATGAGAGTAGTGCGCTGAGCAGGTATTCGAACGAGATGGACTAACTATCTTCTATATTAAATATATATAATTAGATGTCTTCCTTAGCTATATCCTGGGATAAAGTGTATCGAAAGGTTTATGTGCATGTATCGAAAGTGTTAGGTGCAGGTATCGGAACAAAAATGGTAAAACCTGTAATATCAAAAACTCACGGGAAGAGAGGTAATTGATTTCTAAACTAGTGGAATTATGTTGCTTGCCCAAATAAAGCATGTAACCAATATATTTAGTTTAAAATTAATTAATTTTAATTTTTATTAGAAATTGTTTCGAAAATGCTTCCGAAAGAAAATCCAAACTTTTGGAAAAATAGTTTATATTACTCTTTGGAAATACTCATTTTTTTTTTAAAAAAAAAAACAACTAAAAACCTCACATTGTTTAAAAATAAGCATTTTTAACATTTAAAAAAACTTGACTGAAGGTTTTTAAAGCTTTCTAAAAACTTACATCTGGCTGTATGTAAGTTCAATTAATTAAAGTAAAAGAGTGTTTTTAAATTTATCAATAGTTAAAGAATGAAACTAATAATTCATTCAATATTTTAAAAGTGTTTTTAATAATTCTTTTCAAATAATACACAAAATTCTGCTTGTTCTGTGCAATTGTCCAAAACGTATCTAGATACATTGTTTTATTTTGTCAGCTTACCAACTTTTTTTCACTTACAGACTTACTCACTATTTTTTATGAAGGAAACAAAATCTGAACGCTACAAATTATTTAGTCACAACTTTAATGCTTTCATGTATATATAAAGGGGAGCTTCACCGAATTATACATTTTTCTCCTTGAATTGTGTCTACTTGTATTCAGGTTCTTTCTTAAACCCATTTTAAGTTTAATTTCGATTTGTTTGTGAATTTTTATTAATCTGTAAGAATTTTGATGATTTTTGTTGAGTAAGTGTGTGAATTCTGGAATTTACACTTGTTCTCGTTTGCCTTTTTTTCTTTTTGTGGATCATGAAAAGAAGTGTTTATTCTGTGATTTCATTTTTGTGTTAATGCTAATTATCGATTTGATTGGAGAAGCTGTTGTTATATCTATTTTTAGATTGAAAAAAAAAACCCTTTTCTAGTAAAGAAGGGGGCTTAAATCTATTTGATGCTGGAATAGTGTTCCAGAATCTAATTTTAGTTAATTAAATGGAAGTTATAACATTTATCTGTTTAACCTGCATTGGTGATATTATATATACCTTTTTTGAACATTTCCAAATGAACAATTTCAACAAAATCTTTTCATTTCCTCTTTTACTATTACTTGTTATTTGGGAATCATTTTCTTGTCTGCCTCCCAAGGTCCGTGTACACTCTGCCCTCCTAGGCTTGTGGTGATATATATATCTCTAGTTTTACTTTTGCGTTTAAGTTAAGCAATAGTAAAGCTTATTTGAGTCTCTCTTTTCTTTATCTAGTGATTTTCAGAGCTCTGTGACTGAAAGAATGGGGTGAAAACAACAGCTTCTTTTGGCTCTAAAAACCTCTAAGAAGTTCTCGTGCCAGATGCACAATTGAAATAAACATTATTAGAATGTTGTTCTACTGAAGCACGGCCCTATGTGGCAGATGGGTTGAACGCTGAAGCCGGTTTCGTTGCCTGTAAATAGAAGAATTATCATATCATCAATGAGTGGTATTTATAGTATAAATTAGTAGGATTGTTTGTGAAAATTGTGAAAATGGAATTAGTGAGCAAAATATAATTGGGAGATTAATTAGGTCAGAAGGCAACATTTGGTAAGGTTTATTATGGAGGTGATCTGGAAACGGACAGCTTGAGCCATTAAAGTAATTGATAAAGAAAGGGTTCAGAAAGCTGCATTGAACTGACAGACGAAACTAGAGATATCCATTATGGCCATAGTCAAACATCCACATGTTGTTCCGCTATACTATGTTCATGGCAACTAAGAGTCAAGATTTACTTTGTGATCGAACAGGCCAAGGTGGCGAGCTTTTAACAACTGACAAGGGCAGACTCAAGGAAGACGCTGCTAGAAATTTGTTTCCGCAACTGGATCAATGGCAGTTTGAATTTTCCCATGCCGAGGTGTTTATCACCGTGATCTCAACCAGAAAATCTCCACTGGATGAGAAGGGAAACCGAAAGGTCTCGACTTTGGTTTGAGTGGCTTAGCTGAGGCTCAGCGACAAACGGGTTACTTTACACAACCTGTGGTACACCAGCCAAGTTGCTCCTGAGGTGATCCGTAGAAAAGGATATGGGGGTCCAAAGCTGACCATCTGGTCTGTGGGAGTAATTTTATTTGTCTTGTTGTCTGTTATCTTCCATTTCTATTAGAACTCAAATCTTATTTTCTGTTATAGGAAGATATGCAAGGCGGAGTAAACAATGTCCCCTAATTGGTTCCCGCAGAATTGGTAAACTTCTCTATAGGATCTCCGACCCCACCCCTCATAAAAGTATTTCAATAGCCAAACTAGGAAAGCTTCCTGGTTTAGAAAGGAGTGGGGATCTAAACAAGTAGTGAACGCAAAATTGTTATTGCAAGATGGTGATGCTGTTTCCATTCAAATAATACCAATTTAGAGTTATAAAACCTGCAAGCCGTAGTGCATTTGATATCAATCTGCTGTTTAATTTGGTTCTGGGTTTTTATTCATAACCCATGATCAAAATGAGAGCTGCGATCACATCAGTGAAACCTGTCCCATCATCATATCCAAGCTGTGGAAGTTGGCAAGTGTTTTGACCTTGAAGTAAAGAAGAAAGAAGTTGGATTTCTTATGTTTGAGGATTAAATGATAGCAATATTATGAACCTGTGCATTGGCGTGCAAATCTTTGAAATTTCTGTATCCCGTTACTTCATTGAGCTGAGTAGGTCAAGTGGTGATGCGACTGATTACCAAAACATGTTGACGCAAACTATCAGACCAGCTCTTGAGGAAATTGTTTCAGGCTTGGCAAGGTGTGCAATCTCATCAACAATCACTAAAATGAAGCTAGATGCTGATCATACTTTGTATAACTAGTATTTAAACAAATTCTGTTTGTTTGGTGCTGCTAGCTACTTCTATTTACTGCACTTGTCTATGAAAGCATGTTACTACAAACTTAGATTATTTTTTAAGGGTTGTCTCCCTCTCTTATTTTAATTTATTGCTTCACTTATAATCTCTGCCATATGCGATAAATGCTGCAATAATACTAGTTTTCATGCTTGCATGGCGGAAGTTGTGTTGTATTTCCATTTTGAAATTTGTTCTCAAAACAAGCGGAACAGCGACAGGGTATGCCGATTTACTATCATAGTGTTGTAGTTTATGATTTCGTAGTGGGAGCTCTTTGAAATCTCATAGAAATGACCTCGATTTGTTGGTTATGTTGTTTGAGGAAAACAAACAAACCTAAATAATGGTGTATGTTTGTGTGTGAATCCGTTTTTAATGTGTCATTTAATTTGTAACCTCCTGAATAGTGGTCTTCCTCAATCCACCTATTTGGACCTGACTATTTAGATGAAAAAATTCAATAAAAACAAAGAGTGTGCCCTCTGAAAGCAACACACGAAAATTATTAACAACACCCCCACCAAAACCAAGTGGACAATAGATTGTCATTTTCTTGTTTGGGGTGCCATAAATATGTTGAACAAGAAATTTTTCAGAATAGTGATAGTCTAGGTCTAATTATTTGATGTTTCTAGTCTCCATTAATTTAATGTCTAATTATGATGGATTTTAATGTCCGTTTCTGCAATACAGAGAGATTTTGTTTTTTCAAAGCATGACAACATTTCCTTTTTAAAACATAGGGAAATGTATTGCATCTACATGCATAAATGAGCTAACCTAATTGAACATATCGTGAATATATATCCTGAATCTAATTGCATGTTTATGTATATATGTTTTCAAAGAAAGTGCAGATGCCTGGATGGTTTGTGTATGTAGAGTTGACGACATCAAGTTGTATGTGGCCAACTGAACCGATATATATTTTTTCAAATTGTCTGTATAGGCCAAATTGCAATTATAAAGATATGAAAGTGTGTGTTTTTAAACATTTTATCATGAACACATCAACCCTTCTACACACATTTCTAGTTCTGATAGGGTGTAGTTTGTTTTTTTTGGGGTTTGTAGGCATTTGGTGCTGATACGGAAAGGTTTCGCGACAGTAGACCCCGATGGACTTCTCAAATTGATGTGTTTGTCAATTTTTTGGTAACCGGGTGGTGAATCTTTGTGCCTTTTGGTGCTACTAGGCAACTATTGGACTCAGGAGTTTCTTATGAAGCCTATATTGTTCTTTTTGTAAGTCATCACTTGTAATTATGAACAATTGTACAAAAAAATTGTATTTAGCTATGATTTTTATTCGTGGAGAATAGTTTAATTATTCAGTACTAATTTTAAACGAAGGTAAGAAAGTCTTCGGCATTAACACCTTATATATTTTGTGATAATATTTTTGTTGTCACTAAATCATAGATTGATTAGAGACAATTAAATATTTATCACCAATTATTTATATTATTAATGACGAGATAAATGTCATAATGAATAAATTTTCATACCTAAAAATTTAAATAGTTAACTACAAACTCTAATTTGTCGATATTGTAACAACATATTTTTTTAGATGAATTTTTTTTGTGTCCAAAATTTAATAAATTATAAAACAAAAACTATTTTGTCATAAATTAGATATATTATTAATGACGAAATAATTTTTCACTGATAACTTTAAATTCGTGACGAACACTACTTAAAAAATGACGTCAATTAATTTTTTGGTGGAAAATTTAATGGACAGAACATTGCTACGGATTTTTATGTTTCATCGCCAAAAGAATGTGTCTCGTATATTTAAGCATTAAAAGTAAAATTTGTCACTAAAAGCGAATAATTAGTGAAGAATTTGATTTCGTAGTTTTTCATAAATTACATACACCATTAGTGACGAAATAATGTGTCAGCGATAACGTTAAATCGTGACTAACATTACTAATCAAAATACTCCAAATAAGTTTTTGGTGGGAAATTTTAGTGTACAACACGTTGGTACGGATTTTCATGTTTCGTCACTTAAACGAATGTTTTTCTCATATATTTAGCACGAAAAATAATTTTATCACTAAAAGCAATATTTAGTGACGAATTTGTGTCGTGCTATGTTTTGTAGCTATATATCATAGTTTCTTATAGTGTGATGCAATGTTTACCCCGTATCTGAATTAAGAGATTAATATAGCAATAATAAGAAAATTTCTGATTCTCTTCAAACAAAATGAGATAAATTTTATTTTTATTTTTTTGAAATTTTTGGGATAGGAAATTCAATTCATGGCAGAATTGGAGAAGAAATTAATTGAAAAATGTGTTATTTCCTCCTAAATTGATGTGTTTATGTTACTTTCCATATTAATATACATATAATTAGATGTATTCGCTTAGCATGTATTCGAAAGATATGTATCTAAACTATCTTCTATATTTAAATTTATATTAGATGTATCTACTTACTTGATATCCGGATAATGTATCTTAAAGGTGTGTATGGGGCTGTGATCTAAAAGTGTTAGGTGCATGTATCTGAAACCAAAATATGGTGAAACGATAATATCAAAAACTCACGTGAAGAGATGTAATTGCATTTCTAAACTATTGGAATTTTTAAATGTGTCGCTTGCCCAACATAAAAGCATTAACAATATTTAGTTTAAAATTAATTAATTTTAATTTTTCTTAGAATTGTTTCAAAATTGCTTCCGAAAGAATTCAACTTTTTGAAAAATAGTTCTGTATATTACTCTTTGGAATACTCATTTTTTTTTTAAAAAAAAAACAACTAAAAACCTCACATTTGGTTAAAATAAGCTTTTTATAACATTTAAAAACGTGACTGAAGGTTTTTAAGCTTTCCTAAAACTTACATCTGGCTGTTTAAGGTTCAAATTAATTAAGTAAAAGATTTTTTTTAAAATTTATCAATAGTTTAAAGAAGAAACTAATAAGCATTCCAATATTTTAAAAGTGTTTTTAAAATAATTCTTTTCAAATAATTCACAAAATTCGCTTGTTCTGTGCAATTGCCAAAACGTAATCTAGATTACTTGTTTTATGTTGTCAGCTTTCCAACTTTTTTCACTTACAATACTTCTCAACTATTTTTTTATGAAGGAAACAAAATCTGAACGCTACAAATTATTTAGTCACAACTTTAATGCTTTCATGTATATATAAAGGGGAGCTTCACCGAATTATACATTTTTCTCCTTGAATTATGTCTACTTGTATTCAGGTTCTTTCTTAAACCCATTTTAAGTTTAATTTCGATTTGTTTGTGAATTTTTATTAATTATGGTAGAGAATTTGATGATTTTTTTTAGTAAATGTTGTGTGAATTCTGGAATTTACACTTGTTCATGTTTGCCTTTTTTCTTTTTGTGGTACAGAAAAGAAGTGTTTATTCTGTGATTTCATTTTTGTGTTAATGCTAATTATCGATTTGATTGGAGAAGCTGTTGTTATATCTATTTTTAGATTGAAAAAAAAAACCCTTTTCTGAGTAAAAGAAGGGGCTTAACTATTGATTAGGGATAGTGTTCCAGAATCTATTTTAAGTTAATTAAATGGAAGTTATAACATATTATCTATCTGTTTACCTGCATTGTGATTATATATATACACCTTTTTTGAACATATCCAAATAACATTTCATTTCAACAAAAGTCTTTTCAATTCCTCTCTTTTACTATTACTTGTTTATTTGGAATCATTTTTCTTGTCTGCCCTCCCAGTCCGTTGTACACTCTGTCCCTCTAGGCTTGTTGTGATATATATCTCCTATTTTTACTTTTGGCGTTTAAGTTACTAATAGTAAGCTTATTTTTTTGAGCTCTCTTTTCCTTATCTAGTGATTTTCAGAGCTTCGTTCCATTAAAGATGGGGTGAACACAGCTCTTGGCTCTAAAAAAAGCCTCTAAAGTTCTCGTTCCAGATGCACAATGAAATAACAGTTATTAAGAATGTTGTTCGACTGAAGCAACGCCCTTGTTTGCAGATGGTTGACTCTGAGCAAGGTTTCGTGTGCTGTAATAAGAATGTCATATCAGCAGGAGTGTTATTTATAGTATAAATTAGTAGGATTGTTTGTTGAAAATGGTGAAAAATGGAAATGTAGTGATGCAAAAATATGAATTGGGGAGATTATTAGGTCAAGGCAACTTTGGTAAGGTTTATTATGGAAGGGATCTGGAAAGCGGACAGACTGTAGCCATTAAAGTAATTGATAAAGAGAAGGTTCAGAAAGCTGAATTGACTGAACAGACGAAACGAGAGATATCCATTATGGCAATAGTCAAACATCCACATGTTGTGCAGCTATACGAGGTCATGGCAACTAAGAGTAAGATTTACTTTGTGATCGAAAGGCCAAATGTGGCGAGCTTTTTCAACACTGACAAAGGGCAGACTCAAGGAAGACGCTGCTAGAAAGTTGTTTCAGCAACTGATCAATGCAGTTGAATTTTGCCACAGCCGAGGTGTTTATCACCGTGATCTCAAACCAGAAAATCTCCTACTGGATGAGAATGGAAACCTAAAGGTCTCAGACTTTGGTTTGAGTGCATTAGCTGAGTCTAAGCGACAAGACGGGTTACTTTACACAACCTGTGGTACACCAGCATATGTTGCTCCTGAGGTGATCCGTAGAAAAGGATATGGGGGTGCCAAAGCTGACATCTGGTCTTGTGGAGTAATTTTATTTGTCTTGTTGGCTGGTTATCTTCCATTCTATGACTCAAATCTTATTTATCTGTATAGGAAGATATGCAAGGCGGAGTACAAATGTCCTAATTGGTTCCCTCTAGAAGTGCGTAAAATCTCTATCGGAAATCTCGACCCAAACCCTCATAAAATGATTTCAATACCCAAATAAGGAAAGCGGTCCTGGTTTTAATAAGGGATTGGATCTAAAACAAGTAGTGAACCAAAATGTATTGCAGATGGGATGCTGTTTCCAGTTTCCAATAATACCCAATTAAGTTGATACAACCTGAAGCGTTAGTGACATTTGATTTTTGATCCATCTCTGGTTTAATTTGTCTGGTTTATTCATAACACTGATCAAAGGAGAGCTGCGATTTCACATCAGTGAAACCTGGTCCAGTCATCATAATCAAGCTTGTGGAAGTTGGCAAATAGGTTGAACCTTGAATTACAGAAGAAGAAGTTTGGATTTCTTTATGTTGGAGGAGGGATAAAATGATAGCAATATGAAACCCCTGTGCATTGGGCGTGCAATCTTTGAAATTTCTGTACCGTACTTCAATTGAGCTGAGTAGGTGCAAGGGATGTCGACTGATTACCAAACATGTGACTCAAACTATCGACCAGCTCTTGAGGAAATTTGTTTCAGGCTGGCAAGGTGTGCAATCTCATCAACAATCACTAAAATGAAGCTAGATGCTGATCATACTTTGTATAACTAGTATTTAAACAAATTCTGTTTGTTTGGTGCTGCTAGCTACTTCTACTTACTGCACTTGTCTATGAAAGCATGTTTCTACAAACTTAATTGGATTATTTTCCCTGAGTTGTCTTATTTTATTGGTTCAATAGTACCAGCTAGTTTTCATGCTTGCATCGCTTGAAGTTGTCTTGTATTTCTATGATTTAGTGGTGGTTCTCATATATAGAATTGACCTCGACTTGTTGTTTGAGGAAAAGAGAGAAAACCTAAATAATTTGCTTATCTCTCTTGAAGTTGTCACTATTTCTGTATTTCTTCAATCAAATAAAGAAAGAATTCAAATGGCCGCTCTCTTCAAGTGTATGTTAGTTATTACATGCATATCGTTATTTTTAAATATGGCAAAGTTGCGTCGAACAGGTCTTATTAACACGTTCCAGCAGAATCCAAAAGTGAGTGGGATAAGCTTTCAGAATTTTTTATTCAAAGCCAAGACAAAGAAGGAAAACTATTTACTTGTTTAAGGAAATAGTTTGAAGGCGTCCAAGACAAGAAGGTGCTATGTATCTTTTTTAAGGAATTAGTTTGTAGTCTGCAGTAAATATAAGAACTCCAAGTAATTTCTACAAAGGCTTTGATGCTGTCGAAATTCCCACAATTTTTCTTGGAAATGGTAATACGGAAAGACATACGGTAACGCAAGTTGATGGGATTTCTAGTTCAGTCGAGTTTGGTTTACAAAAGTTTTAAGGCAATCTATTGTGTTATTTAATCAAGGACAAATCTTGGAGAAAGGTTGTTTATCAAGTTCATTTGTAACTTCTTTTTGAATTTTTTTTGAGTTTAAATTCAAATTATGATTATAAAATTTAAATAACAACATATTAAAATATTGAGATGAAGTGATTCAAATTGAGCGGTTTGAAAATCCGATTCATCTTTAAATACATTTGAGTTCTAAGTAAACTTCGACGAATTAATTCAACCCAATTTCTATTTCTTTTAATATTTTTACTTTCAACGCAATCGTCATTTGGCACCCTTACTTCCGTTTATATGCATATATGATGATGGGACAATAGAGTCCACTAGGCTCAAAGGGAAACTTACCAAAGGAGAAGGATTGTGACACTACCCCTAAAGCTTATGGCTACATAATATGTATACCCTTAGCTTGTCGTTATGACTCATATTCTCTTAATTTATGTGATATTATTTAATTTGATATAAAACTTAAATAAAAAAAGAAGATTTTTCAAATTTATAGTCTAAACAAACCTTAATCATAATTTATATGTGTGGTATAAATTCATTTTATTAAAGATAAAGAAAATTTTAAAAATAAAATTGCTCCTGATAATAGAAATGTGACATTTTTATGGAACAAATTAAAAATAAAAGGGTATATCAAAAATTGAGACATAGAGAGTAATAATTCTGAAGGATGTGTTTGGTATGAATTTTCGATTTTCTCATGTTTGGTGGTAGAAATACTTTTAAAAAGATTTTCTCTAGTAAAACAAATTACTTAAAAATGAGGGAAATGACTTTCCCAATAACATTAGGAAAAATAAGTCTCATAAGTAACATGTCACACTTATTGTCTCATTCCCACTCATTCTAGCCCCATCGGCCTTGATCATTCCAGCCCCAACCCCCGCCACCCTACTTCCACCTTATCTCACACATAGTATTTTGTTAGATTATATAAGTGCTCTTGGAATAATACTTTTTTGCTTATTTATTAAAAATTAAAAAAATAAGAAATTCACTTATTCTCCCAAAAAATATTTTCTTCATACCAAAACATAATGATCTCCTTCCGTTTTTTATTTAGTTTAACCATTAATCATCCGAAAAATTTACGGGCCTAATTAATTGAAATTGGATAACTTAAAAAATTTCACTAATTTAGTATCTAATTACCTCCCTTTCCTTCACTTTTCATTATTACGAAGCTTCTCAGAATTTGGACTTCACATACAAGTATCTCTGATACATGGGGTCAAAATTAGGTTGTACTCTTATTAGACACATTGTATTCAAGTGGTTTCACATGTATTTGACTCTCTCACTCGTCTCTCTCTTACTTTGCTCACCACTCTATTTTCTCGCTCACCCCTCTCACTGTATCTGTGTTCAACATACCTGTATCTAGTGTGATTCACATATATCTAGGATACATAGACTACCTCGCTCGCCTCCCTTCTATTTCGCTTGCATATCTCTTTATTTTAGTGTATCTGATAGCACAAATACATATATATTTATGTATTTGACTTAAAATCTTATATAAAATAATTAATAAATACATATATATTGGTGTATTAGACTTAAAATCTTATATGAAATTATTAATAATAATGAGACATTATGTAATTAGTTCAAACAACAGAGAATATTAGTAAATATGATAAAAGTATTCTTTTTAAGTAGGTAGCTTTTCTATTAAAATTTGGTCCAAATGATTCGGTTCACTAAGAGGGGTAAAGGCATTAGTACTTAACGACTTGTTTGAATGGTTGTTCCCGTTTGTATTGTCAAAAAAAAACCTTGTAACAAACCACAAACGTCGCCAACAAATGTAACAAGTAACAAAACCACACACAACTGTTGTTAACTACCATGCTGTTTTGAGTATTACTTTCTTCTAAATGGTAATCGTATTTTTTAATTCATAATTAGATATCGACAAAAAAACTCATTTTATGTATCGACTGATGTGGTGTGGTGCGTCGTTATCTAAATATTTCCTTCTCATTTTATTTTTATTTATATATTTAATAATTATATTTTATCTTCCTACCTTTTCATACTAATTCTACCTTGTATCCTACTTTTCTTATAGGTTTATCACTCAAATTATTGATGTGTGACATTACGTAATGATGGAAAACGATATAATCTATCACAACATCATATTCATTACTATAACAATACAATACAATACAATACACTAAGATACATTATTTAACAATATTTAACAACCACACAAACCAAGTGTTATAGTGCAATCCGCCTGTAAAGGATAAGAGCTCTAATAAAGTGAATCTAATAAAAATGCTTAGCAAAAGGAATTCAATTCGTATAAATTCTAGGCATCCCTTTTGTTTTGGCCTATTGAAGGTCAAAGCATTTGGAGTGGAGCCACTTGGGGTACCCTTCACATTAACATCACGTGGCTACTTTCTCTCTATATATCCTTTTAGTAACATTAGTAATTAATTTCTTCAAATATAAGTATAGAAAATATATATGTGAAGATATTTTAAGTAGCATATATGAACCATGAAATGTTTCTTTTGTGTGTGTGTGGATATGTGTTATGTTGTGAAATTATTGGAGGGTGGAGAGGGCCAACTCTTAATGGGCACAAATTCTGGATGTATGGGTTTTGTCTACATTGACTTACAAAAGGTAGATTTTGAAAGTGAAGTAACCTCACAAGATACATGTCAAACTTGAATGTCTTCTTTTCTCTTTTGATTCTCTTTTTTTTTTTCATTAGTCCTCCAACGAGTAGGTGCTGGTCGCTATCAATCCGCGTTAGGGAGTGAAGACTAGCAAACTGGAAAAACAAAGAGAGAAAATAACAAGCATCTTGTTCTCTTTGTAAGAACTATCACATCGTGATCGTGATCTTTACAAATGTAATTTAATATATCTATTTTTTTATGCCCTCAACCCTTGCAAGTAGGGGGTGAGTGGGTGTGAGATGTTGAAATACACTAATGGCTATTTGTACTATATTCTCACATCATATTTCACTAAACAATTTAGACAGGGTGATTAATAAGCATTGGCCACTAGGCTTTTGGTCCTTTAATTTCTAATTCAAATTGAGAGTGACAAAAGATCCTATCCCATAGTCATAGTCCCCACTAATTGAAACCTAAAAGCATTGGAGTAGGGACATTAAACAAACACTCATTATGTGCTTATTTTGTCAAAATAAATTTTGCCATCATTGGAACTGCATTCAGGTTAAAGTTATGTTGGGATTCAGGATAGACCGTATGATTGAGTTCAAGAAAATGCTTTTTATTTAGACAATTCATGTAGAGAATCGTCAGTTCCTTCAACTTGATACAAAGTTTCACTTAAACACTTTAACTAGCTAGTGTTCATATTAGACACCTAATGTAGAGAATCGTCAGCCCCTTGAACTTGATACAAAGTTTCACTTAAACACCATAACTAGCTAGTGTTCATATTAGACACATAATGTAGAGAATCGTCAGCCCCTTGAACTTGATACAAAGTTTCACTTAAACACCTTAACTAGGTAGTGTTCATATTAGACACCTCATGTAGAGAATCGTTATGTCATTTTAACACTTTTTGCTTACATGTCTTAGTGAGTGTAATACACTCATTGACCGCGAGCAAAAAACTTATTTCGTCAACTTTTTAATTTTTTTTCTTTTTCTTTCCCATTTTCAGCCATCATTTCTAAAACTTAAACACCCAACTATGGTGGATCAAAATAGTCATAAACAATTGAAGAATGATGAAAATTGTTTTAAAAATTTAGAAATAAGATTTACTTAGTAAATTAATTCATGAGATTCTTTTTCAAAAGGATTGAATTTACAAGTATATTTTTTCTGAATCTGCTAATTAGAGTGTGTGTGTGGGGGGGGTGGGGGGGACGCCAAAGATATTTAAAAAAGACACTAATAAAGGAGCAGTGTGTGGGTTAGCATATTTCTGATATTTTTTTGCAAGTATTTGGAGAAGAAAATTGTGATTGTGGTGGTGGGTGGGTTGTTGGGGGGGGAGGGGGGAAACGGGGTATGTGCAGATATTTCTGGAAAATGGGTGGGGGTGAGTGTGAGGTAAGGGGTGGGGGTATTTCTGCAAGTAGACTGGGTAGCTTTTGGAGAAGAAGACTGGGGAGAGTTGGTAAAATATGCAATATCAAACTCCAAAGTTTTTAATATTACACTTTAGTTTCTCAACCCTTTCTAATAATATTTTATATTTTTTATTATTATTTTTAGATTTAAAAATAATCAAAAAAGAAAATATATTTGAGCCACAAAAAATTCCCGTTTTCATCTAATTTTTATCGATTGCGATGATTTTTGCGGCGAATCTTTCTCTTTATTATTGAAAATCTCCATTCTTGCTCATTGCCTCTAGTGTTATGTCATTTTATTTATTTTTTTGTAAAAAATATTTTTACACCATTTTTACTAGCTTGAAAAGCTTAAGAATTCCATCAAATACCTCATTAGTAGATAGATTTCATAGTTTATAACCCCTACTAATACATTTGTCCATTCCAGACCTAGCAGAGTACCTATTACATTCGATTTCACTTATTGACATTTTTTGAAGAATTTTTCTCCAATCCTTGTCCAGTTATAGACCGATACCGTAATCTAGGATCGATCATTGTGGTCCATAATGTCAGTAGTTACAGTAATTATTGTTAATAGTGATTATATGAATGTGTGTGGAAGGAGACTCCTAAATGTTGGATTTGAAAATTATCAAGTGAAGTGACGATGATCATCCCATTTCATTGCAATGATTTATACACAACATGGTTCATATCGTAATTGAGATGTTGGAAATTAGATTGCGAGCCAAGTGAAGTTATGATTAATTATGTAATGAATGAAAAGAAAAAAATACATTCCACATTCATAAAAAAAATGATAATCAAGTGTCCCTGTACATGTTGGATGTTATCGCCGATCGCACTAGGCCAATAGTGAAAATAAATAAAGTCGTGAGGTCTTTGGTACTCCTCTCGCCCACCCTACAATCGATGACGATGATTCGATTAAAGATAAAAGTTTGGGTGATTATTGATATGGATGGTTATCCCATGGAATCGTTGTAGAGTTCAAATAGTGTGTGCACTTTGAATTTCTTAAGATGGTTATATATTCTTTTCATCTTCGTCACCCTTGTCGAAAAGAAGGATGTTGGCAGACTTCCACAATCAAGAGGAAGAATTAATATTTAGTGTTGGATATGTAGCCCTACTTTGGATGGGAAATAGAGGGCCGTCGCGCACTTTGAAAAGTTTAGACTGACGAGTTAAACTGTGGAAAAGTCCTCTTATGCTTTAATGAAAAGACATTTGTCCTCATCGGTGATAAAGCAAAATATGAGAGTTTAATACATAACACTCCTATTAATTGTTAAAAGGGTATGGAAAGAGGGACCCCCCCGCTCCGTCGTCGCTCGCTCGCTTCGGCAATGATCGAGAATTATTTTTTTTGAACAAAGTTTGTTTTACATTAATTTATTTATTAATAAACATGGCCAAAGATTTTCAACTAATTAGTGTATAACAGAAGTTTTTTTAGTTAACCGAATGGTTTCACTTTTTAGCCCCGACACTGGGATCCGCGGAGGGCGTGATCCGTTTTAATTTTTATTAATTTTTAAATTTCCCGCCATGACTGTTCTATAAATGTTGCCACTTCAGGAACAGTCAATACCATTTGCAAGGTTCGCAACTTTCATTCATGGTCCGTGTTAATTTTTGAAAGGGTTGCAACCTTTCCGAACATATTCTTCTTGTCTTCTTGCCTACGTGAAATACCACTCAGTCTTCAGCAGGTTTTCTTATACGAATTTTCTGATCTTCCTCTTCTTCTTCTAAACCATTTTTCTTCTGTACTTTCTTCCTTCCTGCTGTGGCGGTTGATTCGCGGATGTCAGGTAGAGTTTTTTGGTATCTAGTACTCGGCTGATTAATATCGTGTTTACCCTGGAGGTTATATTCCAAATTAAACCTCGATACTAGTGGGGAAAAATTTCTTAAGGGGACACTGTGAGTTCCGTTGAACTTGAAATAATTCCTTAAGGGGGACCAATGTGAGTTCAGTGGACTTGATCTTCTTCAAACCAAATTAAAAGTTATTGCCAGATTCTGGTAACGTTTTTACAGATTAAGTTTTTTGTGAAATAAATTTTTATATTCGAGATCTCTCTTATACTGGTTCTATAAATTTCAGTTACATCGTGTTTCTGAACAATTTTATTACAATTAGTAATTTCTGATTGGTGATAGCACGTTTGTAAAATAAATTTAGTTGTAATTGATCTTGCACACAAGAGAACCGCATGGTGGATAACAATAATGTTGTTAGATAAGTTTTTCCCACTTTAATTTTGTAACGCGAGGTAGGGATTGTATTTGGAATTTGAGAACTCGATCAGTTGTGGGGTTATATAAGTCGTAGAGGTTCGGGCCTTTTAGATTAAGGGATTGAATTGTGTGGGGTTTGCGTGGGTGCGCCTGGGGGAGCTACTATTATGGGAGATGTGGGAAAACAAATATATGGTGCATACCCATCTATTTGAGTTATGCACTACTGGACATACTTATGTGGTGGGCGGTGATGGGGTGGGGTGCCTTCGTGGGTGTTTAGTCGAGGTATATGAATTGAGTCGCTAAAGCAAAGGTTGACTGGGAGCGGGGGTGGTCTACAATGTGGTATATTATTTACGGGGCGTGGTGGGTTGCTTGCGTGTGGGTTGTGGTGTTCGGGGGGTGGGGTGATTGTTGGTCTCTGGTCTCTGGTGGTGTGTTCAGTTTGTCTGCTGATTCTTATAGTTGTAGAGTAAAGAAAGTTGGAACGGTTTGTGTGGTAAAAATGTGCTAAGTGTTCCGATGTTGCGGAGTCTCACAACACGTTCGGACTGTAATGGAATTTGTAGAGGGTGTGGGAGCGATAAACGGAGCTTAGACCTAGTTCAAAGGTCGGGATATAAGGATTTTTAGACATGACATTGGGGGTGGGGGGGGGGGGGGTGGGGGGGGGCCGATAATGTGAGATCAAGAGGGGTTGTGTGAGGGGGAGAGGGTAGTGGGGTAGATGCAATCCAGGTGGCGGGGTGGTGGGCCTCGGGGAGAAAAACTGTGTGTGTGGTCAAACACGGGAGTGGTCGGGGGGTGGTGTGTGGTGAAGTGGGTGGGATTGTCTGTTGTTGTAGTGATGGTTGGGTGTTGTTGGGGGGGGTTCACGACGAGGCCGGGGAGTGGGTGGGGTCTTGGTGGTCGTGTCTGGCCGCTGTGGGCATTCTGTGTTTCTTGGGGTCTTGATGGGGTCTTGGGTGAGTTGAGGGATCGGGTGCTGGGGTGACGGGGTTTTGGTTGTTCTGGCTTGCTGGTTTGCTCTCTATAGGGCGTTGTGTGGAGTATACTCTGTTCCTTGCTTGTTTGACTTGGTTTGCTATTTAAGTTGAATGGTGGTGGCTTTCTCGGAGGAGAAAGTGTTTTGTTAGCTGTGGTGTCTGATTTTAATTGGTTGTTGTTTTGTCTTTCGGTTGTGTTTGAGTACTGTTTCTTTCCAAACGCTGGGGGTGGGGGTTGTTTGTACTCTTAGTTGTGAATTGTGTTGGGGTTGGCGGGTGTGGGTTTCTAGGAGTGGTGTTGGAGTGTGGTGTGTTAGGCTTTGGGCGTAGGAGGGGGTGGCGGGAGTATCGTGTTTGTGATCAGTGAGGGGGGTGGATGGGGGCGGCGTCGGCCAGAGTGTGGGAACCGAGCGCAAAGCAGGCAGCCAGAAGAACCGCCGAACGTGGGGGAGAGCATAGTGTGAGGTAGGGGGACCTTTGTAGTGAGGGTTGAAAGGGAAATAATGAGAAGTCTGTGAAGAAACGAGTACTGGAAATGGAGACAAGGAAGAGAGGGGAAAGCCAACAGGGGTATCCACGAAGAGGATACAGTGCGTGTGATGGTGCAGCACGAGCAGTGTAGATGGTTGAGAGGGGAGGGGTGTTGTGTGGGTACGGGAGAAAGGCCCGAAAATGCGGAACGGTCGACTGGGAGGTATGGTCTCAGGTAGGGGAGAGGTGGTAGAGAACAACGAGCCCGCGCGGCGTCAGGATATCGGCGCGGGGCAGGACGAACCGGAGAACAGAGAGCGGGAAACGCGAGCGAAAAGAGGGAGGAAGGGAGGGCAGGAAGTAGGGAGGGCGGGGGACAAGCCGAGAAGAGGATAAAAGGCCAGAGGGAGGAGAGAAAGGAGGGCGGGAAGAATACCGGGTTCTTGAGGAGGGCCCGCAATAGAGCGAAGGAGTGGTATTATTTGTGGACACATATATACACTAAAAGGTTGGATCATTAATGCAAATCCACCCACATATGCCCTATACTGAGTGCTTGTCTACGATTACAATGTAATATCATTTTGCAAACTATAAATACACATCAACTTACCACCCACCCCCATCATAATATCTCTAACATCTATAATCTCCCTTGATTCATTTTCTTCAAGTTGTCACTATTCCAATGTCTCAACCTTCAATATTATGCTCGCTACAATACACTTTTATATGCCCCTTTTTGTTTTTTTTCGAATTCAATCATCTCTTCAAACAAGGGCTCTACGCTGATCCAATCGACTTTTTTCCTAAGATGTTGAAATTGAAAATTGTTTAATCAAACCACTTTTATTTGGGTTGTAATCTCGGGGTGGGCGGGCTCTCCTGTCTCTGCGAATCTCTTGTCAACAACACCAAGTGTACGAACTAAACTAAACACACTTCAACTTTTACTCCTTTCAAAATTGACGTTCATTTTGGTCATCGTTTCTGTCTTGGGTCTATAGTGATGTCTTGTCTTTACACCTGGTGAAAGTAAAAGAATCATACATTGAAAGAACATTTCCTGCCTTTTTTTTTTATTCTTAGCACTCGCAACAACATGATAACATATCATTTATTCGATTGGATTTTAAATGTTTCGGCAAATAGCTCCAGTGTTCAAAATACATTTGCTTGGATCACATAAAGCTTTTGATCATTTTTACTAAAAGTGGACACGATAAGAGCGGCCAACCGGTGCTGCTGCGTGTAGGATGGCTCGGTACAAAAAATTTCCTAAGTGTGAACGTCTTCAGCTTTATGTGTTTTTAGGTTGCAAGTATAAGACATAGTCTTTAATGATTTTCTAACTTTAATAATCTATAAGCAAGAAACAAGGTTTCTTATTAATGGGGTAGTGGTCTGTGTGGTCGAGGGGGCTCACTAGGGCTATTAACTGAAACAAGAAAAGTACTGATATTAACAGTCCAAAACAATTGCAATAATGCTAGATTGAAAGAATGCAAAAGATAGGTATAAGAACCCATTAACGTCAACTAAATGCAAAAATAATTAAATCGATAGACATATAAACATATAAAGTTTTCAAATCTGTCCTGGTTAACCATTATTCAATCAAGCAAAACAGCATTAAAGGATACAAATCAGTAACATGAACTCAACATAGATCATTTTTTGACATTTGAATGGCAAGGAACAGTCAATTTTGCTTAAAATTGTCAAATCAACTAAATTAAAATCGACAAAAGGTGAAATAGGCTAGAACCTGTTCGGAAAGATTCATGCAGATCTGAGGGTTTAGGGCGGGGGGGGGTGGGGGGGGGGATGTTCACAATGGGGTGTCTGTAACGTGGGGTTCGGATTGGGGTGAGTGTTGTGCAGGAGAATCGAGGTTGAAGAAATTTTCACTATTGTAGTGAGGCGGGGAAGGGTGACGCTGGGCGGGCGGGGACAGGGAAGGGAAATGTGAGGCTGGGAAGAAGGTTGAGAATAGAGAGATAAATTGGTGAATAATTAAATAATAAATTAATAAAAAGAAAAATATTTAATATAATATACAAAGCATGGATAATACTTGATAAATTTTTATTTCTCCCCCATGTTCTGACGTTTGGGTTAAAGGGAGGAAAGAGCTATGGGACGGTGCTGGCGCGGACGGCAGCGCAGTAGCCACACGGTGCACACAATGAGTGGGCACTAAACCCCGTAAGACCCACAGACAAGAAGGGGGAAAAGCAGGGGAAAGGGAGATGACGAGGGTGTGGCGGCAATTAAAGGTTGGGAAGCTGAGGCAAGGGCCCCCGGCGCACACACAAGGCAAGCGCAAAAAGGCGGCGGAGGACAGATAGGGGTGGGAGAAGGGGTGTGGCAGTGTGTTGGGTGTGGTAGTGGGGGGGGGGAAAACAGGGGGTAAGGGGGGCAAGTCGTGATGGATAGGCAGTGTGGGGGGGAGGGGACTGTTGTGTAGGGGGACGTGCAAAAGGTGTATGATGAGAGACGGGGCGGGGACACGAAATGACAAGCAGGAGTCGGGGGTGGGGTATGGGGGGGGGGGGGGGGAGAAGGCGGGGCCGCAGGGGTTGATGGGAAGGACAGGCGACACACCGGTCAGAGAGGGGGGTGGTGAGGAAAAAAAGGGCAAATGCGACAGGGGGGGGGGGGGGGGGGGGGAACATAGAACAGGGAGGGGGGAAGGGACGAGTGGGGCATGGGGGGCCTAACGAAACGGCGCCAACGACAAAGGCCACCCGGGAGACCGAAGGTTGGGGTTGCACGTAGCATGCTTGTGTCTCAGTGAGCATAGTGGAGGTAATCATCAGGGCCAACGCGGTGAATTGACCTCTCGTGAAGGGTGATGGTGTCGAGTGGTGGTGGTCCTCGTGGGTCATTCGCAAACGGTCGACGACGGCGGCGAGAGCCGACACAAAGCCCTGAACGTGTCGACCATCTTATTGTAGACATTCAATGACCGGCCATGGGGGGGGAAGGCGAACCCTAGGGTTGGTACATAGACTTACAATTCTCTAAAAAAATACACGGAAGCTTAAATAGATGAACATTTAGACATTCAAGAGAAGTCTTAAATAGGTTTGTGGGCGTTGGGCAGAATACTTGTTTGCGAGAGGGGGTCAGAATTAAATTAACTTCGCTGGGGGGGGGGAAAACAAGAAAACATGGCTAAACTGGGGGGGGATGTCTATATCTAACTACGAACCTCTAATCGTTCACACAGGAATAGATATCGAGAAAAAACTTATGACACCTCAAATACTACTAAAATAGAATGCAAATAGTGTCTCCTGAAAACGAAAGGCCCCTCACCAAATACTGTCTACAATTGTATCTCAACGGAACACCTATTGATGATCCTAAATACATGTATATCCACTTTATAAAAGATATAGGTCGAATGACATTAGTACATAAGTTTATGTAATAGGTCTATATTAAACAATAACTAAACTAAATGGCTAGGAGCAAACTCAACAATATATCAATACTTGAATAAGACATGACAACCCTTTAAGTTTTACAATAAGATAACAATAAAAGCAATATATAATAAATAACTTACTTTACTTATGGAGAGTTTCTCTAATCTACAATCATTACTATGAGTCTAGAAATGATACAAACATTTTGCCTACGTAGCAAGGGTCATCATATACCTTGTTGGGTATAGGATGATATTGTGACTATGGATCCATCTAATAGGCCTTCTCAAAAGCACAGATGAGTCACATGAAAAATCAATATTATATTATCCTACACTGTCTACGTAGTTTTATGGGACTTTCGAGTTATAAAAGAATGTAACTCAATTCGATGCTTGATACTACTCCCAAAATAATCAATTTAACTTTATGCTCAATTCACCCTTTACAAAGAAAAGACTTTTTACTTTACTGAAGAACTTCTCAAAATGACATACTTACATTCTTAAAATATGCACGTTGAACTTAACTTTCAAGCCCAAGATCGGTATAGGTACATATATAAATGAACTCAAAGACTTGTGATTGGAGGCAAGGAATTTTTAAAAAAGGTAAGGTGAAGCTAATCGGCCGAGGGAAAGTTTACACTTGGGGGGTGTGGGTGGGAACGGGTGGTGGATAGGTTACCCCACCTCAATCCCCCCGTACCGGGCCAAACCAACCAACTGGGCGTGTGTGGGGTGGGCGAAAACGCCGTTGATCCGTCCGCTACGGTCAGGGGGGGTCCCGGCGGCCCAGACGCCGTCTGGGGGGCGTGGAAGGGGGGAGTGGGAGGGTGGTGGAGGGGGTTGGTGGTGGTGGGGGGGGGAGGGGCCTATGGGAGAGCGCATCGAGCGGCACTGGGGGTGAAGGCGCGCGGCTTGGGACAGGGGGGGCCGGAACGACTGTTGACCGGGTTAGCTGTCCATGGCTGCGCGACAAAGTCGCCGTCCGGCTGGGCGATGGTTCTGAACGGACGGAGGGGGTGGGAGGGGAGGGGGCGCCAAGGGCGCGAGGGTGTTGGTGGGGTGTCTGGGTGGGTCTGCGCCATGGTGGGCCTTGAAGGGGCAGGGTCATGAACGGTGTGAGGTGGTGCGGGGGGCGGCGCTAAGGGGGGTATGCATGGTAGGGTGGGGGCCGGGGGGGGGGTTTGGGGGGGGGGCGTGGTGGGTAATTAGGGGATGATGGGGGGGGTGGGGGGTGTGGGTGTTTGTGGTGGGGGGGTTGGGTCTATGGGTGGATAGGCATCGTAGATGTGGGTGGGTTGGGGAGAGGGAAGGATAATGAAGGGAGGTGAGACAGGGGGCAGCGGGTGGGGTACGGTGGTGTTGGGGCACGGGGGTCGTTCGCGTTCCGAGGCGGAGGGGGCAAGGGTGTTGTGGTATATTGTGGTCGGGGCGAGTTTTTTGTTTAGGCGGTGGGGAGTTGTGGACGGTGTGGGGTGGCGGTGTGCTCAGCCGTTGGGTCGTGGGTGGGTGGGTGGGGGGGTTTAATGGGGTAAAGCGGCGCTTCGGGGGCGGGGATCGGGGGGGAGTACCAGGGTCTCGACGAAGGCCTCGTGGGGGCGGAGGCGAGCGTCCTCGGTTGTGGCCAAGGTCGGGGGGTGTCAGAGGGGGGGGTGGTGGGAAGGGGGGGGTGGCGGGGAGGGCAGCGGAAATTACGGGGAGTCGGTCGGCAGTCGCATGGAAAGACGTTTGCCTGGGGCGCGGGGCGAGCCGGAGTCGGCGGGTGGCGCGGGGGGGTGGAATTCGTGTTGTGCAAGGGCGGGGGGTCGTGCTGGATACATAGGCTTTCGCGGGGGAGGGAGTGGTCGCGGACGGGGTCTTGGAGAGCGAGCACGTGGCGGGGGGGGGGTGTCCGTCCTGGGCTTGGCTCCGGAGACAGAGCAGGTGTGGGGGGGTTGGGGAGGGATTCGCAGTCGTGTGTGGGGTGTGGGTGCCGCGGGTGCTGGGATCAGACGGCGGTTGGTTTGGGGCGAGCTTCCGGCGCCGGGGGGGTGGTGGTGCGGGGCGGGGGTGTAGCCTTGTCGTTGGGTGGGGCGGAGGAGTTGGGATTTGTAGCGGAAGGGCGGAGTGGGGGGGGTGGTTGGTGAGGGGGTGACGTCGTGGTACGGGGGGTGGGTGGAGGGTGGGGGCGGGTCAGGAGAGGTATGGGACGCTCCCAGGGGGGGTAACAAGGGTTGTTTCGGGCCGTAGGTGGTGTGGGTGTTTCGGGGTATTGTTGCGGTGTGGGGGGGCGAGGGTGGGCCCCGGGTTTGGAAGGGGGATGGTGGGATGAGAAGGAGATCCGTGGCCGGGCGAGGGGGCTGGTGGCGGGGTTGTGTGCGAGGTGGCTCGGTTGTGGTTGGTGGGGGGTGGTGGGCGGGTTGGATGGCGACATGTTTAGTGAGCGAGTTGTGGCCGGGGTGGCGGCATGGCTGGGGCCGGCTGGGTTTTCGGTGCGGGGTGGATGTCGGGGCGGCTGCGGTGGAGGGGGGGAGTGGGCGTGAATTTTGAGGAAGGGGGGGTGTGGGTGGGGAGGTGGGGGTGCGGTGTTGGTGGTCTTCCCGAGCTCGGGTGAACAGTGCGGGGGGGCCTTTTCTCCCCAAATTGAAGGAACATGCGCTGGATGAAACAAAGAAAATTTGGCTCAGTGACGCCTAGTGTACTGGTGTCGTTCCGCACCAAGCCTTAAAATATTGGAGCTGGTTTTGGTGCAGTGCTGGCACGTTGCCTCATACCCCAAAATACTGGGGATAGTTTTGGGTGCGCTGCCCCAGCCCTTTCCCAATTATTTTTGACCAATTTTTAGTAAAATTCACGCTTCAAACTTGTTTATAATTTCTCAATTCTCAAACACAACATGAATACATGAAGAATTTCATTACAACCTTTCAGGTATCACCACCTCATACTAAATAGGTTTTGTCCAACCCTAAAGTGAGCGAAAAAACCTAGAGGGTAAAAGATAAACTAAAATAAAGAATTACTTAAGAATCTCTCAGTATAACGAATTGATGGATGAATTTGATCTATGGCAGTGTAAAGACGAATAAGGGAATCCGGAACATTCCCGAAAGAAATCAACGAATCTTGAAGAACGCTTAAAATCTCTAGTTGTTCTTCTTCGATTATATCTCTCGTCCGTAGGGGGAATGTTCTCTAAGGTTGTGGTATGAACATGAATGTGGATCGGATTTGAAATTGATGAAACTCTTTATTGGATAAGGAAAAACGTGCTAGGCCTGTAGGTCGGATAGTACGATGATGAATACCCAAAGGAGAGTGTGGGTGTAGTCGATGTGGGGTGTCACTGGGTGAATTGGGTTGGTGGTGAAGGTGGGTGGTAAGAGTGTGGGTTGCGTAGATGGGAAAAAGACAAAAAAGCGGCTTCACTCAATGAGCAAATACTTTTTTTTCCGTTGACCTCAAATTTAGGCTAACTTGGTGGAGTCGGAAAGAGAACTCAAAGACCTTCAATTTGGTAAGTAATTCATGGGTTACCTAAATATTTATGTTTTAAAAGATATGGTCGATTGAAGTTTATCCAAGATTATAACTAATGGTTGACTTGGACGAACCTTTCTTTAGAGCTTTTTGAAATTCTAGGTGTTACAGGTGAAAAGCAAACATATACTAGTTAATTAGTTAAGTTTGTTTTGTTCAAATATCTTTCTTTTGTCAAAATTTGAGTTCACATATGATCAAATTTTATCCATTTGATCACCTTTTAAAGTCTTTGCCTCCTCAAATTTTGGACTAATTTGTTTTAAGCGAAACAAATGTTATTCTTATGTTATTTTGGTTGATTAATATGATTAATGGACTAACTTCCTTATTTTTTGATTTGTTTTTAGAAGAAGAGACTGACTTGTGTTGGTAATTAAACTTGTTCACTTCATCAAAGTACCCGCTGGTAGAACATTCATAATTTACACGGTCTAAGGTCAAGGGAACTTCTACGGACTCATAATTTCTAACTTGTACTACTAAAAGAACTCGTTCAAAAATGGATTCCTCAATCAACACAGTTGCTTCATCCGAAATGATCCCCACTTCATCTGTCGCAACAAATCCTAGTTCCTCGGTAGTAATAGAATCATCTGTGAAAGTCATTGCTCATCTAGAGAGATAAATTGGTGAACTGAATCTCCTAGTATCTCAATAAGGCGCAAAAAGAACAACCGCTTCTCAGAACCATCCCACCTGACTGCTCAACAAAATTTCCCATCCCACACGAAGGGTCTGTTCGCCGTCTATGAGTGGTGTAATGGCGAGGAGAGCATTGTGGTTTTGAGACCTTTCAAGGCAACTCAAACTTGCGGCCTCACTCACTAATTCAACTCATCAGAATAATCTGGCCTCTGGTGGTGTGAGCGCTATGATAATGGCTCCTCAACCAAAGCTCCAATCAATGAACACAATCCTGCTCCCCATGAGCGACTTATGTCACTTCTCCCACTGTTACTAAGTCTCAAGAGTTTCACCACCCAGATGTTAATCACTATGTTGAAATTGAGGGTGATGCAAAATCAATTGTTGTTGAAATGACAAATAGGAAGATGAAAAACTTGGAAGACTCTATGAGAGGTCTTCAAGGGTTCTATAGTAGCTAGAGTGTGAGATATAAAGTTGGTGCCATGTCTTCCCGAGGTTGTGACTGTGGCCATTTGGCTAAGATCTCTGAGTTTGAAAAGTCTGATTCGAATCCTTTATTTCACTTGAAAATTTACTGTGAAAAGTTGATTGGTGTTGGAAACAACGAAGGGATAAGAATCTAGTTATTCAATCAAAATTTGACTGGAAATGCCTTACAGTGGTATTTTAAGCAAGATGTGACCAAATGGCGTACTTGGGATGATCTAGCAAATGCTTTTGTGGATTGATACACTCAAACTTACTTCTCAAATAAGAAGTAACGTGAGTGTCCCAGCCAATCAACAACTAATTGCGCATGTGGGGAGATCGTTCCCTGCGAGAAAAATATTTTCAACTTAACTAACTTCATCTATTATTACTACATTGTTCAGTATCCATGTGGACTTCCCTCCTTGGAAAGCCAAAATGATAAAGGGGGGTTTTCCTATTTCTAATAAATGAAAATAACTAGCGAAATTAAAGGAGACAACTAACAGCTTCGATGTTACAAGTTACTGCAATGTAATCAAAGTAACTAGGGTTACATTTCCCCACATGTCATAACTTATAATTCTAACAATGACAAATTCTTTGGGGGGTCGCTAGTATCGTTGGCATGCAGGAGTGGTGATCAGTTGGGATTTCTAAATCCTGTGGTCGGGTGGAGAGGGCAAAACAGAAAAATCATCTAGAAATTGTCACACTCCGCACCTCCGGTTGTGGTGGTGCCGGCTAGCGTGTGGTGCTATACTAACCCTTATCTTTACCTATATAATAAGCATCGTATTTGAGGTTTGACTAAGTGATTACTCGTACCAATCAATACTAACTATTAATAGTAACACTAAATCTCTATGTTGTTGATGTAATTTTTGTCCTACTATCTACCTCCTTGGTCCGCAAGTAGCATTAAGGCGAGTTCTATCTAACGTTGCCATCTGTTAAAAAGACGTCTACGAAAGAATTATCAAAATGCAAGACACTATTCTAGAATTGCTTATTTTAGGTTAGGTTGTACCTCATTATTTTCCTATGGTTCCCACAACCCTAGTTATGGAGTTTATTACCCTAGATCATAATCACAATATTCAAATATATGTATAAGACTTCATGTACTTACTTCAATGAGAAAGAGTAAAATCCGAGAGTTTCGCTTGTTAATCAAAAAAATCACCAACAATCAATTAACAAGACTCTCAAAATAATCAATAATCTCACAGGGAAATGGGTGGGGTGCTTCGAAGGGAAAGTGCGTGCAGAGAGTCCTAACAATAGTCTAAAATAATGTCTTCGGTCTAACAAATAAGGCGGTGTCCTAAAAATAATCCCGGTCTTGATCCCCTTAAAAAATTAGGTTTTTCGAACTATTTATAAAAAAAAACTAAAAACCTAATTAAAAAGGACTCTATTAGCTGGAACTCTGTCAACAAACCGCGGCTGAGGTCGACGGTACCTCGCGACGGATTGTCGTGTCACGAGGACTGTCCTGTACTCCGTCCCATATCTTTGTTCAATTTCTATGCTGGCTCTCTTCATTACCCTGCGACTGCAGATATCACGGATCGTCCACATGCCAACGATCCGTCGAGGGTCTCCGTTCCAAAACATCTTAAGACTCTTGAATTTGGGTACTACGTTGGACTACTTCTCTGTCTTCATGACAAAACAGCAGGACGGACCGTCATGCTACTACGGTCCGTCACGCACTCTGTAACCCACATCGTGGTCAGACTTCCCCCCATCTTCCGTCACAGCTACACTACGAGTGCCACCTACAGCCGAATCCCTGCAGACTGACCGTCCTAAGCGCCGTAGGGTGGTATTTTCTGTATGTCATTTCTCGCTCAAAAACTCTGCATTCTCATTCTTCTTTTAGGACAGATGTCCTTCAAATACCGAGAAACTACCTAAAAATTATCCAAACGGCTTTAGGAACACACTAACTTAAGTAAAAGTCTTAATAATACTGTTAAACCAACGGTAAGCACACCCTCACTTAAATTCTAGTTTTTGTCCTCAAGCTACCGCACGTGAACTCAATACAAAATCTTTGTCAATAGTAGCCATGTTTATCTCTTCACAATCTTTGCTATCAATCCAGATCAATCTCATCATATTTATGCATGCTATCACTATTTGCTTGATTATGTGGAATCAGACCTATGACGCTCACCATGCACTAACACATATCCTTCAATTTCTCACCGAGGTGCTAATTTTTCCTGGTATTGCAACTAGTGTCCTCACTTCAATCAAAACAAATCTCATTTTTCACACATGATTTCATTTGAGTATAAGGATTACTTTTCAACACTTACTTTCAAACAGTCACACTCATTCATACACATATACCATAGAGCTTACCCCTTATTTTTTCTTCACATGCTTTAAGTTCGCTATACAACTCTTAGGATCAAACGATCGGACTTTCTTACTTGGAACATAGGCTCAGGGTCAAGAGGGTATATTTAGTATACTCTTAGTGCTTTTTTCCTCCTGACAGATCGGCTAACATACCAGTTTTATCATTTTATTTTGACCATTTTCTCATATTCTTTCATCACCTTGCTGTTTTCCCTATTGTCTGTCATTTGTATATTACCTCTCTTCTTTCTTGCTTGTACTTCTGTATATAGTTTTTTTGTCTTTTTCTTCAACTATTCTTTAGTCAGTTTACTTTGTTCTTTCTCTCGGCTTTTGTTCTTTCAACCCCACTTTCTAGAGCATTACTCATAAGAGCCACCCTCAACTCATCGGCTTTGCATGAGTCAAAGTACACAGACAAAAGGTGGGGTCAGTAGCCCTCAGTAAAAGCGTTGTTACCTGCATTAGCCACCCTCAACTTAGTGCTTTTGGCATAAGCTGAGGTGGCACACTGTCGGCAAGAAAGGACCTGCCAACACAGAATTCTTAGAAAAGATCAGTTGGGTGAAAAAGAAGTCTAGTTTAAGATCACATCATTGGTCAAAGAAGGATACATTTTCATTTGGTTTTCTTTTTATTAGGCCTAACAATGGCTATATTGAATAATGTCCTATGATCTTTCTAATCTTCCTAATTGTTGCCTATTACACTTACTTTTAGCAGGACTAATCAGGCAAGTTCTAGCTCGTACAAATAGTTGACTATCCCATCTTCGTCACACTCACTTGACATCATCATTACTCTACTAGATTATCAGATACCTAGTTCGAATTTTAGACTTAGGGTTATGCGTTGTGGCATGCTATGTCTGCTTAGAGCCCACATTTATTCAATTACATAGCTAGTCCATAAGCATCATTTCCATTTTACTCAGGATATCATTTAGCCATCAAGCTTCAGATTCAACTAATGTACACACAAGATATAGACATGCCCCGGTTCACAAAAAAGTAATATTCTCTTCTCTTGGGGAAAAATAACACAGTGCAAGAAAACCCTAAAAGTGGATCGTGAATTAGCTATCTCAGCTTCACCCTACACTCACTTTCGCATTTACCCACCCGCCAACAACAAGACGATTCAAGCATTGTCCCCAATGCATAAACAATTAAGTATTAGAGTGGTAGTTGCACAAAATCCTGGGGCGCAAAGCGCCGATATCAGCAAGCTGGTGGGTCCGGTTCCCCCAGAACCCACCGACCTCTGTAATCTGGACACCCTCAGTAGTATCCTCAGTCCATCAACACACTATCAGCATTTCCTCTCACGCTATCTCCACAGTTTGGAGCCAGACGCCGCCAGCAGCTAACTTTCCTGCTCTCATCAACACAGTCTTCCTTCCTCATGCAAGTCAGGCTCTCCTCGCCGAGCCTTCATCTCACGGCGCTGACCTTCTTCCATGCTCGAGCTTCATCCTCCTCTGCGACCCTACGCCCTTGGCATGCCTCGGGGGGAGTTGGTGTAATCTCTGAAGTGCGAATAGGGCCGCCATCACTGTGTCTTCACATGCTCTTCAAAGGGGCCTAGAATCAAGCACCCCTAGCCTCTAAGATCATATCAATATCTTGCGCAAAGACTGGCGACCGCAGCATGAAGGTCGACGACATCCACCGGAGGTCTGGACGACTAGCCCTGTCACCTCACAAGCGTCCAAGCTCTGATGACTCTCAACATCTTCCGCTCTGTGTGATGACCATTCTCCACATCCAGCGCTCTTCTGCCCGTCACATTCGACCTCTGCATCCCAGGCTTATAATATGCAGAAGTGTAGCCAGTTGGGCTCCTCTAATTTCTGGACCTAGCAATCAGGACCAGAGCGGTCAAGGGGCTTAGCCGAGAGGATCTCGTGGCAAGTGCTACTACCCGGGATAAACTCGACTGGGGTGTGTCAGTTGGAAGCCGCCTGCGTATTTGTGCAGTCCTTTGCTACGTATCACAGGCCATATTGTCACCAAGGAGTCAACTCTGGACAAGGGCTCTGCTGGAGCCAACTCATGGCCTATCCGCATGATGAGGCCGATCTCAACAGTGCCCCAGAGGGGTATTGAGCTGATCAACATGCCATATAAAAGCGGCAGCAACACCGTACATATAGAAAATATCATACACGGGAAGGGGTAAGGTAGTTGTGACATTAAAAGCGTCTCGTTGCATGACCGCACTGTTAGAAGCCGACGCAAATCCACCTCAAACCTCGGCTATCATCCCGCCATCATGTGACGTATATATCCAGCGGGCTGTGGCGGGAAAGAAAGTGGCGTCCCCATCAAGACCACCAAAACATCACCGTGAAAGTCAGGTTTGGTGCCTCTGATGGCCCCCTATGGCTCGGTCACTGGGGGACACAGTCGGCACCCTCATCCATCAAACTGGACAATGCAATGCCAGGTGCCATCCACAGGTCTTTGGTGGTCTCTCTCGCGAGGCTTCACGCAGGAATTGGCCATCATTAAAGTCTTGCATCGTAGAGCAAACTCGACTGAGAGGGGTCCTGATTAGCATCGACATTCTCGGCTATATAGAAACGGTGGTGACAGCAGGGATATACAACCTGAACGCCACTTACTTGGAGGGCGTGCTCATTGGGGCCTATTTGGGCGGGGCAGCCCTCCTATCAATCTCTTATCGTTGAGGGGGGAGGTCGCTACGTATTATGGTAGGAAGCTCTCGACCCTCTCTTCACTATAAACGTCCCAACGGACGTGCCTGTCCCCCTCCAGTCGATTCTGTGTGAAGAGATTGTGGTATCTCTGGCAGGGTCGGGGTCTATGGATACTTGCCTGGTAAGGACCCGGCCGGCTCAATGTAAGTTTCTCGGGAGTCACTGAGTCATTTGGTCTTTTAAGAACTTTGCATCGCGAATCGACTTGATGATTTCCTGTCGACACACTCCACACGTTGGGGCTGGTCGGTCACTGGTATGAGCAGTCACGATCGGTGGGGAATCCGGGTGTGGCTTCTGAACTTTCAGCCTCATTAGACATGGCAAACTCTGGTCATCTGCATTGGGGTCGGGGGTCGGAACCTCAGCAGATCCTAAATGGCTTCCTCCGACACGAAACTCCTAAGGATCCAGCCGCTCCTTCTGCATGAGTAGCTGACATAGAGGTGACGGTCAGGTGCGCTCCTCATCAACGGGGATGCAGTGGACTACGCCAGGACACCGACCCTTTTTGGGTGTGGCTCTGGCAGCACTGCAGATCGGGATGGGGTGGAAAGTTCTGGGGAACATACTCTGGTCCGCTCATCATCAGAGGCCAATGACCAGTCAGCAACGAGGTGACAGAAGCTTTCGATCGTCCCGCGGCTGCGTAGACTCGTCTTATGTTGTCCATAATTATAGTACATGTAAAGAGTAGTCAATATTATCTACTGGAGAAGGAGCAAACTAGACAAGCAAAACCAACAACAAATAAATAAAGAGTTAAGATGTAATACAGGTCTATCTTACGGTGAAACACACGGGCCAGGTACGGCCGTCGTAGTGGGGGTGGGGGCTGGAGCGGTCAGTTGGTCGTCATGGGGTCCTCGTGTCTGACGACTGTGTTTATATGGAGAAAGCCCTGGAAGTGTGAGATCTCGGTACAATATGACTGGGACTGTGCTGGGTGGCGGGTGGGGACTGTCACGGAGGGGGTACGGTGAGGGTGGTCTGCAGCGTGAGTGGCGGTCGGGTCCGAGACGAGGCGGGTCGAAAAAGGAGAAATAGGGGTTAGACCCTTCGGTGTTGGTGAAAAGTGGGGCTCTGGGGTAGTCATAGACGTCTGATGGTAGGAGGACGGATTCTGAGGCGACGGGATGAAACGTCGCGGGGGCTCGTAGGGGGCCGTATGAGGACGGGGAGAAAAAGTGTGCGAAGGGTGTTTTATAGTAGTGTGGCCGGACGTCAATGAACTGTTGGTCGCGGGGCGCAGGGGAGTGCTGGGGGGTCGTGATAGTCCGGAGGTGTGGGGCGCATGGAGGTGATACAGCTTAGTAAGAAGTAAGAGGAAGGCCCAATCAAGCGAGAGGAGAAAGGGGGGGAAGAATCAGGCGGGAGGACGGGAACAGTGTCTCGAAAACCAAACTTTGCAGGGCTTGCCCGAATGATGTGGCGCGCAGGTGCCGTTGCCACCGTCAAGAAATGCTGTGACACTTGAAAGAGGGCCTGACAGGGGTTGGAAAAAACACAAACGAAAAGTCTGTGTGGGCGGACTCGGAACGCGTCAGTGAAGCGCTGTCCCTTCCAGGGGTTCGCCTGGTGTAATGGACAAGTGGATTGGAGGCTGACGACCCAGCGACATGTCCGCTACTGTACACCCCTTCACTGCGCGTGTACGAAACGTGCAGACGACACTGGATCCCATCATTCCGCTAACCCCAAACGAGAGTGGGGAGTGGTGAGGTATCTACGACAGTGCAACCCAAGACCGATAAACGTATCGGCTGAGGCAGCCTATTGCAGTTGTGTAACACCAATGGGAAAGGGCAAGACGGACCAGATGGGAGAAGCAAAGGCACTAGAAAAAGGCGTAAAGACACAAAGACTGTGCAAGACGAATTAAGACGAACATCAAGAGTTCAGTTAGCAGTGAGTGGATCAAGGAACGGAGGCCGGACTAAAGGGTGGAAAAATACAAACTGAAAACGGGGACGCATATGAAGCGGAAAACACCAACGACAAGAAGCGTGCGCGAAAACCAAGGCACGGGAGAGAGAGTGGGAACGAATTGGGGGAAATAGTGAAGAGACTGGGAATCGTGTGGTAAACCGAGTTAGATTTGAAAGTGCCAAGGCGTCGCCAAAGGAGAAACGATGAAGAGGATGAGAGTGAGAAATCTAAGGGTGGGGTAAAGGGGAATTAAAAACCCCCGGCCGGCGGACTGCGAGACCGAGAATCCCGACGACATCTTCGCCGTTGACGGTAGGGCGTTGTTCCGCGTCTCCTTTCCCGAAGTGGAAAATAACAAAAACGGACCGGACACATAATTCATCATCCGGTCCGTCACTACCACGCCTCGCTGTATATGTCATACTGCGCAGAGTAATTTCTGCGGATTTCCTGGTGATGTGCCTGCAATTTAAACCCATTAGTAGAAAATGCTACCAGTTACTGCCAAGTGAAAAAATGCTAGAAGTATTCAAATTTTTGCTCTCCAACAACGGAGAATGGCAGCTGAGGTTGACTCACGACACGACTAGGACACTTGATTCGCAGGTGCCGTGCATCAAGTGGGTATGCACTGTGGTGACCACTTCACGCACCGATGCAGTATGGGCCCGAACGACCGAGAGTGTTGCGTGCTGCGCGCGTGTCACTAACCCACACCCCTCATGTGGGAACTCACGAAGCGAGCGTCGGTACAGGGGGAGAACAACACATTAGAGAATGGAAACATAAGGCGACCATCACCTTGGGACACTCCGTCTCCCAAGCCTAAGCCAACCGTAAATGAGTCCGAAAGTAACAACCGACCACACCACAACCAATCCGCAACGGAACGCTGGTGCCACTGTGTTCATTCTGTTCGTCATCTTCTGTGGTGGAATAAGAGCCGATACTCATCCACGCGGCCTCAGGACCTACAAATGGAAAGTCGCGTCTTCATGTTCAAGCAATTTCATCGGCCCTTTTGCCAGAGCACTAAATCTACCTTAGCAAATGGTCTCCAAGAAATAATAGGCACTTCAAAACTCAACTTTCGCTATGCAAGAATAACAAAATCTCCGGAAATATAACGACTCCCCTTTTACTAGCACAGGGGGGGGGGGGGGGGTTCGTGGAGTATCCCTATAGCCTTTTCCACCGTTCGATCAGCCATCAGTAGACTAATCGCATGTGGTTTGTGTCCCCCCTAGTCGAGTTGCGTTGTAATCAGATAGCATGAGAGTTTATTCATGCGTGTCGCTGCCCGGAAGTCGTCTGTGTATGCTGTGCGCAAAAGGGGAAGGACCCCCGACTGTGGTCTGGTTGAAGTAGTGAGAACGTCTGGGACCGGGGTGGTGTGTGGCGCCTCTATCGCTTCTTTGTTACAAATCTGTTTATGCCAAGTGTATGCTACAATGGTAGGCAGTGGCGTTGCTGGTCGTAGTCATCTAGGGCCCAAATACACTCGATTGTCTATCCCTAACGGCAGATCAATGACAAACGGTTAGAAAAAACCATACACGTAAAAAAAAGCACCGAACAAAAAGCTAGGAATGTAGGTGCGCGAAATTTGAGGTTCTAGAAGTTGCGGTGTCTACAAATGGTAATCATCAAGGTGCCTGTGCATCACACAGTCACTTCAGACGTGTGGTATAAACGCTCGATATTCTACCATCCGGAAAAAAATCCAAAAATCCTCTTCGTCTTTGCTCAGTTCACTAAGCACTCAGAGGATAGATGGGCTGGTCTAGGCATTGGAATGGACCTGCATAACGGAGTCTACAACTCTTTCCATCAGTTGCGTATCTTTCGCTCACTCACTACCCCTTACCACCATATTCCTCGTTCTCACCTTTTCCTCTTCAGACCGGCATAGGTGGGTCAATAGTTTTTTTACTCACCCCCAGTACGTTATTGTCATACAATGTGCATCATTTTTCCGGAGTTTGGACACTGTTGCTGAAGAAGTGCCCGGGGGACAACGAGAGGAGGAAAAGGGTTGCGCTGTGTAATTATAACCCGTGAGCGCCAATATCCTTGGTGGGATACCATTGCAACTAAAAGGGGCCAAAAAACCTACAACGAAACCTTGGCATACACTAACGTAAGTCAAAACCCCTATCCAGACGCTAACTTAACGCGCTTACTCACTAGAAACAACTTAACGTTGCAACAATCGATCTGCTTAAGCGATATTCATGTGTTGCGTCTTTTTTTCCAATACCTCTTCTAAATCACCGCCTAAACTCTTTAATGTGCTCATCACTATCATCGACCTCCTCATCATTTTGTGCAACATATCCGCACTCGCGCCATATACTATCTCACCAGCCCTAGGAGTAACTTCAACGATTTTCGAGGAGGGCATAGGGCCCATTCCTATCATTTCTTTTTACCGTAGTTACCCATGTTGACGTTGTTGTCGCGGTTGTAGTTTCCATCAGGACATAATGACCCTCACGCTATAGGTTACCAAGATTCCGACCTTGTTTTCCCTTGACCTTGGTGCCAATTATCCTATCCTGATTTGAGGCCTGGGCACTCGTGCATAAACCCCTGGCCTGTCATTTACACGCACAGGACTCCTCCGAACGATAATAGCATTCCTCAAAATTTTTAAAAGGTTTGGTGGTGGTTAGACCAGTATTAACTGCATTGTACTTTTCTTCATCAACCCCGAGGATATGTTTAGTACCAACCTAAGCTCAGTTCTCATCTGACCATTTCTCAAACCTTCTTCAGCGAATATCATATGTGGCTGGTTTGTGAGTGGACTGCACTTGCGAAGTTATTTCATACCAGTCTCTGACTTCCTAGTATCTCCGAGCTTTAGTTCTGGGAGATTGTCCTAATTTTTCAGCAATCTCATCTCAGCATAGGACCCTCCCCATAGATCCACCCTGCTATAAGTGTCCAACAACGCTTTTTATTATCATCATGTCCCCGATAGAAGTATTATACGCTGATTTGGGACACTTTCTCTAAACAAGGTGAATCATATCCCAGAACACTAACTGACTCCTCCTGGTATTGCCACAAAGTTGTTCACCCACTGCCTTTGTGTTTAGTTTCTTGTAGACCGGATAGTACGTAGCTACGAAAAATCACTTAGTTGGTTCCAGTGAAAAGTGAGTTGTAACGGTAATCTCAGTGAATTAGGGCATCCTCTCCGTCAGTGAGAGGGAACCCTCCTAAGCTAAGCCCTATTACATCCAATTTCAAGGCAGCCTCCCTACATCCGCTTTTACACACTGCCCTTACCTTTCTACTATTTAACACAAAGGTGGTTGCCTGGTGGTAGAGGAGGAACGAGAAGTGGCCCACGGATCTGTTTATTTGTCATAATACAGGTCCCCCTCTGTATTATGCTTGGGGCGTGGAGCGGGATTTGTCCCCTCTGTTGGTGTTCTCACCGAAAAAACATGAAAGCAGCATCGGGTAACAGCTGACCCCTGGACATCAACCGTAGGCTTTATTTTATGGTTTGGATCATCATCATTAATTCCCAATTTTCGATCTTGTTGCGTATGTACCTCTAATTCTTCGAACAAGGAGGGTTGGTTCTGCACGAATCAAAAAAATAAAACAACTAAAATCAGAAATATCACCTAAACTAGAGTAGTAAGTTAAAGTTAATCTAAAAGCTACTTTCCCCGGCAGACGCGCCAAAGATTTGATACGCTCCAACGTACTTCTCAAATAAGAAGTAAAGCAGTCGGTCAGTAAATAACCCAACTAATGATGTTGAGATCGTTCTACGATGAAAATAGTTTTCGTCTTAACTTCATCTATGATTACTATTGTTTCAGTCATTCACTTCCTGGAAAACAAAAAATGATAAAAAGGGGTTTTTTTCCATTTCTGAATATGAAAATAACTAGCAAAATTAATGAGACAACTAACCGCTTCGAATGTTGAGTTAAAATCAATTAATCAAATTAATAGGGTTTACATGTTCCCCACATGGTTTCATAACTTGATACTTCCAACTATAAAACTTCTTTCTTCGCGAGTATCTTGCATGTGCAAATTGATAAGTTATGTATTTTCTAAATCCTTAATCCCCGCATCTAAAAAGGTTTCACATCTGTCCCCTTGTCGCATCCCCCCCCCCCGCACAGACATGGTATGTTGAACTAAAACCCTTATCTTTACTTCATACTAAGTGCATCGTATTCGATATTTGACTAGTTATTACCACGGGATCGTACCAACAATACTAGCCGACTTAGATAGTACACACCTAAATCGATGTTTATAATTCTTATCCCTATTATCTCCCTCCTTGGTCCGGCAAGTAACATTAAGGCGAGTTCTAACATTGGTCATGGGATGGCCCTTTAAAAAAGACTTCTAAGCGAAAGATTTATCAATACTGCAAACACTATTTAGAATTGTATTTTGTTTAGGTTTTACCTCATTATTTGGCCTATGTTCCCACAACCCTAGTTATGGAGTTTAGTTACCAGTTACCCATAGTCATAATTACAATTTCAAATATATGAGTATACGAATTCATGTACGTACTTACTTCAATGGAAAGAGTAAAAAAATCTGAGATTCGCTTGATTATCAACAAAACACCAACATCAATTTACAGAATCTGAAAATAATCAAGAATTTTCACAAAAGGTCTAAAAAAAATATCAAGAGTCTAACAAATAGTCTAAATAATCCCGGGTCTAAACAATGTTCTAAAAATGTATCCCGGTTAACCTCAAAAACGAGTTTTTCAAACTATTTATAAAAAAAAATAAAACCTAATTAATAGGCTCTATTACATATAAATCTGTCAAACACCGCGTGCTGGTCGCGGACCTCGCGACGATTGTCATTTTCCGACGCACCGTCATGGACTGCCGTCATCCCATACTTGTGCAATTGTCTCTTCTGGCTGCTCTATTCACATTACCCCACCCTCGACGCAGATATGACGGATCATCACAGCACAACGTCGTCTAGGTCTCCGTTCCAAAAACACTTAAACTCTTTGGAATTTGGTACTAGAGACTACTATCTCTGAGCTTCATGACGAACCACCATCAGGATGGACCACATGGAATAGATACTAACGGTCCGATCATCGCACACCGTAAGCCACACTGGTTATAATCCCTCATCTTCTTCACATCTGCACTAGAAAACGGTGCCCCCTTACAACCTCACGGCATGACGGACTCGTCACAAAGCTCTGTAGTGGTACTTTTCATGGTTTTTTCGGCTCCAAAACCTCCGCCCTTCTCTTTAGACATATTTCCTTCAAATAACGAGAGACTTACATAAAAATTAGCGACAAAGGCTTTGGACACACTAAACTTAAGGAAAAGTATTAGATATACCGGAAACACGTATATCATGGATCACTACAAGTTTCATATTGAAATTCCTCCTGATAGAATCTCCATTGCCAAGATAAAAACCAAGTCGACAAAATGTTTTCTAGAATATTATATTCGTTGGAGGGAAAAAACTGCTAGGGTGCACCCACCTATGGAGCAATCAGGAATGATCACCTACTTTATTCAAGCTTAAGACGCAGAATACTATGAGCGAATGGTGATAATGGGTGGAAACACATTTGCTAAAGTTATCAAAGCTGGAGAAATAATTGAAGACGGTCTCAAGACTGGGAGACTAACAAGTGACACCTCATCTCAGTTTACTAATAGAACTAATAAACTGGTTCCTTTGGAAAGTAAAAGGGGAAAGAAGTCATGATGTTAACGACTTGAGGAGCTACCTCATACAACCATCAATCACCTCCAAGCTATCCTAATTCACAATACTATATTTGCAACAATCAAGAAACATTTCATTTTCCACGACCAGGTAGAAATCCTCAAAATAATGCACCCCGTCCTAATTTTAAGAAAAAGCCTCCCAGAGTCTTCACTCAATTGTGTGAGAAACTGACTCAACTTTTTGAGAGATCGAAAGAGGCAGGTATACTTCATCCAGTGAAAGCCAAGACTGTGAATACTTCAGCCGAGTGGTATGACCCAAATATTGTGCTTATCATTCAAGAATTGTTGATCATGATACTGAGAAATATATCATTCTCAAACACAAAATTCAAGATTTGATTGACAATGAGGTGGTAAATCTCGGTCAAGCTCCACCGAATGTGAACACCAATCCACTATCCAAGCATAAGGAGTAGAATTTGGCACGACCAGTTTCGAAGAAGAAGCAAGTTGTTCTAAAAATCACACTTTTGGCATTTTTTAGTCATGCATTTGGAGTTTGTTATTTTATCTCTATGTAATCTCACTTTTATAACTTTGTTTCCTTTGTAATCGTTTGTTTGGTTTTGATCTCCCTTTTAAGCATTTTTCATTTGTAATGAACTACGTATGGCCTGAATTTTCAAGAATGTGATACGTATGCGGCCTATGTTGGCTTCGATCACCCATTTATCCCGTTTTAATGTTTTCTTGTACTTGAACTACGTTCGACCTGAATTCTCAAGAATTAGATATTTAGGCACCCTATGTTGACCTCAGTCGTATCATTAGTTAAATTATTTTATTATTGTTAATCCTCAAGAGTTGGAACTACGTTTGACCTGATTCCTGTTCAACCAGATACTTAGGCGTCACACCGGCTCGGTCATATTCCCTGTAATTTTTTCATTTCTCTTTATAATGAAAACTGGGGCACAATTTTGAAAGGATCTCAAAATTCGTTAGAAATAGAGTTTTATTTAACAAACCAGAATCAAAGATCATTTCAAAGTTGCAATTGGAGCCAGAATCAAACATCATTTCAGAGTTGCAATTGGGACAGAATTTTTGAGATTCACTCAAAAATTCAACTAAAAAACTACAGAAAGTTCAAAGTTCATATTATGTTTTAAACTGGGGAAGAATTTTTGAGAAGGTCCTCAAAAATTCCATCAAGCAACATTTCAAAATCAGACAAGCTACTGAACCAGAAGTCTAAGGAGCATCAGTATAATAAGGCAAAGCCAACATGAATCAATCTCAAAACTAAGAATTTTTCTTTGGATGCAGGAACTATAAAATTACAAGACATCGATGAACTTACAATGACGTCATCATAACTCATACGAATTCTACTCACACTCATCTTTTAAAAATTTTCCTTTCAATTTATCATGACTTACACATTCTCAATTCTATAGATGAGATATCTTTGCACAATGACCAAAACCATAAAACGTTATCCAGACCAATATAGGTTGAACACTTTATTTGAAAACTTATTTTTTACTTTGTTAATTTTGTTTTATTACTAATTACATATGAACTCTGCAGGTGTCATTAGAATTGATTCAAAATTTCAAAAGGTCTTTTCAATTTTTAAGGGATCAAGTCATACGTTCACAAGACAAAGGACATGCGCTAGTCCTTATCCAAAGACGTTCTTATGAAGGACTCTCGACACCAAGGATTCAATCCAACAAGTTTACTCTAATCCTCTATTTTGCAAGGTGAGTTTTGTCATATTTTATTCCAATCTTTTGCCTTAATCAGAAAAATATCTTGTTCCCTTCAAATTCCGGTAAGCTTCTATTTCAAACTATGTCAGACCTGATTTCTTGTTCCAGCAAGATACGTGTGCAATCCTATATAAGGATTCGGTCTTCCTACTGTTTCAAACTACAAACCTTAGAGGAAATTGGGCATCTTTTTTAATTAGTCATTCTCGTTTCTTACAAATTATTTCAATATGTATCCTTGGACTGGAAACAAAGGCAACTTTTTGAAATAGTTTAAAGTTCTCAAAATCTCTGTTCAACTTCAAGTTTCAAAGATAACCTTTATCAAACCAATCTTTACTTTACAAGAGATTCCAGATCCCTCGAGTGAGATCTCTAATCGATCTTTAGCGCCTCCTTTCAAAGTTTAAAGGTTCTCAAATCGTTCTTCTAGAATTCCGCATTTTCTATGGTTACTAGATCCTCGTTCAAAAGTCTTAATATTTATTAATTTATTTGTTCTTTCTAACAAATTTTCAATAAGCACAGGGACGACAAAGTTTTAATAACAACTAGAGATGTAACCGGCTTCACAAACTACAAGACGCTAATCAAATTACCATGTTAAAACTATACTCTCTATTAAGATTTGTTATTATCATCGGGGGTATTAGCATGGAGAGTCAACTTCCTTCCAACGGGGACCACATTAAAGTTATTATGTGGAGCGTCACTTCGGGTCAACGATGACATATTAAATTATAATTAGAGAGTCAATTCCTTCAACTGGCACGCAAAGTTATTATTGGAGCGTCACTTACTTCAACGTGACTGATAACGATGAACGGGGGTGAAAGGATAATAATAGCTAATTTTGAATGAAGTTTGTGTATGGAACGCTGTGTCTGAAAGCCTTTTTTTACTAATTTTGATTATAAGTTCTCTTTGTATTTTGTAGGAAATCTGTACAAAGCTAACATGGGAGATTTTGAGCGAAATAATACAGAAGAAAGAAGAGAAGGACCACCTACGGAAGCTTATGACGGTCCTCGTTGCTTGTGACGGGCGTAGGTGGCAGCGTAGTGCAGCAATGCCTGAAGAAAGATGGGGGGAAGTCTTTTTCCTGACCAGCTGTGGATTACGAACGCCTTGTGACGGTCCGTCATGGATATGACGGTCGTTCTGACAGGTTCGTAGTGGAGTTCAGGAAAAAATGATCCCAAGTACCCAGATCTGAGAGTTAAAGTATTTTTGAAACGAAGACATCGACGGACGATTGTGCCTCATGCCGGTCCGTAATAATTGCCCATCGAGGGGAATGAAGAGCATCAGAAGAAGAAATGCACAAAGTTAGGGACTGCGGAGTCCATGACGGTCCGTCAGACCACGACGGTCCGTCATGACCACGACGGTCCGTCGACCCCAGCCGAGTTTTTGGGGAGCAGATTTCCAGCAATTAGAATTCTTGTGTAATTGGTTTTTGTTTTTATTAAATAGTTTGAAAAAACTTCGTTTTTGAGGTCTAGACCCCAACAAAACAGATAGTAGACATAATAATTATTACTTCCTCCCGCCCACGATTTCACACCTTGTTACCGTTGGATCCGAGTGCTCCTCCCCCTTATTAGCTTTTACCCATCCTTTCCCTTTTTCTCCATCCATTGCTGTGGGCACCTTACCTTTTACTCTACATATTGGCACCGCCCCTCTGTCGTCTTTGCTTTCTGACCGTTTCCGACATCCCTATTTGTGGGATAATAAGCTATCATCTAAGTCTCCGAGTTTCCCTCGTTGTCCCTGGTCACCTGTCCTTCCCCTTTACTTTGCACTTCTTCCCTCTTCCTCACCCTCCCCCTCCCAAAGTAGATCCGCTCTCTTCGATCTTTCCTTCCTCTTTTCCCCTCCTCTCCCCCCCTCATCTTCCCCAGTCTCCACTGTGTTTCCACCTCATTTCTATGGTCGCTTCCTCCTCCCTCCTCCCCCCTCCTTCCCCCCCTGTCACCGCATGTACACCTACTCCCGCTTCCTCTCCCTATTCTTTGCTTTGGTCACTACTTTTGAATTCCCGATTGTTTTGTGTTCGTATGGCCAGTCTCGATGAGCTAACTAAACCCGAGTAAACTGACTGGCACTCCTTCTCGGCTCCCCTGTTGCGTGTGCACCTTCACCCCTCTCCTCCCAGCCGTCAGGCACAATTCCAATGACCGACTATAACTTCACCTAGTCCCTAAAAACCATATCCACCAATGCCCTAGTATATTCCAGTGCTTATTGCCAACTGTATTCAATCATATTGTTTCTTTAGCCCCTCTAGAAGTGCACTCTGGCTCTTTCCTCCTTTCAACTCCCCCGCGTTTCTCGACCTTCCGTCCAACACCGGTTCCTTTTTCCTAACGGAATACTCGCACTTAATGCTTGACTGTGCCAGGAAATGCCCCTGCCCCCTCGCGATTACTTGGTCTAGGATAATGGAAAAGACTGTCATTAACACCTAGAATTTAGTTGTATACTATATAATAGGCTAGTATGTTGGTACGAGGGAATAACTTAGTCTAATATTCGAATACGATGCTTAATATGAGGTAAAGTAGGGTTAGGAAAGCAACACACGGTGAGCCGGACCAAGGTGCGGATGTGAGATTTCTAGATGCCGGCCCAAGGGAGACTTTTAGAAATACATAACTATCACTTTGCATGCCAAGAACTAGGAAATTAATTGTTTATAGTAGAATTATCAAGTTATGAACCTGTGGGAAACAAGTAAACCTAGTTACTGTTGATTAACTTGATTAAAATCCACATTTCAAAACTGACTAAGTGTCTCTTTCCAAATTCGTTAAGTTATTTTTACTCATTTAGAGATATAAACCCCCTTTTTATGTTTTTGACTTTCTAAGGAAAGGTCTTCAACGAACAATAGTAATAACAGTTGAAGTTAAGTCTAGACGATTTCCTCGTGGAACGATCCAAACCTCACTAGTTGGGGTTATTTTTTACTTGACACGACCGCTTTACTCTTATTTAAGAAGTAAGTTTGAGCGTACAAATTTTGGCGCCGCTGCCGGGGTAAGCTTTTTTAGATTAACTTGAACTTTCAGTACTATAGTTTAGTTGATAGGTTCTTGATTTGACTTTGTTTTTATTGTTTTTGATGTCTTTTTCAGAAAATATCCCTCCTTGTACGACAAATAACACGGACGAGAAGAGAACACTCTTACGATCCACGCCCAGAGTTTAGAGAGCACACTGCGCAATATGAATCTCGAAAATTGGGAATTTAAATGATCGAGGTCCGAACCAGAAAATCCCAGCTCCGGGATGTTCATGGTCAGATATTACACCCGATGCTCGGGTGAACAATCAACAGAGGGGACAAATCCAGACTCCACGGCCCCAAAGCATACTACAGAGGCTATGATAACCATAGCAGATTCGGGATGGGCCACTTCGCGGTTTTGTTTTGCCTCCTCTACCCACAGGCCAACACTTTTGTGTAACTAGTAGTTGATGCAAATTGCTCACCTTGCCAGAGGGTTTTGTTGTTTCAGGGCTACCTTCTGTGAGGATCCACATGCCCCCATATAGCTAAGGTAGGGCAGTGTGTAAAAGTTGCTCGTGGGGAGGCCTGGATTTGGATCTTAGATTCTCTGTAATAGTGCTCAGAGTGTTTCCTCTACTCCACTGACGGGAGAGGCTTGCCATTTCGGTTCCTATCACATGAGCTCCCATACACACTCCATCTTACTTGGAATAACCAAGGGAGTCTTCTTTTAGCATGCTACTATCCCGGTCCTAAAACTTGAAATACTTTTTAAACTAACAAAGAACAGACCCTCATTTGTTCTTTTCCCTTCCGTTTTCCCCCCCTCTTGCTCTCTTACTCCTTCCCCCTGACCACTACTTCGTTGTGGAACTTTCCCCCTTGCCTCCCCTGCCTCCCCCTTTTTCCCCCCCCTTCTTCTCCCACCCCCCCTCACCCCACCCGCTTCACTCCCCTAGACGCGCTTCTCTTGGCGCCTTATCTCCTACTACCACGAGTGTTCCGAAGTCTACATTTGCGTCTCCTTTCACTCACTTCCCCATCCCCGCGCCCTTTGTCTTCCACAGGTAGTGGGTCGCTGGTTCCTCCCCCGGATCGTCATTGTTTTCCCCAACCCTATCTTTTCTCCATTCTTGAGCAAGCTGTTGATTACAACAACACTCCCATTACTTATTCCCTGGCGATACTCGGATATCTGCTATGTCGCCTCACGTTCCGATGCCAAGCAGTCGACATACTCCAGTCAATACTCCGTATCCTCCCTGGGGACAGAATCGCCGCATACACAACCCAAACAGCGAGTTGCGGAACCCACACATAATTAAGTTCAGGGGGATGTCTTAGGGTCCCTCCCCTCAAGAATGTCCTTATGCTGGATCGACGAAAAATTCCAGAAAAAAATCTCTCCTCCGAATAACAAAGCTTGGTCAGTAATAGAAGTCTGATACAGGGAGAAACGAACCTTCGCAGTACAGCATTCACAACACAGGCCACAGATGAGATTAGTGAAGAAATCCCTGAAGATAGAAAGAAAGGCTCAAATGAGAAGCTGAGCTTGGTGTTGGTACTCAAAAACATGTCACTGGCCGGCCTTGCAGAAAAGTAAAATGCAGTCAACTACTTGGCTAAACACCACTCACAACAATGAGTGTTATTATGAGGAGGATTCCTAGGCAGTAAATTGAAACAGATGGGGGGTGTCCCGACCCCCCCCACGCGGCCCGCCTTCTTCGTGCTCAAGTTTCAGCGCCTTTCTTCCCTTATATGTCCAGCGACGAATTCGGCCTGACACATTACTAATGCGTGTGCCCTTCACCGCCAAGCCTCGGTTGTGGAACGTCCCCTTAATCACCGCGGCGCTTTTCGGAACTGGTGATCCCCTGCTGAGGAAGCCACCGTGTTCTACGGAGCGTGAGGGCTATCATTTATGTCCGATGAGGGACCGCTTAATATTGTTACAATGCCTCCGGCCGCATCCACTTCCTTCAGTTGTTTCTCAGCTCCAACCTGAATGGGACGGCTCCGCGGAAGCACCCCTAGTGGCCGCGCGGGGCGGGGGTGTTTCGCTGGTCGCCGCGCCCCGCCCCTCGAACCCACTCTGTCCTACTCCTACCCGGTACCTATGCGAATACCGACCAAGATCAACGACGCAGTGAAGTGCGTGCAACCACCTTATGTTCCTCGCCTTGCCTCAACTACTACACTCGGTTCGCACAGCTTACTCCCTAGGTGATTGCCGTGGGACGCTAGCTTATGTCGCGAAGTTGACGGAATTCACTTCCTCGTCCATTGCATGTAAAAATGATGAGGAGGTTCCGCCATGCTCCTGTAGTCGATAGAGCACAATAAAGACTTGAGAGATGGATTAGCGCCGTTGGCTATTGGGCAAAACGTTGATACACCCATTGCTGCACTACATGTAAAGTCACAACTGAGTCTACATTTCGTCGTGTCCTTAGCCCAATTAATCTGCTAACTGTGAAACACACGGCAAAACCGGGCCAATGCGGTCTTGTTTTTTTACTAGAACACTGTCCAAAAAATCTGAAAAATGAGATGGACCTGCTTATGGACCAATTACTACTCGCTGGTGGAAGCAAAATCCATTGACCCCACCGATTCAATCTGATGCGAAAAAGGTGAGAAAAGAATCGATAAAAATGGTAGAAGTTGATATGTGAATAGAGGGAGAACACTACAAAAGATGCTGAAGTGCCTAAAAATTGTAAATCCTATGTCTAGTCCACCACCCCCATTTCCCAAAGATATTGAAAAAGACCGAGGATGGCAAATATCGGCGTTTTATACAACAAGTTGAAGCACTTTCATCAATGTCCCTTTGGTGGGTCTTTTGTGACTAGAAAGCCTTGAACAACACTCGCCCGGGTACGCCACGAATTATGACAAGATCTGGTCACAAGAAAAGATCAGGTCACTTTTGAGGTATGATGATAGAATGCCAGCATTGAGTGCTATTGCTACAAGATCTATGGTCCAAACGAAAGAAGATCCGGGTGCGTTCATATTGCTACGTTGGACAATCGGGCTATTAAATCTTTGCGAAAGCAATTATGTGATCGGGTGGGCAAGCATAAATATCATTGCCCCTATCGATCTTACAAGTCACGTTGGGTGGGGTTGACCCAAACCCACGCAAGAGGCTACTGATGGATCGATGTCGACAGTTTAAAAATGGCCCCCTTTAGGGACTACTTCATGATGCTGCTAGTTAAAAAGTAGAGTCATTCATCTTTACGGCAATTTTGTCATTCTTGATCCCGTTCGTGAGCTGTTGCCATTTTCGAAGTGCCCCCCTCCCTGTATTCTTAATTCTAGCCTGGACAACCCAGCAAGTGTAATTCCTCAGCGGAACGCTTTGGCATCGTCATCGAGAGACATATCAGCCCCCCGTCTAGACCTCATCCTCTACTGCCTTGCCCCCCCCCTGCTTTGACAACTTCATCCCCACGCGCTCTCTCCTTCTCCCTCCCCCCGCTTCCGAAGCACAGCCTTGAACAATTACTTCTCTGGTGGTCCTCATTACCCCTTCACTTCAGCGGTGAACACAATTGAGGAGCAGCTCAACCCCTCTTTTAAGATTTTCTTTCTGTAGTTGCGCCATGATGGCAGTAGGTCCCTCCCTCGGTTGAGCTCTCCATACTTAGCGCCACTCTCGCATATATATCTACACCACTTCTGATGACGTGGACCAAGCCCTGAGGACCACAAATGGTCAAGCACACTCCGTCCGCTTCTAGCGCCGCTGATCGGACGGCCTCATTGTAGTGACATGTCAAGTGCACCCCGGATAAACAAACCTGTTGATAGCCGATACATTGAAGGGTATGAGTCATTAGTCGCGATCTTGACCGAGGTTGGATGTTCGGTTTTTTTAAACCGAAAAAATTTGATATTGATAGTGAAAAATCGTCGGACGTCCCCACCCGCGAAACCCATCGATAGAGGAGGCCTCCAAAAGTTGAATTTTTAAAAGCTCTCCCAACCTGTATCTTAGGTATAATTATTAGGAAATGCCCTAGGTGCACTTGCCGGTAATTCATTGCATACCAGACCTAGTGTGCAAAAATAGGTTCAGAGATCTTGGTGAAGGTACTAAAAAGGTTCAAAAGAGATTGGGTTGGACCATTTGCAGACAATTATTGGCTTCCCTCCTGGGTATCCTTGTACTCCATAAAATCCCAAACTCATGCCTGAATCACAAGCCGAGTATTGCAGCAACAGAGACGCTTGAATCCTCTATGCAAGAGGTTGTGAAGAAGGAAACAATCAAGAAGTGGTTGGATGTCGGGGTAATATCCAATCACCGATAGCAGTTGGGTATGCCCTTTCGGTTAATATCAGTTCGCTCTGTCCCTAAGAAAAGGGGAATCCACTCCCGGAATGACTGCTGGTCCCCAACACAGAAAAGAAGAACTGTTACAATGAGAACGGTTACTGGATGGAGGGTGTGCTGTATGGATTACCGTAAACTGAACTCATGGAGCTGAGAAAGCCACCATTCTGCCTATGCCCTTCAGTGGATCAGATTGTTGGATGTCGACTTGCTGAAAAAGGGTGGTATCTGCCGCTTTCTGATGGTTATTCGGGGTATAATCAGACTTTTCTATTGCACCAGAAGATCAAGATGAACCACCTTCATTATCCATAGGGACCTTTGCGTTCAGAAAGAAGAAGAAATGTGTTTGGGGTGGGCAAATACATTGTTGCCACCCGCAACCTTTCGAGACATGTATGATGTCAATATTTTGTTCGGACAGTGGAGGATACTGTAGCATACTCCGTTAGCCACTCCTCCAGTTTTTTAGGATGATTGCTGTGGTCGGTGATTCATTCGAGCGGTTGACCAATTTTATATGAGGTTCTAAGAGATTTTTGTGAAGACTGCACTTTAGATTAGTTACTAAACTGGGGAAAATTGTCAGTTCATGGTGAAAAAAGGTATTGGGGGGGTCGTGGGGAAGCAAGAAAGGGTTTGAAGCAGAGAGAAAAGGGAAGTAGAGGAGGGACATAGAGCTAAAGGAGAATGGCTGAGAGGTTAATAGAAGAGACTGCCCCCACCAATCTCTTGGGAAACGGGTGTGAGGAGCTTCTTGGCATGCAGGTTTTTACGGGGAAGATTCATAAAAAAAATTTCAAAGATTGCACACCCATTGGCAAACTGCTGGAGAAAGATGTAAATTTTTGTTTTGATGAAATCTTGTCTTAAGGCATTCAGTGAGCTTAGCTAAAAGGAAAACTTGGTGTCTGCGCCTATCATTATTATTCCGAGGATTGGAAAAGTCACATGGTGAGTTGGTGATGACGTGACGATGCAGTGGGGATGGATCTTCGGGTCAGTACTGGGACAGAGGAAAAACAACTCCTCACACCATCTCACTATGCGAGTAAAGCACTTAAATGCAGCTCAGAAGAACCAAACAACAATAGTGACTGAGCAAGAAACTTCCTTGCAGTAGTTTGTGCTTTTGAGAAATTTCGCTCCTATTTCTGATACTAGAGTTACTAGTGCCATACTGACCACTCAGCATTGAGAAATTTTGATGGCAAAGAAGGATGCGAAAAACTAGGCTGATTCGGTGGGTATTACTGACCTAAAGAATTGACTTGAAGTGATGGATAGAAAAGGAACGAAAATCAAGTTGCTGATCACTGTCTCGTTATAGGAGGATGAAGCATATGAGAGAGTAGAGGGGATAAGAGTCTGGACATGTAACTTTTTCCCCGATGAACATGTAATTGGCTGCTTCAACAAGACTTGCTCCCCATGGTCTCGAAGATTTTGCGAAACTATCTGGCTAGGAAATTGTTTCCACAGACTTGTTCCTTTATCAAAGAAACAGTTCGATGTCGATGTTGAAAAAAGTTCATTTGGGGAACCATACCTGTATAGGGGAGTTGTTTTGCATGACGGGATATTCGGCGTTGTGTGCCGGAGGAGAAGTGAGATGTTGTGTTTTTTTTTTGGGGGGTGTGTTGGAGGCTGCCATTCCTCACCCGTTGGTGGAAATCACAGTGGTATCCAACCGTTCATATAAGATATTACCCAATGTGCTACGATGGCAACTGCTTAATCACAAGATGGCTCATGGGTTTGCTAAAGCATGTGACAGATGCCAACGAGAGATGACGGTATTTCAAGAAAAGCAAGGAGCTCCCGCTAAACCCCCATTCTTTTGATTGAGTATTTTGAAGTCTGGGGGTATTGACTTTCCCCCTCTTATGGGCCCTTTCGTGAGTTTCTCATGGGATGAAGTACATTCTAGTAGCAGTTGATTAGGTATCCAAATCTAAAGGGTCGAAGCCATAGCCCTAGCCAAACCAATGGAAGGGGAAGAGTGTCCCACTGCATTTTTGAAAAGGAATATATCTCTCGTTTTGGGCACCCAAGGGCCATTATTCTAGTGATGGGGGGCTCACCCATTCTGAACAGATTGTTCAAGGGGTTATTGCGAGAAATACGGGTGTTCGGCCATAATCGTGGCCCTCATTACCACCCTCAAATAGTGGGCAGTTGGAAGTTGTCGAAGCGGGAGATCAAACCGATATTATCCAAAAAGTGAAAGCTAGTAGAACGGATTGGTAAGGTACGGGCTTGATGATGCTCTTATGGGCCTACGGACAGACGCATATTAAAGACTCCCATAGGTAGTCTCCATACCAAATTGTATATGGGAAAGCTTGTCACTTCCGGTGAGTTATAGAGCAATAAAGCATGTGGGCTATGAAGAGAAATTTTTATTAAACATGATTGGAGCGAAAGCTGCCGAGCAACGGGTTAAATGGTTTGACGTTGAATGAACTTGATGATGCGCTTGAAAGCCTATGCAAAAGCTCAGCCCATACAAAGAAAAATGAAGAAGTACCATGACAAACAAAATTTGAAAAACGAGAGGTTTAGGGTCGGGGATTTGGTGCTTTATTCAATGCCAGATTGCGCTTGTTTTCCAGGCAAATCAAGTCCAAATGGCTGGTCTACACGGTACCCAACTATTCCCTCCATGGAGCAGTTGAGTTGGAAAAACTACTAAAGAGGGTGTGAGGTTTCAAGGTGAATAGACCAACGCATAAAAATCTATTCGGGCATGCTGAATCGGGAATTGAAGTATTTTAGTAGAGGGCAGACCATCTTTGATGAAGTTTGAGTAATCAAGTGTCCCAAGGTCGCTTCCCCCCCCATGCCCGCGACATTAAATTCCGGCGCTTGTTGGGGGAGGGCAACCCAATTCTTATCATTTTTTTTAGTAATTTGTGGTAGCTTTTTCTATTTAATGGGTTTGAATTTGAGGCACATTCACCAGGAAAACTGATGCAGGAAAACATTACTCTGCAGCAGTCATGGACGGCGGACACATCTTACGGACCCGTTTCGCCTGCGCATGGACCGCTATTTTCCATCTGTGCAACAGGTACGTTTTTTGTTCTGTCGTTTTGGATGAAATTAGGGCAAACACGACGGAACAAACGACGGTGCCGTCACAACTGCGATTTGGGACTCTCGTCGGGGGAACCGCGCGTGATTAATGAATTGAATTATACCCCGACCCGACCCGGCTGGACCCTTTCCAAAAAATTCTGACCGTTTAAAAAAAACCCCAACACCTGCATTTTCACCCCATTTCATTCATTATTCCTCTCATCTCCCATCTCTTTTCAACTTCCACAGGGTTCCCTCGCACTGATCATTGCCCCCACAATCCTCCTAAGCCTTATAATTATCATTCTACTGTCGGGTGGTACTGCTGGAGAGGTCTACGTGCCAACTGAGCATTATCCATTTGATTTTCTCCATTTCCAAGGAGGTGGTCCTTTAAATTTATACTCATTTATCTTGCATTTTTGTTTAGTAGTAGTATTAGCATTATTTCTTAGTCGTATATGTTTTCTTTATATGATTGTATGTCTGAACCTAGGCTCAAAATGTTCGAATTTTCCTGTTGACAACCCTAACATAGGTGATTGATTTTGACATTGGTTAGTTTCCTAGGTAGTTGGGATAGGACACATATAGGTCCACAAACATAAAGACCATGTGGGGTCATGGGGGATGCTAGGGACCCCAGTCTATCACTACTATTCAGAAAGAGACCCCGATGACGGACCGTCGCACACACGACAGACAGTTCGTAGGGTCCGTTCCCAAAACCCTAGCACCCTGATCCCAACGACACGGGACGACCGTTGTTTCACGATGGTCCGTCCTGCACAAACGTTATGGTTGTCAGAGACCCTGTTTTCTAAGGGCTCTAACTTTTTCTAAGTGTCATTACACGGAGACATGTGACGGACCGTCATACCCAAGACAGTCCGGCCTGCACGACCGTCATGATGGTCAGAGACCCCTCTGCTAAATGGTCGCCCAAATTTGTCAAGTGTCCTACGACGGACGTTCAGACCAAAGACGGTCCGTCCTGCACGACCGTCATGAAGGTCGGAGACCCCTCTGATAAGGGTCTCCCAACCTTTTCTAAGTGTCCTACGGACGCGACACTTACGATGGGACCGTGTACCCCGACGGTCCGTCCTGCTCCGACCGTATGATGGGCAGAGACCCCTCCTTCAGTGTTCTTTATATATAATAGGACTAAGTAGAACCGACGGACCTCATGATGGTCCGTCATAGCCACGACGAGCCGTAATCTGGCACCGTCGTGTGATACAGTTTCAATATCACTAACACATTTTTTCAAGGTTTTATGACGATGGGCTGCCCTGGCTTTTTGCCATACTCATTACTAAGATTGATCATTTACAAGTACTATCTACTATGGCACCCAAGAAGACCGCACCTAAGCCACGGCGGGCGATCTAAGTCTGTCACTCCGTCTGCCCGCCATGGTATCGGTCTGATGATGAGCGGGACCCTAGTTACGTGCCTCCAGGGCAACTTCCGCCCCTTCCGTTGCTGCACGGGCCCCTAGAGCTACACCCAAGACGGTGCGTCAGGTCGTCACTGCCTCCTCAGTATGATGATGAGGAGCGCACCACTGACAGGCACACCCTCTAGGTCGGGCACAAATGAGGAAGGAAGTGTCTGGCTCCTTTTTTTTTAGGGGTATTATGGTCCAGAGGAAGCTTTTGGCTCTGCAGAGGATTCCCGCCACCCGCCACTGCTTGTAGCGTCGGTCGTCGATGAGGGCTGAACAGTTTTCAGACTCTCACATCCGGCCGCACCAGTTCAGTCCCCACCCAGCCGTGACCAGCCAAACCGGTGGTGTGCGACGGCCATTTCAAGTTTACTACGAGCGAAGAGTTCATGACCGATAAAGGAGTAATGACTCGAACACTCACCTTGGAGCGGGGGTACTTCCAGGAGTCTTCCCACGATGCCGAGATCCATAACCTCTTCACCAGGCATCGCTTTAGAGTGGACAGCACGTCCGTTGGGACGATACCGCAAGGAGTGGTCGAGAGTTCTACGCATCTACGTTAGCGGCCTCCGATCACAGATCGACGGGCGGGCTGCCCCCCGCCTAAACAGGGACCATTGGAGCAGGGCGAGTTCCGGGGCGGGTGCAGGTTGACATTTCCTTCCAGCATCCGCCGGTTCCTATACGGCGAGAGTGCCATGCTATTCGTACCCCCATCACTGCCGAGTTTAGTTTGACTACGTGGCAGATAGTAAAAGGATGATGGAAGTTCTTGCGAGAGCCAGCACTGAGAGAAAACACCAAGAGGGGAATGGCCCTGCCACCTGTCAGTAGATGGAAGGGTGCCGATTGGCGCACCGAGCCGAAAAGGGGCATTCAAGAAGGCCAACTCACGTTACCTCGCAAAGTTCTGTGGCTGCTCGTCCGTCACTGCCTTTCCCCACAGCTGTATCAACATAGTTACCTGGGACGAGCCAGTGTTGATGGCGGCGATGATAGGGATCGAGGTGGGACTACGCAGGCTTCCCAGGAGTTCATGCCAGAGGGCAGTCATTCCAAGGTCACTACTACCTACATCTTCCCGTGTATGATCTTTGCATTTGCAGGTCCGCAGGTGTTGTGCCCATATGGACGACGATCAGATAGGACCCCGCAGGGCACTGTCGACATCTGGCCTCATCAGAGAAGAGGCCAATGAGTTGGCTCCACGCAGAGGGGTCCCGTCCAAGAGCTGTGCCCCCCACTTGCTGATGATCTTGCGGATACGAGGTTATAGCCCAAGGGCCCCGCCACAGATACACAGGCGTCCCACTGGACCTACCCCGGTCGGTCTACCCGGGTAGTTAGCACACCTGAGTCCGCTCGCACAGCCCCTAATACCGTACTGGTCCCGCTTGCCAGGGTCAACAACTAGAGGCACAAATGGCCACCCTTCTGCAACCATATTCAGCCGTGGATGCAGCAGAAGTCGATTTACTGATACTGAAGCACGCTAGAGCGGAAGATTGTTGAGGTTCAACCAGTGTCTGGACGCCTTTGAGTTGAGAGTGTTAGAACACCAGCCCATCCGGTGGAGTGTCGACTCTTCAGGCTGCAGTCGACAGTTCTTCGTTGAAGACATCGACACGATCCTAGAGGTAGAATTTGGGTGCGGGAGTTGAGGCCCCTTTATCGAGCCTGCTGAGGAGGGACCGTGCTAAAGCGGCGCGCCTGTTTACTACTTCAAAAATTCCACCACCCTCCCCTCGAGAGAGTGCAAGAGGCGGAGGGTGAGCAGGGATGAGGCGCGAGCAAGGAAGAAGGAGCGCCGAGAGATGGAGGGGCTGCGCGGAGAGCCTCACTTGCTGACGAGGCGGCGCAACCAGATGAGAGCGTCAAAGTTAGCGGCTTGGGGCGTCTAGCTCCCGCACTGTAGATATCACTGGCGGCACTACTGATGGCCGCGGCTTTGCTGAGGACATCACTGGGGGGTTGTCGATTGCGCGGCCGGGGTTATGGGGAACCGGACCTACCATCTTGCTGATCGACGGCGCTTTGACCGCCACAGGTTTGCTTCACCTACCACTATAGTATTTACATTTTATGCATTGGGGATTTAATTGCATGATTTTTTTGTTGGGGGGGGGGGAAAGGGAGAGTGATAGTGGAGAGGGTGAAGTCGAGTAGCCCCAATTACATATCCTCTTTTGGGGTTTTGCTGTGTTTGTCCCAAAAGAGCTAATTACTTTTTCTGTTGAACCGGCATGTTTATTCTTTTGTACATAGTTTATTCTAGGAGCAGGATGGCTTAAAATGATATCCTGATAAACTGGAAAATAATGCAGGATAGGCATAGAACTGAAATTGTGGGCTCTAAAGCTGAATGAAATAGAAGTTACACCATTTGCATTACATAAGTCTAAATTCGAAATAGGGTCTGACAATCTGGTATCGTGATGAGATGTCAAGTGGTGTGAGGAGGAATTGAAAAGTCCCACTATTGGTACTTAGCTAGAACTTGCCTGGTTAGTCCTATGCTGTGAAAGTAAGTTGTAATAGACAATTAGGCAAGGATATAGGCCCTTTTTCACAACAAAGCCATTTCTAGCCTAAATAAAAGAAACCAAAAAAAATTCTATCCTTCTTTGATCCAATTAATCTGATCTTAAAATTAGACCTCTTTTTCAACCCTAACTGATGTTTCGGGAACAATGTGTTGGACCTGGTCCCTCCTCTTGACAGTGCCCACCTCAGCTTATGCCAAAAGCATAAGTTGGGGTGGCTAATGCAGTAAACATTCGTTATGCCCGGACCCAACTTTGGGATTGTGTACCTTGACTCATGGCAAAGCCCTGAGTGAGGGTGGCTATTATGAGGAATACTCTGGAAAGGGGGGGTTGAAAGATAAAAGCGAGAGAGAGAGAAAGAATAAAAGTAAAGTGACTCAAAATTAGTTGAAAGAAAGAAAGGAAAAGAAAAATATACAAGAATACAAACACGAGAAAGAAGAGAGTCACTCACACAAGAAAGAAAGAAGAGAAACTGCAAGGTGAAAGAATGAGAAACTGGGCAAGATAAAATGATAGGAAAGAGGGGAAGGTTCTAGCCGATTGTCAAGGAAAGGAGGGCAAAAAGTCACTAAACATACCAAAATATACCTACATGACCCTGAGCCTATGTTACAGCTAACAAAGTCCTATTGTGATCTAAGGTTGAACATAGCGAACTTAAGGCAATGAAAATAAGGGCAAGCTTTATGGCAATAGGTATGAATAAGGGTGCCTTGTTATGAGAGCGAGTGTTTTGAAAAAGTAATCCTTATACTCAAACTGAAATTCATATGTGTGAAAAATGAGGATTTTGTTCTTCTAAAGTGAGGACATTAGTTGCAATACCAGAATTGTTAGCACATCGGTGGGAGATTGAAGAGGATAGGTGTTAATGCATGGGAGTCTGTGTCAGTTCTGATCCCACAAAAATTTCAAGCCTAATAGTGATAGCATGCATAGCATTGATGAGATAATCGGGTTTGATACAAAATGATTGCAAAGGATAAAAATGGTACTATTTACAAGGATTTGTGTAGTGAGTCATAGTGCGTCGCTTGAGGACAAACAACGAATTAAGTTGAGGGGTGTTGATTATACCGTGGTTTTCACGATATAATTAATACTGTTTCCTTAAGTTTAGTTGTGTCCGTAAGGGCTTTTTGTGTAATTTGATATAAGTTCTCTTTGTTTTGTAGGAAATCTGTTCCAAAGCTGAATGCGGAGATTTTGAGCGAAAAAAAAAAAAAATGCAGAAGAGACCACCTACGAAGCTTTCTATGACGGTCCTTCTTGCCTGTGACGTCGTAGGGTGGCCAGAGTAGTGCAGCTGTGAAGGAAGATGGGGAAGTATGACCAAGTGTGGGATTCCGAAGCCTTGTGACGGTCCACATGTATATACGGTTGCCGTCTGAGGTCTAGGTTAGCGTGGAGTAGAGAAGGATCCAGTACCCAGATTTCGAGAGTTGAAGTATTTTGAAATGAAGACCTCGACGGACCATTGTGCCTTGACGGTACGTTCAACTTGCCGTCGAGGGGAATGAAAGAGAGCAAGCCACGAAGAAATGCACAAGGATGGGACGACGGAGTCCATGACGGGTCCGTCATGACCACGACGGTCCGTGCATGTCCGTCGACCAGCCGGTTTTTGGCAGATTGTCCAGCAATTAGAATTCTTGTGTAATTAGGTTTTTGTTTTTATTTAATAGTTCAAAAAACCTCGTTTTTGAGGTTTAGACACCAGATAGTTAGACATCATATTATTAGACTCATTGTAGTAGTGTTAGACTTTGGGATATTATCATGATTGTTGGTGATTTGTGTGATTTAATCAAGCGACCTGTGGATTTGATTCTTTCATTGTGAAGTAAAGTACATGAATTCTTATTGATAGATTGATGTGTTTTATGGCTATGAGAACTAAACTCCATAAGTTAGGGTTGTGGGAACATAGGCAAAATAATGAGATTAAACCCTAGCTCTAAATTAATAATTTTAGAAATAGTGTCTGCAGTATTAATAATTCTTTCGCTTAGAAGCTTTTTAACGGCTGATCAAACGTTAGAACTCGCCTTTAATGCTTACTTGCCGGACAAAGGACGGTCGATAATAGGAAAATAATTATTTAACCACAGATTAGTGTTTATACTATCTAATAGGATAGTATTTGATTGGTACGAAGGTAAGAACTTAGTCAAATATCGAATACGAGGCTTATATGAGGTAAAGATAAGGGTTAGGAATGCAACACATGTAGCCGGGACCAAGGTGCGGAGTGAGATTTTCTAGATGTCGGGAACAAGGATTTAGAAATTACTAACTGATCACTTTGCATGCAAGATACTAGGAAAGAATTGTTTATAGTTAGAATTATCAAGTTATGAACCGTGGGGAAACGTAAACCCTAGTTACTTTGATTAATTGATTAAAATCCAACTTTCAAAAACTGCTAGGTCTCTTTCAAATGCGTTAAGTTACTTTTACTCATTTAGATATATAAACCGCCCTTTTTATGTTTTTACTTTCTAAGGAAGTCTTCAAGGGCGAATAATATAATAACAAGTTGAAGTTAAGTCTAGACCTATTTTCATCGTCGGGGGGAACGATTCCCAACCTCACCTAGTGGGGTTATTTACTTGACACGACCGCTTTACTTCTTATTTAAGAATAAGTTTGAGCGTATCAGGACAATAAATTTTATTGGAGGTCACTTCCTTCAACATGACACGTTTAAATATTATGTGCGAGATGTCCACTTCGTCAAAGTGACACGAAATGAAATTATTATGGGAGAGTCACTTCCTTCAACATGCACGTTTTTTTTAAATTATTATTTGGAGCGTCCACGTCCTTCAACGTGACACGTTTAAATTATTATTGGATCACACTTCCTTTAGGACACTTAAATTAGTATGGGAGATCACTTCCTCAACGTGACAGTTTAAATGAGATGGGAGATTCACTTCCTTCAGCGTGACACATTAAATTATTATTATAGCGCCACTTCCTTCAACGTGACACATTAAATTATTATGAAAGAGTCACTTCCTTCAACGTGACACGTTAAATTATTATTGGAGCGTCACTTCCTTCAACGTGACACGTTAAATTATTATTGGAGGGTCGCTTCCTTCAACATGACACGTTAAATTATTATTAGGGTGTCACTTTTTTCTTCAAAGTGACACGTTAAATTATTATTGGAGCTTAACTTTCTTCAACGTTACACGTTAAATTATTTTTAGAGAGTCGTGTTCCTGAATATGATACGCTATGTTATATTGAACTGTCACTATCCTCAAAGTGACACATTATTATTATATTGGATTTTCACCTGAAATATGACACATTATATTATATTGGGCAGTCATTTCCCTCAAAGTGACGCGTTATTATTATTTTGGGACATCACATCCCTAAGAAGTGACACGTTGGGATGTCACCCCCTAAAAGGTGACACGTTATATAACATTATTGAATTATCACATCTTTCAAGTCGACACACCATTTTGGATCACTATTTCCTTCAAAAGAATTACACTTGAAATTGGATTGTCATCTTTTTCGGTATGACATGCTAAGCAGGATTGCACATATAATATTTGTATTTATGTTACATTTTCTACTAACAACTTTTTTCAGACTCTCAACCACACAATGGACTATGTCAAACAGGACACAACATAACGTGGAACTTGTTCTTAGCAACGAATTGGGAGAATGTCCAATGAGGAATATCAAACTCTTAGGATGCGAGTTGAGAAACGACTTCTACCACAATCAAACCACATCCCTATTAAGGCACGTGGGTATTTTCTTGATAGTTTCAATTTCGCCTTCAGCGAAAATTTCAAACTCTCACCAAAGGAAATTTTTTCAAATTCGAGTAACAATACACCTAGAGCTTTGGAAGTTATGTCCAATTAAGTTCTTACCTATGGGTGTGAAGGGAGCCACCTTCATAGTTGAGATGTTTTCAAGCCTTTTTTCCATGATCAATTAATTTGTCGCTCATCCTTAAGCTAAATGTTATTTTCGCATAAGAGATTTCCATTTCAATCGATCGAGTCGAATTACAAGCAGTCTGATTCCAAAAGTTTAGGGATATGTAGGAGGCCTCAATGTTGAAAACACGACTGTATTCCAACAAATCATTTCTAACTCTATTCTCAAGCTTTTCGGTCTCGCCATACTTCGACACCGAAATAACATTTGCATTTGTTCAATATTGTGCGATAAATCAAGCGCCTTTCGAACTACTAGTGGCCTGAATTTTCATGTGACCTGAGATAAGTAGGAAATTCAATACCAGAGTTCGGCTATATTCCTCAGATTTCTTACCATTTAGCCATTCCAAAGAGATGAATTAGTGGACGGACAAAATTGAATTAGTTAATTTCATTTGCTTTGGATATCTTTCATCCATCCTAGACAAATGAGAGGCAGTTGTTGACACTCAATTTAACCCCTCCACTATTTAAAATAATTTTCGAGCTTCTTAAATTTCAACAATTTAAAATAATTATTTACGAATCTTTCAACATCATTTTATGGGAATTTGGTCATTTTTCCTATAAAATATATATATCTTCATATACTTATAATATATAAATTTATGTATATATCACTTTCAAATAAATATTTTGAGAAAAAGTTTTACTAAAAAAAATATAGATTTTTAATTGAGTGTGCGTTTTATTTCCTAAAAAATAAAGAATATTAAATCAATTTACAGTACATAACTACTCCCTTCATTACAGATTAATTATAATTTTTGTTTTAAATAATTATTTGATGTCATTTAAGTTAAGAAGCTTAATAATTAATTAGATAGTAATTTATATTTCCTGCAATTCATTTATGATATGATCAAAGGACCAAGTCCTTCAACTTCCAATTCAATAATTAATTAGCCCAAGTTTTGGCCAAAACCCTTCATCCCAATTTCCTCCTTTTACCCCTCTTGTTCTTCTCAAATCTTTTGAGATACAGCGTTCAACTAGCAGCCACACAAAAAGAACGACCGCTAATTCTCCCAATCGCCCCTCAGTTTCATCTTTTCCCTCGCCGACCAACACGAGGTAGCATTCCCAAAGGCTACTAGACGAGCCACGTGACTCTCATCCATCCATTCTCAACCGTTCGATTTGGTACGAATTTGTACTTCCTCCAATTCGCAAATCTCAGCTGATAACGAACTTGGGATTTTTTCCTTAGTACCACATCGAGAATTCATCTTCTTTTTTTTGGATTTTTGGGTTTCTATATAAACCCACGTCATTCACCGTCTAAAGGGACGGTTTTTGGACTTGAGAGAGTAACCCTATAAGGTTTGGGAATTCTCGGTTCAATAGTTTAAAGTTTTGTGTCTGTTCGAGTAAAAGAAGTGAAATCGTCTTCTCGACTCGTCGCATTTCAGTTCGTTACCCAGAACTAGGTTACTCATTTCTTAGCTTTGGTTTAGACCTCGGTTTGATATTTGAATAGCTAATATTGTTTCTCATGTTCTTACTAATTTTTTGTTATGGGCATAAATCATCCTAGTTTCTGTGGTGTTCTATTCGTGTTGCAGTCTGATTTGGTTGTGACGGTCAATGTCCATCTTGGTTCTAGTCTTTACACGTCTCCTTTAATTTTAAGAATCCATTTTCATATTTATGCAACTAAGATTTTAAGTGTATTAGTTTGATTTCTTTTCTTAGAGCTGCTGATTGCAAAGCTAGATTTTCTTCTGCTTGAAATGGTTGGTTTATCTCGTTGTGTTTTGTTCTTAGTTTTGCTAGCATTATTCAGTTTAATGGTAGATTTTCCCTTGCCTTGCTTAATGAAATTTCTTAATGGCTTTGCCTAAATATAAAGGATCTCTGCATTTTCTTTTGTCATATTTCCTAGTTCGAGTTGCCGCATCATTTGTTCTCCCTCCAAGTAGGCTTCTTATTATAAAGTTTGCAAAGAAACTGTTAGGTTTTGAGATTAACTGTGGTTTCTTTCTTTACTATATAAGTTGCGCGTCTAATCGAATTGTTTGTTTATGATCTGGCGTCTTTTAGTATTTAGTGAATATATTTATTAAGCATGCTTCCGGTTTGGATTCTCTGTTAAGATCTTTAGTCTTGCAATCTGTGTTTCTCTAGTATTTTCATTCGGTTTGGTGGTTCTTTTGCTCATGTTTCTTCATAGTTGATAGTTGTTCAAGTTTAAATTTGTTGATAACATGTTATGGTGTGGTTTCGAGTACATTTAAGTAACTGATACTTCAAAATAAGTCCTAAGTTTGTGAATCTTCTTAGTATTGGTTTGAAAATGTGCCTTTATTTAGCTTGAAGTTAGTCTTGTTCTTAGTTGCTGCATATGCCCTTGTAACCTGTCATCTGCTTAAACGAAGGTCTCCTTTTGTATCTGTTGAGCATCAGCCCCTTATGTTTGTTTTAATTTGATTTCTCTGCTCCTTTATTTAAATCGAATGATTAGGATTCATTTTTTTCAAATATAGATATTTAAGAGTAGAACTTGATCCTGGAAGCTTAGTATGCTCATATATATATATCGTTGCTCGTATTACTGACATAAAAATAGCGTGCTCATACATGAAATCTTTTCAAGCTTGAATGTCTTCTATTGTTTATGAATGTCCATTTTGAACCAAATAAATGCATTTTTTCTGGAACTTTGACACATAGAGCATGATTTACAGTAAATTTAGCATGATTTATTTTCCAGTTTTGATTGATCAATTGTTTATTGGTTTAACTTTTGTTAATCGTTTAAATTCAATCAATCTCTCTTTCTTTTCTCTCTTACTTGAATTTCTAGGATCTCATAGTACAAGTTTAGTCACAAATTTCTCATAGAACCTTTGTTTGTACAAGTTTTAGTCGGATCTTGAGTTTGGTTTACACATTATGATTTGATTTTTATTCCTAGGATGTTGTTCAAAATTTAGTATGTTGTTTCTCTTTGTCTAAAGATTTTCTGTACATCAGTAGCTAAGCTAAATATAATTGAATTATGACTCCATGTTTATTTTAGCTTATTTTACAAATCTCGCACTAAGTGTTTATTTTATTCTTTTTATTATTATTATTATTAGTTGTTGATCATGTGTGTTCCTCATTTTTGGTTGTTAGTAGAAGGCCTTCTCTTAAGATGGCAGTTAGATGCCTGATATATTATAAGTTTTTTCCTGTAATATTAAGTTAGCAGTTAAGCTTGTATTTTTTTTGTTATATCATTGTTATTATTATTTTTTTATGTTAGTTCTAATGTCCTATCTTGTCTTCGCATGCAATTTGTTTGAGTCCAATTGGACTCCCACTCTCTTACATTTGAGTCGATCTCCTCCAAGTCATTGAAAGGAAAGCTAAATTTGTTGGATTGAGAACCTAAAACAAGCAGCAGCAGCAGCCTCAAAAGGCTGAATAAAAAGGAGCAAAAATTGGGTTTTTGACACCCAAGTTGCTTGAGCAGATCGTAACAGCCCCAAAGGGCTGACATCTTAGGGTTTTTTTAGCGTGTTGAGCAAATTATTGTCAGTGGCAGCAACTTAGTTGCAAGCTACGGCAATCTTAGAGAGCTAAAAATTAGGACTCAAAAGAGTCTAATTTGAGCAACGAGCGGATTAAGGGTCTAGAAGCCCAATTCCTATCCTCTCATTATTTAAGTCTATATACGCGTTGTGTTTGTGATGATATTACCGACTTTTATTTGTTTTGCTTTTGAATTAGATGGATCATCAAGAGAGTTCTCAAATTTTATTTATTTATTTACTAGTTATAGTTATTTTATTTTTTCATCACTTTTCAAATGGTTTTAGTTAAACTAGGTTTAAGTTGTAAGACTAGCTTGAAAATTATCAATATTCTATCATAGTTAGTATTGAGCTTTTAAATACACGCCCAAGGGATTGTGTCGATCATTCGACTCAAAAACTCGACTTGAATAAATTGTTAAGTTAAAATTTTACTAAGACACTTTAACATTTGAATTATTTCATCATTTGAGATAATATGAATGTGTAGGTATCAAGGGATTCCTCATTTTCAAAAATATAAGATTTTTCAAGTAATTCAAGTTTTCCTTTTAAAAATAGCCAAACTTTTCAATTCGTCGGTCAATTCCGTGTTAGATGATTCTCTAAGTTGCCTAAACCCTTCCTTAGAGAATTATTTGAACCCTTACCCGACTCTGATTTTATAAAAAAAATGTTTTCTTACAAAAAATTCCTTAAAATGGTTTTCTTGATTTTTCCTAAAAGATTAAGTGGCGATTCCCAAATTATTTTTCCAAAAAACTTAACAAAAATTGTCAAAGTTACGAAATCGGCTTCGGAACCTTCAGTCTTTGAAATCGGGTCGTAATAACTATAATTACATTCCTCTTTCTTGCCTATCTCCTCTCTTCCCCTCTCCAGCCTCTCTCCCCTCTCTCTGGAATCTCATTTGCTCTCTCCTCTTTTTTTAGTCATTTCTCCCACGCCTCTATCTTTTCCATGTCTAATCTCTCTCCCGCTTCTCTTCTGCTAATCTCTTTTGCTTTATAAAAATACAAATTATTCAAATACCAATGTTAATAGTCATTTATATAAATACAAATTATAAGTGTCAACTATATAGATCTTTAGAGTGATACAAATACACATGTATTCGTTGGTACAAAATGATGCCGATAAATTATACATATACAAATAATATTATTGTACTCGATATAATTGTATAAAGATACAAATTGTTTGCAGATATACAAATACAATCATTGATACATATACATTTAATTATATATATATATATATATATATATATACAAATATTCAATTCACCTCTCTCTACTCTCTATTCTCTCTCGCTCGCCTTTTTATCCCTTTTCCAATTCATTGCCTCCCTTCTCTTTCTCAATCTTGCTCTCCTCTCTCCTCCCTCTAACATGCAGTTATGAATCGTTAAGGTTGAAATATACATAACATTGTTACACATGCATAAAGAGAATTTTTTAATCACAATTACGGGTATTATACAAAACCGAACCGACATCGAACAAACGCAAACTGAGTCACACCGAAAAAAAGTCGACTAGTGGTTGGTTTGACTGGGTTGGTGTTGGAAAAAAAATCCGATTATATTGGGTTGAGTTGGTTTCAACTGAAAAAAAAAAACCAACTCGAAGCCCAAAACCAAACCCCGACATTATATATATTAATTTAAAATTTTATTTATACGAAAAAAACGTACTTTATATAATTTTTAAATATCTCTGATACTTTTTTATAGTTTTATCTTTGAATATATTTATTTCATGTTTGGAAGTTAGTTTTAGTGTCTAATAAGATTATAGTCCATCCATGTTGGTTAATTATAATAAAAATCAAATTTTAATGACTAATGCCAAAAAAAAATTCAACATTGAGGATGACAATAATATTGAATATTTGTTTTTTCGTTTTACATAGATTTATACAATTTAAAATACATGACTAATTTTACTTCTTTAATATTTAGTCATGTAACAATACTTGCTAAATTATGTTAGCGATGATTTAGTACTTTAAATTAGGATTTAATTCATATGACTTATAATTGCAATATTTGTTTTACGCGAGATTTTTTTCTTGGATCTTTTAGTATCATTAATCATATCATATTTTTTGTTATTTCTTGAGAAATACTTTAGATAGTTGTATTTTGGTAGGAATAAAGAAATATTTGAAATACAAATAACTTATATGTTCATATGAATACTTTATCGAAAAACCCGAAGAAACCTGAAGTTGAAAAACCCGAGTTTTATTAGTTAGGTTTGGTTTATAAAGTGAAATATCCGACACAATTGGTTTGGTTTGATATTTAAAAAAACTCAAACTAACCCGGTCATGTACACCCCTAATTACAGTCAATTCATTTAATACTGAGAAAAAAGAAAAAGGAAATACAACTGAATGATGAATGTATACTGTGAATTATGCAAAGATATTGAACTAATTTAAATGAATATTTCAATTAACATCTTGCTCTGCTTGTGTATCTGAATACAACTGACTTTTTCTTAATTATTATACTTTTACTGGATCGGTTCGATGTTTGGATCTATTCTTTGCTACAATATCATTCGATGGTGTAAAAATAACAATCCTGTAATAGATTGTTCTTTGGTGAAATTCAAAATAGATAAAGATCTATTTTCGATATATGTATGTTATATCTCCATTAACAATTTTCTTGTTGAAGAATCATTAGTCATGAAAGTATATTAAGATAACCCAAAATCAATCAAGTTTCAATAATTTGGTAGAATGAATTAAGTATCAACAAAAAAGAGAAGAAAAACGGAAAAAGAGAGAACCACTCAAAGAATGAGAGAAGAAACAACTCCCAACGCCCCACCACGAAACATACAAGCTCAAGAAAAAGGAAGGCGTCAAGGAACCTTATAAAAACCCAACGCAAAGGCCACACCGCCAGGCCAGCACAGACGCACAAACCGAGGGAGGGGGAAGTCACTCCAAACTGTTACACATCCCAACATGCTTAAAAGCCCATTAAATCCTAGCCCCTCTATGGGAAACCATTGAGACGGACGCGAGACGGGAAAGAGAGACGAAAACCCCCCCTCCACCCTGAATCCCACTTAAATCATTATATGCACCGCCTCTACCCCGCATCCCAATCGCTCACTAACAACCCCACCTTACCCCGCCATAACAACCGATACTCGTGTCCCAACACCCCCACCCCATCCATCGCTCTCCCCCAGTAAAACTGCCAAACTACTCTCTCCACCATGCTCCTATCTCCCACCCCATTACCCCCCGCCGTCCAGACCCCCTCCCCCTCTCCCCATCACCCAAGAGGGGCGGGCCCAGGAGGAGGAAGGATAGACCCTAAATCGGACAGAAAAGGGGTCCGTGTTTTTTTTTTGGGTTGTTCTTTGTGATACCATTGTTAATGTTTTCATGGACGGGGTGGAATATCGTTTGAAAAAAGTTAACACAAATTGCTATAGTCCCTTTACACGATTATGACCCTTCACCCTTGGGCATATTATGAACTTGAATAGATACATATAAAGTTGCAACTTGCAACTTATGACTTGCATAAAGGGTATAGTCCCATGTGAATTTAGCTAGAAAGTATCAATTGTACAAATAATTAAAATTGATGCTATGATTGTTGAACTTGCATATGCCTACCAACTACTTTCAAAAGAATAAGGAATTAATTGATGCAAGCTTGGTCTAAGAGATAATGAAGCACTTGTTGGGATGAGAGAAAGAAAGAAAAAAAAAAAAAAGTCAGTTTGGTGCATTAAAACTCTTGTTAAGCGCATGGTCTGAGGAAGGGTTTGACCACAAGTTCCACCAGTCTGTATGTACATGGTCTAGAGAAGGGTCTAACCACAAGTGCCACCAAAGCTCTTCCAATCCTTATGGTCTAGGGAAAGTGCCTATTCTACTTTCAAAGCTTGAACCTGTGACCTCTTGATTACGCGAAAGTAATTTCCAATTCGAGGGATGAGAGTTATTTTTACAAAATAAAACCAAACTATGACTTGTTGTTATTAAAGATTTACTCACTTTATTAGATAGGCGATAGTTACTTGTATGATAGGCAGAAGCAAAATTTTCAATAAGGGGGTCTAAAATATAAAGAAGTAAAAACACAAAGAATTTAAAGAGAGTTCAACATCTAATATATATATACATAGAAAATTTAATCATATATATATATATATATATAAACAGTGTAATTTTCGATTGAAGGAGATTCGAATACTGACTATGCCCATTCTTGTATCCACATAAAGTGTGGCAAGATATTATACAAGATCGTACAATAAAACCTTATGATATGATTAGTAATATCTAGTTCTCATTTATGTAATTATTGAAATTCACTAGCTAAATTCCTTGTATTAGGCATGATTAATCACATCAAGAAAAAGAAAAGAATATAAAACTAATAATGAGGTTGTAACTTGTCCATTTTCAACAAGAATAACGTGTTCTTTTTGTTAGTTATTTTTGCAGAGAAAGGGGATTTTTAATGTGATAAGTGAGGATTGGGCAAGTTATTAATTTTAAACACGTATGGATATGATGTTTTCAACTGTCCTTTTCAAGAAGTAAAGAAGATAAAAAAAACAACAGATATTTTCATTTAATATTATTCGACTGAACCATTTGGGAAGAAAGAAACTCTCCCAAGCTACGCTAATTCCTTAGTCTCGTATCAGTTAATCATTATACTAAAAATAGTTCTCTATATTAATTAGTCCATTTTACTTAAACAACAAAGCATCAACTAATTTTATACTATATTACCTTTATAATTAGTTCTTTTTGAAAGTGTTCACATTTGTTTGTAAAATTTCTTAGAAGTAAAATGATCTTTTTATTTATAATTTATGAAGCATCCTATAAAATGAGAAGTGATCAACTATGGAATGAATGGAGTAATGCCTAATATTGCATCTAACTAATTAAATATATATATCCTATGGAGAGTTACGTACGTTATTATGATTCTCTAGTTAAATATCTATAGATTGATAATTTTCAATGGAGTTTTGGTCCTTCACTCTATCTACAAATCCATTATTCTCTAATTCACCCAAAAAGTGATTGTGACACTACCCAAAAAGGCAAAAAACTAAGGATCTATGTATTGTATACCAACACCATACACTAACTTTATATATATATTCCCAATTAATACATGTTTGAAACATGCTTTTCTTATACTTTTGTATGTAATCATGGTTTATAGTATGTTTCACAAATCTATCACTTAACTAATAAATCAAATATGATTTGAAACGTAAATTAAATGTATGATAAAGTTAATCCATTATATTCTTCCTCCCCATGTTTATGTAAATTTCAATATAAGTAACAATAATGATTAACGAGGGGAGGGTAAACATGAAATTGTTAGAGTGGGTTTGAGTTTCACGTTGTTGGAGATGAATAAGTAGTTACTTATTATATGAACTTGAGCAATACTGTTTGAGCTAATTTGAAGATTGAGTTAGACTTGTGGTTCATATATAGAGAAATGTTTGGGAAAAAAGAATCCATATATTCACACACTACACTAGGCATCTCTTTTGTTTTGGACTTTTAAAGTTCAAAGCATATAGAGCCACTTGGGAGGTTTTTTCATTACCAAGAACAAGCTACTTTCTGTGGAAAAGGAAGGGTGTGCATATTTTTCTTCTTACCTCTATTGCAAATTGTCTCTATTTCTTAATTCATTTGTTAGCCCAAAAATCAAAACTCTAACAAACTTCAGTCTTAGTGGGTTATCTTTCTCTGATTTTCTGTACCTAAAATCACTTTATTTTATAGACCTATATATATACATCTCTTAGTCGAAAAAAAATTAACTTCTCTAATTTATCTAACACACTTATCATTTCCGTCCACTTCATCTTTATTCTTAAGGATGCTTTATATATTGTCTCATAAATGGTTAAAGCGTCATGTTTAGATCGTAATTTTTTTTTTTTAAAAAAAAGACCTTTTTTTTCTTAAACTTTATTTCAAGTCGAGTATTATCATAATAAGTACTCAGAAAAACATTATGTTCACTCCCAAAGTTTCAAGTGTGTTATTGATAATATGTGACAAGCTCTCAAAGAGGTATTAAGCGTTTTCTCTCTTTGGTTTTTAGTAATGTATTGTCCATAATTGGTATATAATAATGCATCTATTTTATTTTTTTTATGCGTATGGTATATTGTTGAAAATTGAATTATAATTGTGGCAAGTTGTACTGAAAAGTGATCTCACATCATGTGTCACTAAACATATATAGAAATACACAAGACTTGAGCACCTTTACTTTCTAACTCAATATATAAGAGTAACAAAAAAAAGAGCCCGTCACAACCTGAGGACCATTCATAGTACGTCCCCACAAACTATATATAAATATAATGATAAAATTAAGTGTCATATCGTAGGGACATTAACTAAAATTCGGCCATCATTAGAACTCTATTAGTGTTTCTCCTTTAATTATTTTCTATCTTAAAAAGCCGACCTTATCATTAAGATTAAGGAAGTGCTTTGAAATTTTTTGTGCCGCCTAATTGATTATACGCCATCAAAAGAACAAACAATATGATAGTGTGTAATAATTAGGGGCGGATTTACCTTTTTAGGTACAAATATTCGTGAACATGATAGGTTTTGCTTGGAACATGCATATGCAATTAAAAAATTATAATTATTTGCTTATGAATTCAATTATAATCATAAATTTATTTGAGATTATAGTAGAACCTCATAAACTTTAAAAGGAGGAATCTACGCCTCTTCATTTATAAGTTTTAAGGATTTTCTTGGAACCTATTTCTAATAATAATAATAATAATGTAGTAATAAATTGTAATTATGTATATTAAGTGCGACTTATAAATGATAAAATAATGATGCTATTATAGATTTATAGTGCATTTTGTTACCTATTCCATCGCATATACACTAGGAGAAACTACTTAATTAGACATATCTTACGATTGTATATTTGTTTGATCATTTTTATTTGTCAGCGCTTTTCAAAAGTTAATTTAACTTATTTTCTAAGTTAAATTGGATTATATTAATTTGATTTTTTAAATAAAAAATTTAGATATTCAAAAAAAAGTACTATATATTGCAATTTTTTACATATCAATATGATGAAAAATATATATCATAATATGTTAGTCAAATTTTTTATACCTCGACTCTAAAATAGAAAGTATGACAAGTAATAGTGAACGGAGGGAGTATATTATTCTTTTCTTTATTTAAATAGAGCAGTCTAGTTTGATGTGGACACAAGATTTAAGAAAATAAAGAAGACTTTTGAATTTCATGGTTCTAAACTAAAATTATGTTAAACGTACAAAATTGTCTTTTAATCTTGTGGTCTTATAGATCCATGTGGAAAACTAAAATTAAAATGTCACTAAAAAGGAACAGAGGTCATTCTTTATTAAACAGACTAAAAGGAAAAATATGTCAATCTTTTTTAAATCGATAAAGTACCCCCTTTTGTCTCATTTTATTTGAGGTAGTTTGACTCGGGCGGGCACAGAGTTTAACAAAAAAAAGAAAGACAGATAGAATTTTTTGTGAATGTAAATCATTTCATTAAGGGTAAAATATACAATTTATAGCCAAATTGTTACTTAATATAAAAATGTGTAAGTCACATAAATTGGGACAGAGAAAATATTATTTATACTTTCAAATAATTATGTATTGCACTCCATATACATGCTAATACACTTGGATGTAATGTACTCTAAAACAAATTAAACATAATTTTGATTTGTATCCCAAAATATATGTATATAAGTTGAAGCACCAAAATTGTTAAGATTCATATATAATATTGCAAATTAAATTATATCTAAGTAATAGTTCCTAAATTAATGAAATTTATATAAGTTTCGTATAAACTATATTATAAACAATTCTCATCGATGGATAATCAATAAATAATTAATAGACCTGAATGGCTGGAGTGCAGGATCATATAATATTCAGAACCAGCTAAATAGGAAAGTTATTAAAGTTACAATATTCAATTTTATTCAGCCAAGTATGCAATATAATACTAAACTTTGTATTACCTATAATCGTATATAACGTATCGTGGTTTTTATGATTCGTTTAGGTCAAACTTTCAATTATGAACTTAAATACTCTTGTAGCATTTTTTAAAAAGAGATAGGTTTTTTAATTTTTTAAAAAATACTATTTCTTCTATTATATTGTTTTTCAATTTTATATTTTGCCTTAAACTTTACATCATATATTAAAAAAAGCATCAAATGTGGAAAAATATGATATCACAATTGTCAAATGTTGATCAGCCACCCTTTCATTTGATAAATCTAATATATATATTGATTATTCAAATTGAAAGTAATCGTAATACTCACTCCTTTCATTAATGGGTTCGTCGTCTCCTGGTGTGAAAGAAAAATGAGCACATAATATATTATTAACGTGTTTTTTGGTTAATGGTAACCGTCAAGAACATTGTTTACTCTTAATTAAGGGATCAATGCACAGGTGTCTCCCCTCAACCTCTGCCTCACCCGAAATCTCAGAGACACACTTATACTATATAAGGGTCCTATTACCGCCTGAACTTATTTATTCAAATTTCTAACCCCTTTTCAGCCCTACGTGACACTATTGGTGGATCCAACTCTGGTTTACCTTTTTTTTTCAGCTAGTGTCATGTCAGCCGAAAGGTAGTAGACAAATTCTTATAAAATAAGTTTCGGTGATAAATAGGCCCTTAGTTAATCGGTGAATAATTCATGTCCTGACTTTTCGGATAAATGAGGGGGTACTTGTGCATTTTCCCTTAATTTAAATTAAAAAGTCAGCCAGCTTTTTTGCAAATTGTATTTATTAGCTATATATGCCTGTTTTGTTTGACTTTGCTTCATTAATTGTATACAGTTAATCGACACAAATCAATGGACTTTTAAAGATTCACATGTGTGAAATTAGTTTAATCCAATTATTCAAAACACTAGCTAATTACACCATCATAACCAAGATGTTAGTATATAATTTAGTTGGCAATACAATAATTAGTTGTGTTTGAACTAAAATAGCGGACAAACATAGTTGTCCCCATTTACTCTTGTTCTCCTATCTATGTTTAAGATATCATATTTGTAGCATGTAAAATAAAACGAATAATTTTCGCTTATAGTGAATAGAGATTTTTTTTTTTTTATCAATTATCAAGTTTAATCACCCTGAGTGAAGTGGACTATGTGGGGAGGGAGGGATTGTGGAAGTATAAATTACAACAAAAAAAAATTCAAATGCATGTATTATAATTTATTTTATTGTATCAACATGGATTATGATATAGTGATAGGGATGTTCACTTTTATCCTACAGACCTTCCAGAATTTAATTCGTAACTCCCCCCCCTTTTTTTTTAAACCTAACAAAATTATATTGAAATTTGAATGAATCCCTAATTAATACAAATTATTAATATTTTAACCTCGAAATCTTTATGTGAATTTTAGTAAGAAAACTAAAAAGAAAAAAAAATGTTTTAGTTGTGAAAAACATGTGACTAGTCCGACTTGTGCTGCAGCTCGCGCGGCAATAAAATGGAAACAGACGAAGAGAGAGATAGAGATTCCATGTGAAATTATATTATATTATATACATATCAAATATATCAATTAAAAAAATGATTTTTTTCATACACGTTTAATTTTTTGCTAGTCCAAAAGGAGGAGATAGGAGATTCCCATGTGCAATTTATATTAATATTATATACATATCAAATATATCAATTAAAAAAATGATTTTTTTCATACACGTTAATTTTGCTATCTCCAAAAGAAAAGAAATGTATGCCTCCTCTCATCTTTAACGTCATCACTGTCCTACTTTTCCCCAAAATATGCTAATCCAGTTAAGGCTATGCAAATTTATTTTAAAATTTAGTAAAAAACGGTTTCATTTTCTCTAAAAAAGAAAAAGGTTAAATTGGCCGTTTTTATTTTGTTTTTTTGCGATTTTTTTCCGGGTTTTGACTACAAAGAAAAAAGAAGAAGAAAAGGGTTTGAATTCCCTTTTAGCAAAAATAAATAATAACCCCCACCTTTTCCATCTGTAGCCGAATCTCTCTCTAACTCTCTCTCAACTCGGACTTAAACTTCTCTAAAGATTAATTATCTACTTTCGTCCATTAAAAAAATTACAGTTCATTTTTACAAATATTTTTTATATATTTTTAATATTTAATAGAAACAGCAAAAAATATTATATGATAATTTGAGCTCTAAATTAATTATAACAATTTATTTAGAATTCACATTTGATTAAAAAAATAAATTATTTCACCACTTTCTTCGTCCTTGGTTTTAAAAGTAAGTAATAATTGAAGAAATAATGTTTTTATGATTTAATTCCAAAATTTTATTTAATATATCATTATCCAATAGTATTATGATGTATATAGGAGTATCATCCTCCTCCCATAGAACCTTGTCTATTTTGCAGAAATTATGCCTATCATATTATTTTTAAATATTCGTCCAGTATTCAATTCGAGTTAGAATTCTAAATATATATTTAATTTTATTAAATTTTTTAAAGACGGTTTGATTTTAAATCTTTAATTTATATAATTTATTTTTCTATCACTTAAAATATTGTTACAAACAATATCAAATCAATTAATACATAATTAATGTAAAGTATTATTAATATATGGTTCGAATATTTTCTTTTTATCACCTTTACCAAATTCGTTTTATAACAGAATTAAAATGTAATTTACAAAAATAATTAAATGATTTATTAGTTTAAATTTACAAACTTTTTTAGAACGGTTGTCGCCCACATATATAAAGGGAGTGTCCACCCTTTTTGATCCAAAAAAAAAAGGATAAAAGTTGAAGCCCCATACTCCACCTTTCTTTTCACACCAACAGTTATTATCACGACCCACCATGGACGTGGAGTCTGGTATACCGCCGTCGTCGCACGGCGGAAAATCTCCGGTGAATCGTCTCAATGATTACGTTGCAGAAAGCCGAGTAGGCAAGCGTTTCAAGCTCAAGGAACGTAACACCAATTTCACCACTGAGCTTCGTGCAGGCACCACTACTTTTCTAACTATGGCCTATATTTTAGCTGTTAACGCTTCTATTCTATCCGATTCCGGCGGTACTTGTTCAGTTTCCGACTGTATTCCGTTATGCTCGGATCCAACTGTCTCCACGGCAAACTGCACTAACCATCCTAGTCTCCGTTTGATCAATCCTGATGTTTCCTGTAAATTTGAACCGGTTAACCCGGGTTACGCTGCCTGCTTAGAGAAAACTCGAAAAGATTTGATCGTCGCTACAGTGGCTTCATCTCTCATCGGATGTGTAATTATGGGCGTTTTGGCTAATTTGCCATTGGCATTAGCTCCTGGAATGGGCACAAATGCTTACTTCGCCTACACTGTTGTTGGTTTTCATGGTTCTGGAAATGTTTCTTATGAAAGTGCGTTAGCTGCAGTTTTCATCGAAGGCCTATTGTTTTTACTCATTTCGGCAATTGGCTTGCGGGCCAAGCTAGCGAAACTGATTCCGAAACCGGTCCGAATATCCTCCGGCGCCGGTATCGGACTTTTCCTATCCTTCATTGGGCTACAGAATAATCAGGGAATCGGTCTCGTTGGATACAGTCCATCAACACTAGTCACCCTTGCCGGTTGCCCACGGTCATCTCGGGCAGGAGTAGCTCCGGTAATGGCCGCCGTAAACGGAACCATGACTCTGATTCCCCGGCGGTACCGTTTCCGGTGACATACTATGTTTGCATGATCGTAATGGAAGCCCGACACTTTGGTTAGGTATAGTTGGATTCGTCATAATTGCTTACTGTTTGTCTAAAAACATAAAAGGTGCAATGATCTACGGCATCATCTTCGTCACAGCGATTTCATGGTTCCGAAACACCAGTGTTACCGCTTTTCCGGATACTCCGGCAGGTGATTCGGCTTTCAATTATTTCAAAAAAGTAGTCGACGTTCACACAATCGACACCACAGCCGGAGCTTTGAGTTTCAAAAACATAGGTAAAGGTTACTTCTGGGAAGCATTGGTAACTTTCCTATACGTAGACATATTAGACACAACCGGTACTCTATACTCAATGGCACGATTCGCCGGTTTCACCGACGAACACGGCAATTTCGAAGGGCAATATTTCGCCTTTATGTCCGACGCATCAGCGATCGTTGTAGGTTCATTGCTGGGGACATCACCAGTGACAGCGTTTGTCGAATCGTCAACAGGTATAAAAGAAGGTGGAAGAACAGGGATGACGGCGTTAACGGCGGCTGGATATTTCTTCCTGGCGTTTTTCTTCACGCCGATACTAGCATCGATACCGGCGTGGGCGGTTGGGCCGCCGTTAATATTGGTGGGAGTGATGATGATGAAGGCTGTGGTGGAAGTAGAGTGGGATGATATGAGGCAAGCAATACCGGCGTTTGTGACGTTAATTTTGACGCCGTTAACTTATTCAATTGCTTATGGTTTGATTGGTGGAATTGGGACTTATATTGTTTTGCATTTAGGGGATTGGAGTTTGGGGTGGTTGAGGAAATTAGGGATAATTAAGGGATCAAAAACAAGTAATATTGCTGTTTTGGATAATGGGGTTAACGAGAATAAAAATGGTAGTATTTAATTGTACAAAAGCATATTTGAGTTTGATTGATTAGAGATGGATTATATTTGTCTTTTACTAGTTACCTTTTGTATGTTAGTGGTTGTTAGAGAAGGTCCAATTTCTATTTTTTAAAAATATTTTGTAATATAACAAACTCTTTTTCTAAAAAGCCATTTATGAAATATTCAAAGTGTAAATTTTACAGGAAACTTCCTATAAAATAGATATATGATATTGTGATTGTCATATTTAAGTCTGGTATTGAAGCGTTACATTATATCCTCAATCTTCATTTCATTTAAGTTTGTTAATATTATTTGGTGTTATGTCAAAATAGATAAAAAAAAATTTCGTTTCTAGAAATATTTTTCCCTACAATAGTCCTTATATATAGTGAATTTAAATTTATTGAGACTCCACAACAGATATAGAGTATCCGATATTGAGTGATAAAATTAAGAATAAAAATATGATTAATACTTTGATTTGTAATATGTATATTTCTATAGACGTGCTAAGATCCTCTTGTGAAATCAAAAGATTGTGTACTGTGTATACACATGTATTCTCCATACTACAGGGTCTAAATAAAATAAAAAATTATATAAAGAAAAATATCAACCGCCTTAAATAAGATAACATTACACTGTCTATTAATTATATAATTTTATACGTGTCCTTCACATCCTCTCTATTTAGAATCATGTCCTCGATACCTAAAGGTGAGTCATATCATCTCTTATTGGCACTCCCTATAACACTTCTTCAGCTACCTTTGTCACCTCTCCTTATAGATTGTATAAACAACCTCTCACACCTCTTCATTGATGCATCTAAGCATTTCCTTTTCACATGTCCAAATCATCTCAGCCTCCTTACTCGATCATTTTATCTATCACAGAGACCATTTCCACCTTATATTTACGATATTCTCATTTCTAACCTTTATCACTTCTAGTATGACTACATTTCAAAAATTGAGTGATAGATTAAAAATAAAAATATTAATAATACTTGATTCGTAGAAAAAGAAATTTATATTTCTAGAGACGTGCTACAATCCTCTTGCGAAATATGAAGATTGTGTACTCTGTATTCACATGTAATCTCCATGAAATTTTGTTACCATTTGCCAAGATATGATCAGGGGAGAGACTTCTCAACATATAGTTGGCCTTTTTAAAATAAAAAATTAAATGAAGGTGTTTTTTTTTTTTTACAAACTTGAATTTGACAACTAATAACTGATTTCTTATAGTTTTTAATTGATAACAGTCATCATTCTATTTTAAAATATTTTTCAATGAAGATATAGTAATTCCATATATATCAAAAATTCTTCTAATAATTTCTTCATATTTCATAAGAAGTTTACTTTTTCTACAAATAGTATTCAATATTTGTTAAAAATAATAACTTATAACCTATTATTATTAAAAATTAGACCTTTAAATTGAGGGCCTAAGGCGCATGTTTTTTTCTTAACATTGTCGAGTCACCCCTGAATATGATTTTATATTCTTAATTATTACAAGGTCTAAACAAAATAAATAACTGGAAGACTAAACATAATAATTAGATTTAAGCATTTGAGTACTTACTACGTTCACTTTTAATTATTATAATACTCTTTTTTAGAGTTTCATCATATTGATATGCAAAAAAGTAGTATTGTTTATATACTTTTCGTATAGTTTTTGAATTTTTATATTTTTATTTAGGATACCGACTTATATAATTTTATTTAATTTTTTAAAATTAATCCAAAGTGGACTTCCAAAGTTAGGATATGACACCTCAACAATGGACCAGCGAGCTCTACTTGTCCCGTCTAGTCCTCTTTCTCGTATTTGTTTTGTTTTTTCGACCTTTGTAGTAATTAAGACTATAAAATCATAATGGAGTCTATTTTATTTTATTTTTTTAAAAAAGTTAACTCACTAAATTGCTTGTTTTTAAATCGGCCTTGACCCTCAAAAAATTCTTGGGAAAATCAGAATATGAAAAACGAAAAATTATTTACCACACGTGGGGCATATGCCAAAACATCAAAAAACTTGATACTAATATTTTGTTTGAAGTTGAAAAAAGAGTTATTTAAGTTGAAGTAAAATTTAAAACCTTGTGGAATTTAAACGTTTGTTTGGATTAGAACTTCACTACGAAAAACGTTGATCCAATAAACATTTCAATATTTCATTTGAAGTACCTTAAAGTATAATTCACTTTTTAAATAAAAATCATGATCAATAGTATTGGTAATCCACATTGTGTGTCTTCCCTAAACTAGTAAATAAATGATCTGCGATCACATATACACTTCTATCACTTAATTAATTATGATACTAATTACTGCATATTTTTGTATATTTAAATTATTATTTAATTGATTCGATATAAACATTGCACTGAGTTAATAGATGTCTTTACTTATATTATATAATAAATATCTTTTAGAGATTTCGATAACGTAACTATTTTTTTTTATACTATCACACTTTACAAATAGTGAAATATATAATGATTCTTCATTACTAAACGTGTTTTGTATAAACAAAATATGTGTTAAAGGAGCAAGTTGTACCACAGTGTAGGGATACATTACATAGGCTGTCATAACTCCATGAAGATGAGTTTCGTACTTTGTCAAAAAAGATTAGGTGATAAAAATAAATGTGATGGTCAAAATCTAGGGGAAAGGGGGGGGCTTAATGAGAGATGGGAAGGCTCTCGTTTACGCCTGAACGGTTGTAGGGTACCCAATATCTAATTCAAATGAAACGTTAGATCATAAATGTCGACCTTATCAAATTATCCAAGACAACATCAACACTTCCTATCATTATAATTAATATTGAAATTCTTTCTTAATGGCTCTTTTAATATACATTATAGTTTTTTCAAGAAAAATTGTTGAGGTATTATTTGAAATTAAGTTATTTAAATATAATCTTCATTTGACTTTTACTCTAATATTTCGTGTTGTTAGGAGAAATTGTTTTTGTCATTGAACTGTAATGGAGTTTTAATTGAAGTAAAACTTTTTGTGCAATGGACAGTTCCACCTGTATTTGTATTTAGTAAGGTGGAAGCAGATCAACTAAGAACTCAGTCTCTAAATTTTAATAGATTCTGAAAATTGTAATAACGATGAAATCTTTCCTAATAGTAACTCTAGCAGAGTAGCTGCCATGTCACTCTTTGTAATAATACATATTAAGTTCTATTAATATATTATATGTGTTTTACCGAAAATAAATAAATAGGAAACAAGAAAAATAATAGTTTAGTTAACAATAATAATAATATGTATATATATCTAGTGAAATTTTATAAGTGAAGTTTGGAGAAGGTAAAATGTATGTAGACTTTATCATCTCATTGAGATATAAAAGTTGTTTCCAAAAAACTCTCGGCTCAAGTATAACAAGTTCAGGTGTAAGGACTGATACAATGACGAAACATAGCAAGTAACAATAAAAATAGTACAATAATTAAAATATCAAAACAAGATCTATAACAATACTCGTATAATGACGAAGAAAAATATCAACCACCCTAAGATAGACAACACAAATACACTACCTACTATACCTTATAATCTTATACATGTCCTCCATACTCTCCTATCTAGGGTGATGTTCTTGGTAACATAAAAGTGAGTCATATTATGTCTTATCAGCACTAAGGTTGGCAAAGAGACCAATTTTTGTCCGGTCCGGTCCGATTCCAGTCCGATTTCCGTAACGGTTCGTCCAGTACCGGTTGAACCGGTAAGGAACTGTTCTTATAGGAAATCGGACCAGGTATCGAATCAGAACTCGAGTTTTATCCGATTGAACTGGTTCGGTAAGAACCGGTTTCGATCCGATCTTGTTTGGTAAGAACCGGTTCAATCGGATTTTTAATTTTTTTTTAAAAAAATGTGACCGTTGAACGAGAGAATCAGGACCGTTGGGTTGGTCCTGTAAAGCGTTGGCTCTTGGTGCGCCAAAACGGCCCAAAAAAAAAAAAAAAAACAAAAAAAAAAAAAAAAAAACCCCCACACCCTCTCGTAAACCCTTTTACACTATTAGAAATTATACACCATTTTTTGATTTAAATCACAAAAAACTATTGCATTAACGTCTATGACAATCTCTCCAATTTTAAATCTATCATAAATTATTAATTATTATTTTTGTGATATTTGACTTGGAGTTTGGATTTCAGAGAATTATTTGAAGTAAATCAGAAGCTTTAATAGGCATCTCTTAATTCCGGCTTTGGTTATACGTCTGTTTTTATGTGATATTTGGTACATTTGTTCCAACTTAAATTTTTTATTTGTTTATTAATTAAGTTATTTTATTTTTTTGTTATATTTTCTTGCTTGTTTTTCATAATATTTAATTATTTTAAACTTGAACAAATAGTGGTAAAGGTTAATAAAAGGACCAAAGTGTCAGGAAAGAAAAGAAAAAATAATAGGGGAGGAGCTAAAGTAAGTAGTTCTAATTCTAAAAAAAAATGTGCCACCTAGATTTATAGTAATACGCTAAGGATTATACTCAAGTTTAATGAAACTTGTTATGTCACCAGGGGACCTATTGAATTTTATTTACGAAGATGTTAGATCACGAGACTTTAAATAGATGTTTTACTAATTGAGGAAAGAATTAATGAAGAATAGAAATTAAATGAGGGAAGATGAAGAGATCCCTACCCATTAATAGTCCGATTTCGAAATTATCGAAACAAGTGAAGTCCACCCCTTTACCTCTTTTCTTTAATGTCGCAGCTGTACGTGTTTTAAAAGATCTTTTAGCCATGAAAATTTTTGGTATAAAATTGAGGGTAATGGAAAAAAACTACTGGTTACTTACACTAAATGTAAAGTTGATCATGAAACATGGAACGGGACAACAAGGAGGAAAGGGACGAGAAAAAACACATTTACGAAAGAACAAATGTCATGCGCTGGTCAATTAATTATCATCATACTATTTCTTTGTTTTAATTAAATTATTTGCGCTTTATTTCATCTGGAATTTGCAAAATATAAAGGAAAAGATCAAATTTAAAGATTCACTTGATTTATGATGAAAAAATTCAAAAAATAGTTTTTTCCTATTCCTCAAATATATTGACATGCTTACTTTCAACCCAAATTATAAAATAATCATGTTGAAAGAAGGTTGAATAACTTTATGCCCAATTTGAAAATTAAAGATGATGAAAACTCCTGTGTGAAGAAATCTAATGAGTAAACAATTTATAAAAGTTAGAGATTTTATATAATACATATAAAGTTTTGACAATAAATATCCCAATACGTTGAACCTCCATTCTTATAAGACTAAAAGTGATGATACGGATGATTGGATGGATGAATATCTTGAGTTGAATCCTCTACATAATAATGATTTTGATTATATTTTCCATAGGCAGGGGAGAAAAGGATTTAGACATTTGAAGAAGGACAACTTCAAACCTCCAAATATTAGTATGGTGGAAGAATCGTGAAAATCCAATTTCCGACCCTTGCTTGGATTGTTTCAAGATGTGACTAGCGATTTTTTAACATCATCGGTCGCTTCGGAGCAGCATTAGAGTGGTGAGGATTTATGATGGCAGATCATCTACTATTCATTGGCAAAGGTAGTGTGAAAACGTCCGGTGTTCCATTGGGTCAATGCCCGAAAGGAAAAGAACACTTAACACACTATATAAGTAGCCAAAAATCTTTTTGGTGAGAATGGTGATGATGATGACATCCGAGCAATGGAAGCAGAACGACAAATGGCAAGTTCCAAAAAATTTTCTTTTTGAAATGATACAAAATTTTTACAACAAACAAACTTAGAAAAAAAATTACAATTGTAATACAATAATTTAATATTCCAACACCTAGATTATGTACTCTTTATCTCTTCTATATTTGTATGTACAATTTATTTGTTTGAATAAATATACGGTATTCGCCTTGATTTTCTTTTAAAATAATCTTTTTGATTTAATTCATTGTCATTTTACCAATTTAATTATTAATTATTTTAAACCATTAAATTTAAAGGTTAAACATTAATTCTAAATTGAATTTTAAGGTTTAAAGTTTTAAAACTTTAAATTAATTCAATATAAACTCTAAATTCCATTTTCAAACTTTAAATTCCATATAAACTTAAACTTTATACTTTAAAAATTTACTTTTAAGTTTTAAAGTTACATTGAAGTTTTTTAATAATATAATATTATTTAATAATAAAATTTAAAAAAAATTTACGGTACGGTTTAGAACGGTAAGACCTGGATTTACGTCTGGGTCCATCCAATTCAGTTCTTATCCGATTACTAAGGGATCGGGCGAAACCTTTGGGTTTTTCTGGTAAATACGATTTCGATATGACCCGATTCCGATAAGAGAAATCCAATTTCAATAAAACCCGTCCTGTTGATCCGATCTTGTCCAATTGCCAGCCTTAATCAACACTCCCTATAATACTTCTTAATCTACTTTTGGTGCGTCTATTCATACTCTGTATAATCAACCTCTCGCATCTCTTCAGTGGTGCATCTATGCATCTTCTTCGCACGTCCAAATCATCTCAGTCTCACTTCTCTTGATCATCTTGTACGCTACGGTGGCCATTCCCATCTTATATTTATGAATATTCTCATTTCTAATCACATATAGTATGACCAAACATCCACCTCAGCTTCTTATATCTACAACATATATCTTTTGAGCATGAAAGTTTTTGACAGGTCAACACTCTGTATCATACAACAAAGTCAATCTAATGACCACTCTATAGAACTTATCTTTGAGTCTATGATACCTTTTTTATCACACAAGATTTCAGAGGTGAACCTCTATTTCATCCACAACATACCAATACGATGTGTGATATCATCGTCGATGTCCCACTTCTCTTGATTATACCCAAGATACTTGAATTTGTCACTTTCTGGGATATTTTATTTGTTGAGTCTCACTTCCACGTCTACCTTATACTTTGCATCATTAAATTTGTAATCTACATATTTTTTCTTGACTCTGCTTAATCTGAAGTCTCAAAAGTTTGTCTCCACACCTCCACTTAAAATTAAATTCATTGTTAGCCTCATCAATCAGTACTATATGTGTGTATATATACACACACACACATCAAGGTACCTCATCTTGAATATTTTGCGTCAATTCGCCATCATCAATGAAAAATGAAACTGATAAAAGAAAAATATCACATATATACTAAGTTATTATTTGATTTTTATTACTTAATATCTTAATATTGTATTTGCAAAAAAGTATGTTACCAATGCAATCATGATATGATCAAACTTATTCCAAAATAAGAAGTAAAGCGGAGGTCCGTGTCAAGTAAATAACCCAAATAGTCGAAGGGTGGGATCGTTCCCACGAGGAAAATTTATCTAGAGTTAAACGTCAAATATATTATTACTTTTGTTAGTCAATGAATTCCTTGGAAAAAGTAGTAAGTAAAAACACTAAACAGGGGGGTTTCTATTTCTAAATGAATTATATAACTACCTAAATTGAAGAGGAACTTAACAGCTTTGACCATGTTGGATTTTTTTAATTCAATTTAAGCGAAGTACTGGGTTTACGTGTTGCCCACAGAGTTCATAACTTGATAATTCTAACTATAACAATTCTTTCATAGGATTCCTTGCCATGCAAAGTGAATAGTATGTATTTCTAAATCCTTGGTCCGGCATCTAGAAAATCTCACTCCGCACCTGGCGGCTAGTGTGTTGCTATCCTAACCCTTATCTTTACCTCAGATTAAGCTGTATTCGATATTGACCTAAGTATTACCTCGTACCAATCAATACTAGCCTATTAGATTAGTGTAAACTAAATCTATGTTATAAGTGCCTTTTCCTATTATCTACTCTTGGGTCCGGCAAGTAGCATTTAAGGCGAGGAGTAGTTCTAACGTTGGCCATCCGTTAAAAAAGAGTTCTAATGCGAAAGAATTATTAATAATGCAAGACACTATTTCTAGAATGTTATTTTAGTTCGGTTTTACCTATTATTGCCTATGGTTCCCACAAACCCTAGTTAGGAGTTTAGTTACCCATAGTCATAATCACAATATCCAAATATATTATATAAGAAATCATTGTATTATTCAATGAGGAAAGAGCAAATCCGAAGTTTTTGATTATGTAATCACCAAAAATCAATTGCAAATCCCAAAAGTCAATCAAAAATCTCACCAAAAAAGTCTAATGATAATTCAAAAGGTGTCTAACAATACGGCGTCTAAAACATCCAGTCCAGAGTCTAACAATTACTATAGAGTCCACCCCAAAAATGAGGGTTTTTGCGAAAACTATTTTATTGGAAAATAAAAAACTAATTAATAAGGACCGATATTTGCTGGAAAAGCTGTCCAAAAAGCGGCTGGGTCGACGGACCTCGCGAGGATCGTCCGTTGGTCACAAGGGCCGTCAGGGATTCCGGCGTCCCATACTTAAGCAATTATTTTCTTGTTGCTCGTTTCATACCCTCCGACGGCAAGTATGACGGGGGACAGTCACAAAAACGACGGGTCACGTCGGAGGTATTCGTGCCAACATACTTCAACGCTTGGAATATGGGTACTGGGATTACTTCTCATTGAACTTCATGACGAAACCTGCAGGACGGACCGGTCTAGACAGCGGACCGTCCATGGACCTCCGTCACCCCACACTTGGTCAGATTCACCCCATCTGCCTTCAGCAGCTGCCACTACGCTGCCACCTATGGACCGTCACAAGCACGACAGGACCGTCCCCAAGCTCCGTAGGTGGTTCTCTTCTCATTTCTTCGCTCAAAATCACCGCATTCATTTTGGACAGCTTTTCCTGCCCAATACAGATAAAAACCTATATAAAAATTAGCACACAAAGGCTTTTTGGGACACACTAGACTTTAAGGAAAAAAAGTATTAAATACGAAGAAGAACCCCACCGGGATCTATATCACCAATACGGAAAAACATTAAACTGTGTAGATATGGTAGAAAGAAACACAACAAGTATTGATTTATCCAACCACATGAAGATATATATTAAGAATTATGATAAGAAGAGGCAACGGAAAGGGAACAATAGGAAAATGAGTTGGAACTTTATTTTTTCAATTGGTAATAGAATCACAAGTTAAGATGGAAAGATAAAACAACATCTAAGAAAGAAGAAAGGAAAGAAAGATGCATGCAAATAGGAAAAAAAACTTTAAAAATTGAAAAAATGGCTGTAAGCCTGATAGGCACCAAAATGAAAAAAACAGAAAAACTTAAGACACAGTTGGAAAATAACTTTGGTCAAATGTTGATACATTATTTGATCTACTTGACCATTTCAGGTGTCATCAAAAAATATCAACTTGCAAGTGGACCAATCTAGAGGAATAATGAAATTTCCCATCTTTTAGAGTATGACTACAAATAATTACGAGGTATAAGTGATAACAAGAGTAGAAAGTAGAAAGGTTGTTAGGAACCAAAAACAAATCAATATTTCTTTAAAGCTCTTTAAAGACGTTTCTTAGTTGTTTGATGTTGAAAATTATTCTAGTTCTTGCGTTTAATTAAATAGTGAAATTATTATTCTTGAATATTTCTTCAATTTTCTTATTTAATGGAGAAGAATATTTTTGTTTAGTAGTACTATTTATATTATGGAGTAATTTTCTTTTGTGTTGAAAAAATGACGGATCTTGATAATTCTATATAATATTAGTATTATTTCTAAACTTGACGTGTGTAAACTCAAGCTATAGATTTTATTTTTATTTATTTTATAGTTAGATGTTTTTTAATTATTTAACATATATCCATTGTTTAATACTTATTAACATATTGTTACTGTAACACTTGGTGAAAATTCCAAGACCTTTGCCGTTAAAGCCTAACATAAGTTTGTCATGAGGTCTAAGTATGGTTTTTAAGTCCATTTTTAAGAATCTCGATCATTAGTAAGTTTAAGAACCAAAAAACAGACAAGAAAGTCCAATGACGTGCGAAAGTTGGTTTTCAAAGACGGTGGTATAGCGTTGCCTTAGCATCATTTGGACTAGATTTAAGGAGTTGGAAAATTTATGAAAAGTGGTGAAAAGGATTAGATAAATAGGTGTTAAGTTGTTTTCATGGTCGAACACGTAGGGTATGACTCACCCAAGGACCCAAACAAAGAGCCCTTGGGAGGATACCTGCAGGTTGAGGGGCAACATGCTTAGGTACTGTGCATCGACGGGACAAAGAAAAGACCGTGTGTGGATCGACGGCCCACGGCCCCTGTCGACCGTTCCTGCCACCGTTGTCCCACACTTAGCCAATTTGAGAAAGCCCGTCGACTCACAGAGGGCCCCTGATGGGGTTCCGTCTGTGAGGGTCTTAACTTTGCTGCACGTTTTAATGTTAAGTCATTTAATTAATTAAGTGGTTTAGTGGTTAGTTAGGAATTAAGGAAAGACTAATTAAGTAATTTAACTCACATATAAATGCCCCAACCCCGATTACTCTAATTACAACTCACAAAATAAATTCTCTTTCTTCTCTTTTCTTTCTCTCTCTACTTGAACTCAACATTGAAAATTAGCAAGGAAAGGGGTTTGATGACTGAAAAAGAGGACGATTCATTATCAAATCTTCATCAAACGTTAAGGTATGATATCTAATTCACCTTTGAGACTCTTTCCTCAAAGGGTTCCTTTAAAATGGATTACAAAAGTTGAGTTTTCATGTGGATTTCATCCAATGACGAAATTGATGTTGTGAACTGAGTTGATTATGATTTTTTAGGATATATGAATATATTAACATGCAATTTAACTTAATAATTATCAATTGTGATGGTTTGTTTTAATTTGAAGAGATTATGATCCTTAACCCTTAACCTTAGATTGATTCTTTTTTGGACGTAAATTGGGTTGTGTGTGATTTGATTCAATTGTCTTGATTAATGGTTTTAAATCACTATTAATGAGGTTTGATTACAACCAATCATTTAACAAATTATAATGAATTATGTCTTTCATGGTAATATTGAGAAGGGATCGAGGGTTATGCAAAAAATTGGCCTAAGTAACCTTATTTTAAGCATGAATTGCTATTGCAATTATGGTTGTAGTGACTCTTCTAGTGCTGTTATCATGGTGATTATTGAATGATGATGTTGAAAACATCTAAAATTGGCGTGAATTTGAGTTTTGCTGGTATACGGACTTAAATGCTGAAATAATGAAGGAGGATTGGTAAGCCTTGGAATCCCTATCTTTAACTTCCAATTGTGAATTAATTGTGGTTAAAGCATGCTGTTTATATGGAGGTTAGGCCTTATATGAGAATGAGTAGGGAGTTGATGTTCGAATTGAAATGAAAATGTCTTCGGCTATGTTGTGAGGTTGATTAAGGTGTATGTGATATAAGGATGGTGATAACTATCAATATGCTTGATTTATACTATGAAATGCCAATATGAATTTGTGATTGAAGGACTATACTCAGGCAATTCTTATTGAGTTATTGATGATGATGATATAAAAAGGGGTAGACCCGTATGACTAAACTAAGCTATGAGTTGATTATTAAAGGCTTAAAGACCATCAGTCAATAAAGGGAATTAGCTTAGAAACCAAGTGAAACTTGACAATGGAGGTTGATGACTTCCCCAAAGAGGAAGATTCGACCTATTGTTCTAAATGAGATGTTGACTCCAAATAGGGAATACTCATACAATATATTCCATTAGAGGAATCCCAACGTTACCAAGTGGTATCAAGAGGGAATATACTATCTCTTTGTTCTTTAACATGGTTGCCCCCATAAGAAAGATTAGCTAGTGGATCCACCTAAGGGAAAACTACATTTATTATTGTTATACTTTGACCGGTAGACCACTTTCATCGGTTTTGTGGTAAGATTTTTTTTTACAAATCCCGGATTAGGCCCACACACTTAGCTCTTGTGTGGTCGATGTCGGTGTACGGCAAGTTTCCTAAAATTTAAAAATAAAGTAATGAAGTATAAAATAACTCCTAAGGTGACTGAGAGTTTAACTTAGACTGGGTGGGTATGAGACTCTAACTTATGCCTTGCACTAGTTGACCTTGATGGAAAACTTTTAGAAGTTGTATTATGTATGTATAGATAATGAGTATATGATGATAAGATGTGATGCTTTGCACAAGTTAAGACTATATATGATGATGATATCATTGATATGATGTTAATTAATTATATTGTTTTAAAATTGGACCTGGTCATGTTTGCTTGTTAAGTCTAACTTGGTTGAGCAAGGTTATGGAGATTCGCTGGTCATTGCACTTTGTTGATTGTTGATGAGGATTCATGAGTAGTAGTAGGTGTGTCTTGAGTATTATGATATGGATTAACTTTTCTTATCTAATGTGATATTATTCTTGACTGATAGGGGTATAGTGAATATCATTGGGTCAAAGTATGTTGGGGAGTACGGTATTATTGTTTGAGTTATAAGCATGTTTGGTTGTTGGTATGTCTTCTTTGGACTTGCATTAGGTTTTAAAAGGGTTAAAAATGTCATGTTTGACTAAATGTCCATTTTTCTTTCTGTTAGACATGTTTTGATTATATGTGCATTATTGGTTGTCATACTTTAGTACATGTGGAGTACTCTAACCCATTTCTTCCCTTTCAAAACATTTAGGTTCCGGTAGTTGAAGACTTCATTCGGGATGGCATTGAGAAGGCGTTCTTGAAGTCCTTATTCATCCCAAAGTAGGTAGGTCCTCAAACTTCACCCCAAGGAGCAATGTCACTACTAGCTTACGGGACTTGTATGAGTTTAAAACCTCTTTCATTTCTTTCCTTTTTCACTTGAGCTACTATAATTAGTATACCTATATGTGTTCTTGTGGGATGTTGTAGGCTATCCCAATTTGATTATACTCCACATAGGAGGTTATGAGATGAGGACGACTTATATGATTATGATATTGTTCTATATAATAATGTGCAAAAAAAAGTTAGAAGGCTATGTAACCTTCCTATACGAATGGGTATATGTATAATCGATACGACTAAATATACTGTGTATGTAGAAAGAAGAGTGATGTACACCTCCAAGTAGAGGTATGAAAAGATTAAATTTTTCCGCATTTTCCAAACCTATGAATGTAATGACATGAGACTAAGAGGCTAGTCTTAGTCCTTAAAGAGGACGGCAACGCCGGTTACGTCTAGGAGGTAAACCGGATGTGACAGCTACTTCTGTAATAATGTCATAAATTGAAATATTGGTACATTGTTAATATTCTAGTGACATCTGTCTATTTTATGTTATAGTTAAATCTAAACTTATTTATAATCGAGAGAGGCATATAGTGTATTGATTAGTTATAACAAGTAAGTTAATTGAAAGAGACTTACTTAGAAGAATGGTAAGAGTCAAGTAACATGTCTTGTTCTTAAATTATTACTCACACTCAGTTTTTAAAAAAAGAATGAACTCCGTTTTTTTTAGTCTTGTTGTTTAGAAAAAGAAGGAAGGGGTTTTGGTGAAGCAGGTAAAATGACAACTTTCGCGTATATGTTTAAGGCCAGCAAATAGCAAAGGGGGCAAAGGGGGGGGACAGGGGAGCGAACGGGAAATGGGGGCACAGTCATAGAGGGAAAAGGCGAAGGGAGCGGCGGAAATTTTGTGCCAAGTCAATCTAGGGGGGGGTACTTTGTGTGGAAACGGAGGGAGTTACTATTTTGACAATTAAATTGTATTAACCGAGAGAAGTGCATTTAATTGTTCAACTCATTAATAATACACAAAATTATAATTGTGAGAGATATTTGTATTTTTATGAGAAATATTAAATTTAGGAAATTAAATAATTTACATTATAAGAATTATGAGTGAAGTCAACACCTTTAGCTATATTCAGTGAAAAGCTAAAAGTATTTTCTCTACTTTTGTATTATTAATAATTATCACCATTTCAACTATTCTTGAATTTCTTAAATCGGAATAATTTTTAAAACAAGAAGAGAAACATATAATAAATAGATAAATCAATCTCTGTGGGGATCGATTATTTTTTGTACTATATATTATTAAACACGTTGCAGGTTAAAAATATATACATTTAGTGACTCGTCAGAAATGAACTGAGAGATGATCCTTGGTGAAATCCAATCTCTATAGAGAAGTGCTTCAAATCTCCTCTCACCAATTTTCTCCGCATTTTAGCTCTTTTGCATGTTTTTTATCGCTCTAATATCGGTTACACCTCTTGCCTCCGGACAACCCCAGAAGACTTTTCTTGAAACTTTTTTGTAGGCCTTTTCGAGGTCAATGAATACCATATGTAGATCTTTCTTTCTTTATTTTTTTAAAAATATTTCCACCAGTCTCCTAACCAGACGGATAACTTCCATAATTGACCGCCATGTCATAAACTCAAACTAATTTTTAAAAGTAGACACACTTCTTTAAATCCTCATCTCAAAAATAAACAAAAAAAAATCATGTTGAGCTCACAAATATCTTCTGTGTCTTTAAGAATTTTAATCTCTTCCATGTTACTAACTTATAGGGATGTCAATGGAGCGGGTTAAGGCGGATGCGGGGCGGGTAGAAGCTTAACCTACAAAATGTCGCCTCGCCTGCCCCGCCCACCCTGCTTAAGATGTTTTTCAATTCTTAACCCACACCGTCCTGCCTCTCAAAGACCCATCCCACTTATGTTTAAGTTTTTTCTTTATTATGTAGTAATTTCTAAAGAAGTAGACAAATTTAACTTTTAAACAATGAGGATTAATTTGCCATTTCTTCATTTGTTATTAAAACACACTAATAAAACAATGTCTACTTTCTATTGCTATAGGTGACTTTTGTATCATAATTAAATTTAAATTGTGACAAATAAATTCATTTAATTGTCTATTATAAAATCCATCAGAAAATTTTGACTAATCAAATGGTACATTTTTTAAAAACTAAGAGAAAGAGGAAGGACGGTAACAAACAACGGTTAAAGACACGAAAGTTGAGAGAGTGAAGCGATCAAACTAGAAAAGTAAGAGAAAAAAATTTCAACCCGTCACCCGGCTCGTCCTACTTAATTTCTTAAATAGCTATTTCAACCTGCCCCGTCTCGCATAAGGCTAAACCCGCCCTAATCCACATAGACTTATACCTACCCCCCTCCCCCTTCAAAAGCACTGCCCCATTGCCATCCCTGTGTAGTCAAGTGATAAAGGCAAATCACATGATCGAGTATTCTACAATAGAGGGAAGAAAGATTTCAATTTTCTATGTTATTCAATATATAAATTTGAGGCAAAGACCTCTAAAATTATAGAGAATGAAAAGGCAAGAGACAGATGTTATCTAAAATGTGTCCTTTTAGCAATCCAACAAGAATCAATAAGAGAGTTTATTTCATTGTTTTATATTGCTAATTATGATTGGGGGTGTGTTTGGTTTGAAGGAAAATATTTTTAGAAAAATGTTTTCTATATTTTCATGTTTGGTTGGGTTAAAAGTGTTGGGAAATATTTCAAATCACAACTAATGTTCTCAAGGAGAAGGGAGGAAAGTGCCTTCCCTTCAAACAATTAAGAAAAAAAATATTTTCCAACACTTTCTTCCAACTTCAAATTACATTTTTTTTAAAATATGTTTAAAACTTATTTTTTAAAAAATATTTTCAATTTCAATTTTTTATTTTTCACCCCATCACGCCCCTATCCACGACCCCCCCCCATCCAGCCTCACCACCTCCAAAAAAATTAGTTGTTTTAAAAATATTTCTAATTTTCATGTTTATTTTTTCACCCAACCCCGCCCTGAAATTACAACCTCCCCACCCGACTAAAAAAAAATCAAAGTTTGTTTTGTAACTTTTTTTTATCAATTTTTAAATTTTTATTTTGACCACCTACCCAATCACTCACGCAGCCCGCCCCGCCCCCACCACCAAAAGATTGTAAGTAAAGGGGGGTGTGTGGGGATAAAGAAGATTGTCGAGGGCAAAAAAGTAGTGTCTACAAATCTAAGTAAAAAAATAAAAGATATTTCTCAAAAAGATGTTCGCGTTATTAAAATGCAAGAGCACTCAAAAATCTAACAAATCTTTCAAAAAAATATCTACTGACCAACTAACATGAGGAGAAATAAATCAAAAAATCTATTTGTTTCCAAAAAAAATATTTTCTAAAAAAAAGATCTTCAATGAACAATATTTTCCTTCATACCAAACACACCCTAAGACAATAATGGTAAATGAGATTAACAGTATCGTAAATGGAGAAGCCGATGCATACTTGATATCCTGCGGAAGGCCTAGTTGCGTAGTCGTACATAGTTTAGGGACTAGGGTGGCAAGTGAGACACTATTAAAAAATGATATTATGTATGTATCCGTAGAAGAAAAAATTCATATCACGTATCGTATATAGGTCAAAATTCATTTTCATTATTAATATATTAAATTTTGAATATTTTCAATTAAATTTCTCATTTCGACACTGTTGAAAGCGGGTTCGGTTTGGGTCACAAGCGTAATTATGTGATTATTCATGTGGTAAATAAAAGGGATGTGATTAGGAGATAAGGAGAGTGTCATGTAAAGGATTGTCACTAATTTTGGAACACTTAAATTATTGGAAAAAGGGCCTTAAAATATCCTTTTGAAAGTAGTAGAAATGGGAAAAACGAGCCCGTCAAGGCAACCGAAGGGGCGGCACAAAAGACGGGGGGCAGCACAGAGGGGCGCCAAAATACCATGCCTCCCATCCACATTTGGGTTCAATTGACACACGTATTTAACTGTTAAATAAAAAAAAATTTAAATATTTTTTAAAAGACGTGAGAATCAACTATGAATCTAATGGACTGACCGTCAAAGAGAAGTGATAAAAATCCAGTGGTAACCCCCCATTACTAATGAAACTCTACCCAATAATAAAATATTGTAAATCCACCATTAAACCAAAACAACTATTGTGCTCTTCGCAAGTCAATTTCTCCTAGTAAAAAAAAAGAACATTAATTAATTATGGACAATTTCAATCGGACTTTTATAGACAATCCAAGTCCTATTGGACTTCCCACATTAGTTGAAGAAACTTCGATTAATCATTAATTATACTAGTGTACTGAATTAGCGACACTTATTAAAATTAATCTGTCTAAATTTTGAAAATCAATGGCGGATTTTGTTAAACAAGGAGAAAAGTGATTGAGAAGAACAGAATCTCTTAAAAAGAATTGGTTCAAGATTTAATAAAGTGATGGGGGGTGGTGGGTGGTGGGGTGTTGGCTGTGAGGGTGGGGTGGCGGGGGGAGTTATGAATTGGGTGCGTAATTGGTTGGTTTATTATAAAGTATTAATAAATTATATTATAATCAATAGTTAAGCGCTAAAAGTATTTAAAAAGAATATTTAGATTATTTGAATTTAAAACTGTTAAATAAGTAGTCAAGTTTGTACTCAAAGGTAGATAAGAAGGATATTTTAAAGCTAATAGATGGATGAAGTATAATTTTATATCATTTTCAATACTTTTTTAAAAAATAGATTTCGCCTTTTTCTCTGAAATAGATTAACCACTATCACTTACTTTTTATGCATAAAGATACAAGCAAATAACTCTCATTTTATGGACTAATATAAAATGAAATTAAAAGTAAGAGACAAAGTTGAGCGAGACATGCAGGTGGGAATTAAGTAGATAATTAAAGTACTAGTAATAAGAGTACCTGGGGAAAATGGATAGCCACAAAACACCAAAAGCCATTTCGATACAAATCTACGAGGGCGAATGAAAATAAATAGAAATATTGAAAACACTTTTCAACTTGACATAAATTATTGGTTTTATCTTTAAATTATTGATAATCTTAAAAAATATTTTTATTTGATTAACTAAACTTAATACATCCTTAATATGTAGCATGTCATAACAAGTGATCTCAAATTCTTATACAAGCATGAGATTCTTAATTAAAAATCGAGAGTATTATTGAACATATACTTAAGCTTCGCGAGAATTTAAGGTGTATTTCACTCATCAAAAGTGTATTTAAATTTAGTTAGTCAAGTAAAATGATATTTTTAAGATTGTTAATAATTTGAGAATAAAAATTAATAATTTATTTAGTTTAAAAATATTTTCAATACTTTTCTCTGTGAAAATGAGAAAAATATTTTTTTAAAAATTTACTCAATTTTGAAAAAAAAAAGAAGACAACATCTCCTTTTACTTCTCAACTTTTGCCTTTCTATTTACTTTACTGTAAGAAGCTTTTATATGATCCCCTTGTTTCTAGAACAATATCTAAAGCAATATAGCTTTCCGATTCTTGAATAATATCATGCAAAAGTTCCGTTGAACGGAAAAAACTGGGTTTTATTTTATTTAATTTTGCTCCAAAAAAAAAAAAAGAAGCTCAGTCATGTTTCATTACAATTAATCAATTATAATAAAATAAAAGGAAAAGACTAATATATCATAAAATATTGGGAAAAAAAATTATGTCATACATTAAAAATTTAATTCATTTATGTAAGATTGATTTGAAAAAAAATCTCATCCATACATTTATTGGTTAACTAAAAATCGCGTTCAATTTTGTAAACCATTTTATCCACGTGGTGAATAATGATTCGATCAAATTATTAATTTTTTTAAAAATGTACCAATTTTTAAAACCCAGATCATCATTAAAATAAGACTTGTTGGAATCTATCATTCACCACATGTACAAAATAATTTGATAAAATTGAATGTGATTTTTAGTTAACTCATAAAAGAATAAGACGAACCTTTTTCAAATGAAAATAGTATATATGAACGAAACCAATACTCAAAAAATTAACATGAATAAAGTTTTTTTCATCAAAATTTAATATATATTTAATTTTTTCCCCTCAAAATAAATAAATAGCGGTAGATAGAAATCATAAGAAACCATTGGTTATATAAAATAAAATTTAAAAAAATCCATGTAAAGCGAAAGCCATTGGAGATGAGAGGTTAATGCAAGTCACTTTCTTGTGCCTAATAATTGGGGTCCCCTCACACTTTACTGGTACTCCCTGGCTCCATTCATATTTACATTCATCAAATTTGTTTTAGTGAAAAATTAATCATTATTTATGTATAGATTAAAATAATTTAATATGTAGATATGTAAAATATCTACAGCTACGCTATTACTTTTACTATTTTAAACTCTTATTAAAATCAATGTTCTGCCTTGGCTCTCCATATAATTATAGATATTTTTTTAAATTCATAAAATGTAAAAAGTAAGAAAACAAATGTATATTATAACGTAGGAAGTGAGTTCTTTGTACAAATTATTACTAATTTGAATAAATCTAAAGTTGATCTAACTAAATTATGACACTGCAAAAGTTATACGTCAAGTACCCCTTGTTACACTCAGAAAGTTAAATGTCAAGTGGCATTGTCACAAATCATGATATGATTCAATATCTTCTACCTCCTATGGGTGGTTGAGTTGGCTCTTCGTGCTAATACACTCTCTAATACATAATATAATGAATAAATAATATAAGCATTAATTCTATATAGCATAAAAGTGTACCAAATAGTACTCCCTTTCTCTGTTTCACAAGAATTATCCACTTTTTTTTTTCTGTCTGCTTAAAAATAATGACTTTGTTTGCGTTGGTGGTACAATTTAATTTACATCCAGCTTTTCACGTGACATATTTTAAGACCACAGAATTAAATGAAATTTTGTATGTTTGGCATAACTTTAATTTCGCAACTACTAAATTCCAAAGTCCCTCCTTTATATTGCTAAAATTCTGTGTACAAGTCAAATCATGTCATTCGTTGTGAAAACGGGAGAGTACTGAACAACAAAGCTACGCAAGAACTGAGGCAATTACAATACAAAAAGCTATGCATTATATTTGCCTAATACAACTCTACCAACGCATCTGACTTGCTAAAGTAATGCTAATGAAATTGATAGCCTGTGGTTGTTATTAGTATTACACTCCTCTAAATGGGACTAAACCTAACAGGATAATTGACAAAATATTAAATGAAAAGATATTTCTAGTTTGTAGTCCCATGATGGATATCGTTAATAATCATGATCACACGATGGGCCTTCACTTCTTTTCATACAGAGTTTTAATGCATAGAACGAACGGGCACTTGTAATTTGCCAGATGCCCTTCAAGGTTACCGTTTAATTAGTGCCTTATTCCATGTTTTACAAATTCTAAAAATAATTCTAATTCTTTTTCCTAAACCAAGAGTCACTGTATATTTGATTAGTGTGTGGAACCACGATAAATGTGAATTGTAAGATGGTGAATTCATTAAACTCAATAAACTCTAGCGTAGAGTCCTAGAATATATGCATTAAAAAATGTACTAAACAAGTACATTGTAACCACTATTAAATTCAATAAGTTACAATATAGTATTTCTAAACCTTGAACCAGTAAAATTTGAGCTTTTGATCCACCTCTAATTTGAGCTTTGCCCTTAGGATCAACTAGGCCTCTTTAGGCTTCATTGTTGTGCACTTAATAGAGATCTGAATCTTAATCATTTAAATTCAACTCATTAAGTGTGTCTAGTTTGTAGATTTGGGTCTTAATCATTTAAGTTCATTTTTTCACTTAATGGAAGTTTGAATCTTAATTGTTCGAATTCAATCCATAGTGTTTTTGATTTGTAGGTCTGAATCTTAATTATTTAGATTCAACCCATTAAATCCATTATATTTTTATTTTTTTCAAGTCTGAATCTCTTTTTCTTCACTATTTTTTTCTATTGGTTTATACAAATTAAAAGTTGTATCCCAAGAAGTGGGAAAAAAAGAATAAAGTTAAGAGCCTGAGGGAGCTACACCTGTTTTTTTCACATCGTCTATTATTATGGGCTTCTAAGCCATAAAGGAATATAGCAAATGGTTTGATCTTTATCATTGTACCAAAAGATACCATACTCTATAATCTTTATCATTGTACTTTTTACTTCTTTTTTCTTCCTTTTTCATGTGAGTTGTAAAGTGAGATTGGATAGGTGTTGATCAGGTAAGGAAGAATCTTACTTAATTATGACCTCTAATTATATTGAGATTAATTAACAACAAACACTTTTGCTCAATATATCCATAATGTCTATGAAGATTCTGTGTGTGCCTTTTATGATATACTAGAATTTAAGTGGACCAATTCACCTATGAGGGCAGATTAGTTGGTGGGAAAGAATCCCATCTCTTTGGTTGGTTGTTGATAGTGCAGAGTTAACCCTACCTACCTAAATCATGAAAGCTTTGCCTTATGATTTCTCATTCTTCATAATTAAACTAATTAGGAAAAATATTATTCCTTGTTTCCCCTCCCCATTTCGAGTAATTCCATTATGTATCACATCACTTTTTGGTCTCCCTAACACATTTCAGTTGCTAGCTTGCCAAGGGATCACCTCTTCGAATGAGACTTAAGTCGACATCACCAACTGATTAGACACAAACATAGTTTACTAATCACAATCATGCTCGTCATAATTAGACAATTATGGTACATCAAACTTTTATTATAATATTTTTTTATTTACCCACAAACGGTTCAATTAATTTTAATCAATATAGCTTGAAATAAATCACAGTAGTAACAAGAGGCAATGAATATAAGAGCAAGAAACTGTCTCTTTTGAAATTGAGGGGTACTGTTTTAGCCTCCCCGTTGAGAAGTTTTTATTATGGTTATGAAAAAGAATCACTGACGCACCGTTTAATAAATAGAACTGTCAAAACAACGGTATGTACAATTGAAAAAAAAAAGAAAAGGCACTAGTCTCATGTGTGTTCCCAGAATTTCATCTGAGTTAGAATTTTTTTCTTGGCTCATTTTTTTCAGATGTTTCAATTCAACATTCCCTTAAATTTTTTTTTTCTTGGCTCACTATTTTAGGATGTTCATTCAACAGTCCTTGAATTTTGGTGTCTTTGCACATAGTTTCGGATGTTCATTCAACATTGCTCTAGAATTTTGGTTCTTGGCCTCAAAGATTTTTAGGATGTTCATGTCAACATTCCCTTAAGAATTTTGTTCTTGGCTCAAGAGTTAAGGATGTGCATGCACATTCCCTTGAATGTTTTGTTTTTGGCTCAATTTTTGGATGTTCATTCACCTTTCCTAATCGATCCCATCTTGACGGATGCTGTAACAAAATAAAATGGTTATAGTGTTTCTCATTCAACCACATACAAAGAAACAACTAATAGCTTTGTCATCGAAATAGCAATTACAATATGAAGAGGATGAACAATAATAGTAACTATAAAGAATAGGGAGGAGTGAACTAAAGAATAGAGGATCCGAAGCACAGTCTTTGCCTAAGCATAATTATAATTCACATAAAAAGCCTATTTTGCTCTCAAAAACCTCTTTTATGGGAATCAGATCTCACGTATATCCACTTAATCTGATATTGGTCTTCTTCGTCATTAGTGGTCTAGGCTCATACAACAACCCTTCAGCCCTCATAATACTTACCTTCAGCCCTAATAATAACTTGTCCTCAAGTTCGTAAAACTTGATATCATTAAATGAGGACGTCGTTGGAGCTAGGGAGGAAGCTATACCACTACCACAACATGTTATAAAGCAAGAGGACAATTCTCTAGCAACCTTAACCAACAGAGAATTACAACATGCTCCAAAAATTTACCTATTATGGAGACTATTAGGAGACAATGTGATTTCAAAGAACACAATCTCACATTGATACATGTGATATAACATCTCCTAGCACTTTAATTCCCTTTTGGTGATATATAATGTCACTCTTTACTCAACGTGATCTTTAAGTGTTAAAACAAAGTTAGAAGCATTCGTAAAACACTTCTTGAAAAGACTCTAAGAACTTTCTAGACTCTACTCTTAACTTTCCTTGAATACGAAGTTATGAGTTCAAGATCATAATTCACATTTCTGGATGATTTCTATATATTTAGAAGTCATTTAGAGTAGTTAGAATTATTAGGAAGTGTTAAAACACTTTAGAAAGGCTTAAATTGACTGAATTACAAAAATTAGATGAAAAACACCGATTCGAGCGCATTCAGGACGCGCTGAGCCCGCCCCAAAGTTCAAAAGTCCCATTTGGGCGCACTGCAGGCACGCCGCCCCCAGGCCCCCTAGCGTAGATGGGACGCGCAACGCCTGCCTTTCCAAGGTGGCGCCTGACGAACTTTCCTCTCGTTTATTGACCTTAAATCGTCTAATTCGATTTTGGTTTTGTCTCCAATTTCATTAGATTTCATGTACCCACCATCATATACCACAGGATCTAACCCCATAAGACTCAAGAACCATAATACCTTCCTACTCAGAAATTCAGCAACTTCACTCATGTTCAAGAATGAATGCAAGTCAGAACAACCAGAACATTTCAAATCCAATCATTTGGAGATATATTACACTGATCCAACTGCTTGGCACGTGGATGAAACAAATACAATGTTATGAGAGAACCCACATCCTTTTTAGGATCACCCCCGACGAAATTCAACAAGTGATACTTGAACATTCTTGACGATCTTGAACTTTCTTTTCTTTCCTTTTCTCCTCAAACCATAACTCTTTGTGTTGTAAGTGTACCTGAGCTAGTTCAACATAGATGTTGCGTCCACAAAATGCTCTCACGCAAGTAACGTACTCACTCACGCAGTAATAGACTCTTTCGAGCTAAATGATCGTACCCAAAGGACTTCAAATTAACAAATAACAATTTGCAATGACTACCTAAACTCAAGTGTCATTTAAATTAAGAAATTTTTTTAAAATACTACTCTAGAACTATTAGGACTTAGTTATTTTAAGTAAATGAATTCTACAAGGAAAATTAAGAATTTAGAGAGATATCCCAGGGTTCTAGCATAAATAGATTTCCGGATTAATGTTGTTTTATCCCACGGTTCAAGGGGTTAACTAACTGCGGGTTGGCAAGGTTCATTTTACAATTACGATAATCTGACCTCTAATCGCCTACCATCATTGACAACCTAACTACATTGTTGAGGGCAGGATTAGGTATGTGGTGTATAAGTTTAATGCTATACTACACACAAAACAATCTAGAACTCACCCAAGATTGAACACACCTTTTGCATTCTTTGGTTTATTCCTCTATTCGTCTTCCGAGTTCAACAGTGGAAACTAAATTTATTCTAATTTTGATCAAGTCATTAAAATAAGTAAATAGACAGCAGTAGCACAAAGTATTAAATTCCCTTCTCATCACTAGAAACACTTCACATTAAACATCAATTATAGCTACAACCCTAAGATAGGGGATTTTAGCTACTCAAAACACCAAATAGCAGAGGGAAATGTATTTAGGATCATACAAGACATTATCAATGTAGAAAGAAAGAAAATGCTAAACATGTATTAATAGTTCTTTTAGCTTTCGTCTTTTTGAGATAGTGAGATGTGCATACATGCCTTTTAACTATTTATAGTCTAAAAAAATAACACTTGGGCCCGTTTTTATGTCAGGTATTGTGACGGCGGTCCTGTTCGCCGCTCCATAAATTTGCGTCAAGTAGATGGAAGGGAACGACTCTACAAGAACGCGCCTCCATTACAAACTCTCTTTTATGGAGTAATTCTTCTTGCTGGTCATATGATGAACTGACTCCGGCGCGCGAAGGTGCTTCATTGTATGGTAATTTTTCACTGTCTTCCTTGGGCTCTTTATTTTCGGTTTCTATCAGCTTATTTTCTACCTTATCGCCTTTGCTGTGTTAGAAGGCAAAGCAGTGCCCAAATTTGCATCATTTTCGCGCATGCTTTTTGACCTTAAAACATCATATCGATTTGGTATAGATAGCTCAGAAATCCGAACGGACTGCTCTGAATTTGTCTTAGATAACAAATCATGTCCTTAACTCTGACTATATATCTTAGATAAATTGGTCTATTAGGCTATATAAATAAGCCTAAGATCACCACCCCCGACGACACTTATAACTTTGGTCGTCCTCGAACACGTTCCACACTAAGACTGCCACGACTCTATCGACTATACCTAATAGCATTTATCTTCTGACCACATACAACACTAAAAAACGAAATCATGGCTATTACTTAATGTGTTTCTTAAGGATCCCTCTATAGCAAACTAACCTCAAGAATATACTCCTTTAACCCACTATTCGTTGCACAACTTTTATTGAAACCACAATACGGCCACTTTCTAGATCTCATTAAAAATATCGACTCTACTACAATTTATAAAAACACGCGCAAATTTTCTTCTACAATGATACTTTTACATCAAAGATGGGTGCGGTAACAAGTTACATTCACACTATGCAAAAGTAATGCACTTTCTAGCCGGAACGCAGTGTACATAGGCTTTCCGCTAGTGTACTACGCGCCGACTACTTTTGATCATACATAAGGTCAAGATCAATTTAGTCATTTAAGGTTTTAATGCAGGCAGGGGGCTATGGTAGGATACTATTTTTTAGAATATTGAGTGAAGTGCCTGTCTTCGCCTTACGCATTATTAGTGTTGACTAAACTTCTCTTTTTAATTTCTTCTAATAACCCCCATCTTATGCTTTTTTTCTATGGAACCATTTGGTCCTGTTTTTGAAAATTCACCTTTTTTTATCCATTTTCATTCTAAAATCAACCATTTGGCCCGCACCGATTTTATTTTCCTTTTCATCTTAAACATCAACTACGATATGCCTAAATATTTCCTTATCTATGATTTTTAACAAGCCTCATAACTTCTATTAGAGCAGTGCCTACTTATTGCTTTATCTATCCTCCTTTATCTGTTGCGACCAAAATGCTTAGGATCTTTTGGATCAAATGTACAGGCTAAAGAAAAAAATCGACTAAGCTTCATATAGTGAAGGTTACGGCATCATAATAAAGTTCTTAAGATGCGATGGGGTATTACTAGGTCTATCCACATTAAAGTGGCTACAGAAGGCACAATCAGGATTACCTAAGGAATTGTCCTTATGTCTACTTCACAACTTCCTATATTTATATTATTTTCAGTTAGCAACATCCTATTGGGGGCATTTCTGACATTATCTATAGCAAAGGAATGCACATAATTCTACAACACACTTGTCACGTATTCACCTCGAATTGATACCATATACTATTCTACTGACACAAACTCATTTTAAAGGGAGCACACAGCGGAACAAAAAGCTCATATAAATGAGGCCAATTAGTACGTCTAGACACGAGTTAACCAATATTCAGAGTTGTTAGTCTACTCCATAGTATTGTGCCGCCTCAAACTCACAGTGCCGAAAATAAAAGCAATCCTAAAGACTCAATTGACAAATCAACGCCTGAAGAGCGGTCATCATCGCATCTACATAAGGAAGGCGATTAAGCCACCGATGGACATTGACTCGTTCGTATGAAACAAAATATTTTATTTTCTTTTGTACGGTTCAACGGGGCTTTCCTTGGCTAAATAACCAAAAATAACTACCAAGGAACCAAAACAAAAACAACATACACAACAATAACAATCCATCAAACAAAATGATAACTATGTACAAAGGTATTATCACCCACTCAACACTTAAAATTTGAACACTGTACCCAAGGAGACATGATTCAAAAAGAAAAAGAAAGCAAGGTGAGGTGGGCTTCCCTGATTAGGCATCCATATCGGCATCACCGCCAGTTTCCTTGAGGGCTAACAAGTTGCCCTCCTCATCAGTAGAATCGTATTCACTATCCGATGTGGTTCTCCTCTTGTCCTCATATGTTGGGACATCATCCCAAACTGGCTCAAAAAATTCAGGTCCCAATACCAGCATAGTCTTTGCATGTTCATTCAAGGGGTACTTTGCCGCTACCTCGTCTAACTGCTCTTAAGAGAAAGCTCAACATCTATTTGTATGATGCACCATTTCTAAACCATACATACACGTTGTGATTATGTCATTCCTCCTATTGCGCTCTGCTTTGGTGAATGTGGGTCCATGCACAATTTTGTCCCCTTTGTCTTAGTGACATCTAGATATGTGGTGATAGGGGCGCCATGTAATCCACGGTCTCCTCATGGACGCCAGTCTGCCTGCACAATTTAGTGATTTGTCCACCAAAAGTATACCTTCTCCCTCGATGGACTCTTGCCTTGCGCATTGTCGATTTGAGCACTGCTCCTATGTTGATAGGTAAGCCTATCATCAGCGCATATACCAAGTCAGTACCGTGTAACCTTAGTAAAGTGCAACCCCGATATCAAGCAATTCATGACAATCTTCAACCACACTCAAGACATAAGGGTAGGACTAATGATAGCCACAAAACCCATGCCGAATCCATTTAGCTGTGGATTGAGCCCCACTGAGACTATGCAAAATCTCATGATACGACAGACTGATGTTGATCCTTGTGAGGACATCGAAAGGGGCATCAACGGTCCCTAATAGTTGGTTTAACATGTCGGAGTCAAAGGAACCTCCACACCCCACACTTTGACATAATTAAAAAGGCTCTCGAAAGGCATAGAATTCTCGAACAATGCTGACAATACACACAAAAGGCTCTCAAAAGACGAAACCCATGTGCAGCTCGAGAAGGCGAATCCTAATGTGCAGAAATTCATCTCCAAATTTTCATCCTCAAAGACCACATCGAAGAAATATTTGTCTTTCGTGTGGGACTTGTACCACATCCTTCCCTCTGGGATTATTGCGTTGGACCCATATTGCTAAGTTGTCCATTTGGGACTAAAAGTGCCAGTGGAATCGTGGCGCCAGTCCTAAATCTCTTGCGTCTACTAGATGCCACCGCCTTGCCTGACCTTTGTAAAGTAGACATAAAAACCTGCAAACTGACATATGACATGTCAGTCACGGAGATTCAATAGTGGAAGAGCAACTCCACACAAACACTCGTGCATGACTTCACAACAACAAGGTACTCAGACTTTCCAAAGCTATTTATAGCATACAAATCACAACATTCTCCCTAACTCAAACACCCAAACCCAAACCCTAGTGGTTTTACTTAAGAAATTGAACCACAAAACTTCCGAAAACAATATTTTAAAAGCCCAACATCACTCAAATACCCCACATTAACAACACCATGAAGTTTTCAACACCTAATTCGTATACCCAAGTGATTCAAAAGTGTATGGCTACATCCTTTAAAATCTTTAATCTAAGTTTCCACACATGTAATCACAAATTTAGGTTAAAAATTGTCAAATATTCGACCTATGAGTCCTTTATAAACAATAAATCACTCAAAACCATACCCATCACAAACAACAACTACAACATGATGGATCTTCTTTAATTTCATCACACAAACAAAAGAAGAGGGCAGGAACGTACCTGTAGTAGTAAAAAGAAGGAAAAATTGGGAATTTGAAGGAAATTATTCAATATCTTGCGCACACAGAACTTGTGATTATACCGTTGGTTTTATGGTATTTTAAATATTTTTCCTTAAGTTTAGTGTGTGTTCCAAAAAGCTGTTTGTATTATTTTTGATGTAAGTTCTCTATTATTTGCAGGAGGGAAACCAATTGCATTCTAAATTATGAACGTTGGGAAGTTTTTGAGCAACGAAAAAGAAATGCAGAAAATTACCACTACAGAGCTTGTTGACGGTCCGTCGTGCCTATGAAAGATACGGAGGTGGCGTCGTTAGTGGAAGCTTTACTGAACGGAAGCTGGGGAAGTCTGACCAAGTGTGGGGGTTGGAGTGCGGACGGAACGTTCGTTAGCCATTGACGGCTCCGGCTGCTGGTGCTGGGGTCGTCGTTTGAAGATCAGAAGAGAAGAAGTAGTCAAACCCAATTCCAAGAGTATTAAGGTTATGGAAACAGGGGACCCTCGACGGACCGTTTATGCCTGTTGATGATCCATCTAAACATGTCGTCGAGGGCGTAATGAAGAGAGCAACCAGGAAGATTTGCAAGTATGGGACGACGGAGTCATTGACGGCCCGTAGTGGAACCACGACAACCCGGCGCGAGGTCGTCCAACTTCAAGGCCACGTTTGGACAGATTTCCAAAAAAAAGTAGAGTCCTTCTTTGATGAAAGTTTTTGTTTTATAAAATAGGTTCGGAAAAAACCTCATTTTTGGGGTAGAACTGTGGTTATTAGAAACTTTATGTTATATTTTTCTTTTGTGAGGAGATGATGATTGCGATTATTTACACTTGGAGTGTTTACCACTTTGTCTTGGAGTGATTGTTGGGTGGTTTTTGTGATATTAATCAAGTAAAAAATTTCTGGATTTTATTCGTTCTCATTGAAGTAAGGGCATGAAATTCTATACATATATATGGAAATTGTGATTATGGACAAATGGGTAAGTAAACTCATAGCCTCCGGATTGTGGGACCATAGTGAACTAATGAGGAAAACTTAATAAAATAACAATTTTCTTAGAATAGTGGCTTTTATGTATTGCTAATCTTTCACTTTAGAAATCTTTTGTAAACGGCAATTGACCAACGTTAGAAACTCGCCTTTATGCTACTTGCCGGGCCCAAGGCGGTGGTAGATGATAGGAAAAAAGAATTATTCCACATAGATTTTAGGTATATATCTACTAGGCTCGTATTGGATTGGTCTGAGGTGGGCTAACTTAGTTATAAATATTAAATACGGTGGCTTAATAGGAGGGAGGGTAAATGTAAGCGTTAGTATGGAAACAACACAGTAGCCGACCAAGGTGCGAAGTAAAAATTTTCTAGATGCCGGACCCAAGGATTAGGAAAAATTAAATAAAACTTATCACTTTTGAATGCAAAGTTACTAGGAAGAATTGTTATAGGGTAGAATTATCAAGTTAGGAAACCTGTGCGGGGGGAAACACGAAACCCTAGTATTTTAGTAACTGAATTAACTCCAAATTTGAAAATCTATTGTTGTCTACTTGATTTAGCTAATTATTTTCATTAATTTAGAAATAAAAAACCCCCTTTTATTGTATTTGTTTTCCAAGAAAAATAATGGACTAAAAATAGTAGGTAAGAAATAGATTGCAGTTAAAGTTAGGAACATATTTTGGGGAACGATCTAACCTCATTAGGTTTGTTTCTTTACTGATACGGACCACTTTACTTTTTTTTTGAAGAAGTTAAAGGTTTGAGCGTATCAATTTTTTGCGCCATGCTGGGGGAAAGAGATTGTTAGATTAAACTTAAAATTACTTACTATGTTTAGTTGATATTTTCTTTAATTTTACTTGGGTTACTTGTTTTTTTTATTCTTGCAAAAAACATATTTCCTTGGATACCCTATACATAGAGGGAAGAGAAAAAAACCCTTGTTTTACCCTACGGATCACGAATTCAAGAGCAACAAATTACGCAACCATGGAATCGAGACCTTGGGTATTAAATCTCATATAATCCAAACCCAGAAACATCCTCGCTCCAGTTGAGGTTCATTTGGTTCAGGTTGTTTACCCGATTTGGTTCGGGTGAAAAACCAAAAGAGGGGACAAAATCATGCTCCATGGACCAATGAATATAAGGAGGTATGACAATATAAGCAGACTCGGATGGGCCCTTGTTCTGCCCCCCTCTACCACCCGGCCACACCTTTGTGGTAAACTAGTTACGCCTGATCACTGCAAGAGGTTTATTTTCGGGGCTAACCTTCTGAGGATTCCACATGCCCATATTAAGCTAAAGGTTAAAAGGTAGTGTGTAAAAGTGGTGTTAGGGAGACTGGACTTGGAACTTGGATTTGGATTTGTTTGTAATACGGTAAGAGTGTTTTCCCTTCTTCACTGATGGGAGAGGCTGTTGCATTTTGGTTCAACTGAGCTCCTCACACTAATTTCCACTTGGAAACCAAATAAGGGGTGTTTTTCTTACGCACGGCTTAACAACAATTCTCCAAGGAAAACTTAAACCAACAAGACAGAGTGTTTGAAACCTTTATGGGCTCCACTACCAGGAGAGCCAGTTACGTTAGTCGTAGTGTTACAGGTTAGTAGTTCTTGGGACAGATTCAACCCTAATTTTGTTTATAAGGCGGAACCCCAGTACCAATAAAGATGATGAGGTCACTACAAAGGAACACTTCTATCGGGGACTTATTGATGATAATAATAGGAGGCCGGTGATGGAATGACTATAGCAAGTGGTTCCTTATGTGAAGGGAAAGTGTAGTGTTCCTTATGCTTGAGATTGCTGTGAAAAAATTAGAGGAAATCTATCGGAACAATTCAGCTTGGATTACTTTAGGAAGTCAAGGGGGAGATACTGGGAGGGAAGAGAGAGAAAAGAAATACCTTCGTTAGTGCAATCCACTCACAACCTAGCACAGAGGAGATTCGTGAAAGAGATGGCTCAGCTGAGGAATTGAGGCTTTGGTTGGTATTAAAAAAAACCTATCTCTAGGGGTGGCAGAAAAGCTAACAGATAGTAACTAATGTCCTTAAAACCACCAACCACCACATGATGAAGCATTATGTGGAGGGATTCAATTGCATAAATGAGCAGACGCGGCGTTTGCCGACCAAAGTGCCCAAAGGACCAAATCAGGAGAAGGAATGCTCCAAGGTCAAGGGGAAAAAACCAAGGGCGGAGGGTATTGGTAAATATAAACCGTAGATGAAGTCATTCATGTACGGATGGCAATCTACAAAACCGCGATAAAACAATGCAATAGGGTTGTCCGTTATGGAGGGTATGGTAACAGGAAAGATAGGGAATAGGGACCCTATATGTCCCTCCTCAAAAATCGTGAAAGTTACTCCTAGCGATGGTGTTATGGGCGCGAAGTGAGGATATGGTGCCACAAACTGATTTGAGGAGGTTAGATGCTAATGATTAGAATTATGATTAAAGAGTGTTGAAGAGTTGATTTGTGGAATGGGAAGAGGAAGAAAAAGGAAAGTGATACAAATTGCCATAATCGATGAAGCATATTGGAGTTGCAAATGGCCCAAAAAAAAACTATTTGTATGTGAACAAAACACGGCAACGGGCACTCCTCATAGCAACACTGTCAAAGAAATCGAAAAAACGGACACTTGTATTATGGCAATTCACTAAGAGGGGTGGTAAGCAGGACTTTTGGCATCCCACCTTTGCCGTCTAAGGACAAAAAGCTGATAAAAGAAATGATTAAGGTGATGAGAAGGTAGTGGTGTGAAGTAGGAAGAAACCCCTAGAAAAGATGTTGAGTGCCGATTAAAGATTAATTCTCATGCCTAGACACCACCCCTTTCCTCAGAGATTAGTGAAAAAAGGACCGGAGGATGGTTGGATGGTTAAAAATATCGACGTTTATATCAATTTTTGAAAAATTTTCTATCAATGTCCCTTTGGTAACACGCCTAGAAAAAAATGCGCCCAGTTTTGATGCCCAAGGTTATGAAAATTCGGGTACAAAGACACAAGATCGGTCACTTTCGAGGATGATGATAGAATGCGCAGCATGGTAGTGATATTGCTACCACGGAATCTCCCATATAAAAAGGAAAGAAAGATCCACGTGAATTTCCACGGAGTACTTGTACAGTCGGGTCATTCAAGTTGGAAAAGCCATAGGTGAATCTGGGGAAAGCATAAAATCCATGCCCATCTCAGTTTACAAGAAGTTGGGTTTGGGCGGACCCAAAGCCCAATGAGGATTGAGGTACTGATGGGAGATTTCAACAGTGAAAAGGGCCTCCTATAGGGATACTCACGTGTGCTAGTAAGGGAAGTCATTCATAATTTCAAGAAATTTGTTATACTTGATTTTTTGTTGAATCAATTTTTTGACAGTTGCATAATTATTGGGGGCATTCCTTGCTTACGGGTTAGAGCCTTAGTTGATATAAAAAAAGGGGGGGGCAAGTGAAATTTTCGGTTTTGAAACAATGAAGAAGGACAGCAACATTTGCTAGGTTCCATGAGGCAGAGTGGTGATCTCCAAATGGTATCCTGTTATAGCCTACAAAGAAAAAGATGATAGATATGACTAAAAAAGTGAAAAAAAATGAGAGTGTATGGTTGGGGATTTGGTGATTTAGACAGTTTAGGTTTCGTTGGCTTCCGGGAAAGCTCAAGTCCGAACGAACTGGCCCTAGTTGATTATCAATCATTCACTCATGGAGCAGTTGAGTTAGAAAACCAAGAAGAGAGATGTGTGTTTAAGGTGAAAATGGAGGAAGAACCAATAAAAACCCTATTTTGGCAGAGGAGTGTGGTTTAAGGTGAATGGAGCACAAATAAAACCCTATTTTTGGCATTACGAATCGGCAAATGAAGTGATCGAGCAACCATCTGATGAAGGTTGAGTAATCAAGTGTCCTCGTAGTGCCGCGACGTTAAATAAGGCTCTTTGTTGGGAGGCAACCCCCCATACTTTTTATAGTTTTTATTTCTCGTAAATAGTAGCATTTCTATTAATGGGTTTTAAATTTGCAGGCACATCACCAGGAAATTCTGCAGCAGTCACTGACGGACCCATCGACGAACCATCACAAACGCGATGGACCGTCGCATGAATCCGTCGTGCCAGGTACGTCTTTCAGTTATTTTCAAAACTAGGGCACACGCGACGGAACCAATGACGGACCATTGCAATTGTTATGGACCGTCGTCGAGGACTCATCGCATCAGTAATAAGCATACCCGACCCGACCCGGCTGGAAACTTCTAAAAAATTTCAATCTATAAAAACCCCCACCCCTTCATTTGAACGGTTTATTTCCCTCTTTCTCCCATTCCCTCTTCCTACCTCTCTTTCAACCATCATTTCCCAAATTCCCCAATTGCCCTTAAAATCCCACTTTTTACTAGTCGGAGTCTTGATGTTGTGGTTCTCTTCTGATACCAATCCTTCCTCGTTTTTTGTTCTCAAATTTGAGTATGATGTCTTTTTGGGATGTTTTCTACCAATTTAATTGCATTTTTTATTTATCAATTGTATTAGGCCTATTTCTTATTGATGGGTTCAATTCTTTAATACAAATTCTGTCAAACCTAGGTTGAGAATCCTAAAAATTTGTCTTGTAAAACTCTAGAAATAGGTGCTTTAGCATGCTAGTTACTAGTATTTGGGTTAGAACATGTAGGTTAAACACTAAAACTTCCATGTGGTAAGGGATGATTGTGGCATCCCCAGTGTCATGAATGACAGAACGAAACCCCGATAGGACGGACCGTCATAGGGTCCGTTGCCAATAACCCTAACACACCCACTATCCAATTTTTTCTCCTCCAAGTGGCAACCCAACGGGAACACATGACCGATAGATCACGTTTCCCAAGATGGTCCGTCCTGCACAACCGTTCTAGTGTCAGGACCCCTATTCCTAAGGGTCTCTCCACTTATTAAGTGTCCTCTTACGGATATATACGACGGACCGTCATACCCTCGAAGGTGTTGTCCTGCACAACCGTTCTGGTTTTCAGAGACATGTTCCTAAGGGTCTATTACGATTTACTAACCTTCTCTTACGGACATTATGACGGACGTCCATTACCCTCGATGCATCCTGTATAAAGTAATGACGGTCAAAGACCCCTCTTCTAAGGGTGTGTCCATACCTTTTTCCAAGTGTCCTCTGACGGCACCTCGACGGAACCGACATTACCTCGACGGTCCATCCGCACAAACTGTCATGACGGTCAGAAGGACCCCTCTCCTAAGGGACCCCATACTGGTTCTAAGTTTCCCGACGGACATAGACGACGCGACCATCATCATGCACAACGATCTGTCGTTCTTATCCGTCATTAACTTTTAGAAGCTTTCCTTCAGGGGTCTCAAATAAACATAGTTTTAAGTAAAGACCATGACGGACCCATGCACGTCCGTCGTACTCACGACAAGCCGTCACCTGGTTCATCTGTGTGTCATGTACTATAGAAATGTAGTTACATCTTAAATCTTTTATTTATTTTGTGTCGTTTTTGCTTGCTATTTGCTCCTTCTCGTAATAATATTGGATTACTTACAGGTAATATCTCTAATGGCACCAAAACAAAGAGTGAGTATACGCACGCGGGCGATCAAAGTCTGTCAACCCCGTTTGACCCCGCATGGGCTCTGATGTGAGAGTTGGCACCGAGTACGGCCCCCAGGAACGTCCACCCCATCCCGAGCTGCACGCGCTGCCAGAGCACACCTAAAAGGTGGCGTACGGAGTGTAGTCACTGCTTCCCAGTCTCATGAGGAGCGTAACTGATCGGAACACCTTCTATGTCAGGCTATCTGTGAAATGAAGGAGCGTCGGGACTCCTTAGGCCGTTTTGTGGTCGGAGGAACCTCCGTGCATATGCTGAAGTCCCTGTGTACCATCCACAGGCACCCCAGTCGCCTCGTCTGTGAGGCTGACAATTATGAATCTACAACTCGGTCTCACAGACTCGTGCTTATCACCACATTGTCGACCAGCTCAACGGTGTGCGTCCCCCGCAATGGCGCCCCCCCCCAGTATCAAGTTTATTCAGGACGCAATGTTTCGAATGATAATAGGAGTCATGACACAGACCCTTACATTGGAAAAGACGGGTCCTTAAGGGAAGTCTCTCGACTTTACCAGAGATCTACAATATCTTCACCAGACACGACGGGAGTGGACAGTTGACGTCTCGTTGGGCGTTATATGAAGAGTTGGTAGAGAGTTATACGCGCTTACGTGGCTACTCTAGAATCACAGATTGATAGCCGAGGCGGAGACACTGCCACCCGCCAAACAGGCCCCACTGGAGATGTCCTGAGTACGTGGCTTCAGGTTGATATTACCCCAGCCTGCCAAACGGCCCCATCCACGCGAGTTTCGCACCCTAACGGTGGAAATTGTCAAAAGATGTCCAATTCTTGCGGAGCTATAACTGAGAGGCCACCAAGATCTGGATGGCCTGCACTTGTCTGTTGATGGAGAGGGTGATGATTGGGTAACCGAGCCCGAAGGAAGCATTAAGAAGGCTAACATGAACCTTTCACGCTATAGATTCTTATGTGATTGTCCGCCACGGCCTTTCCCCCAACAGCTGTTATAATATCGGCATATGTGGATCGTGAGTTCTGATGGCGGAAATGATAGCAGGATTTGAGTGGGGGACTGTGCTTGGCTTCTACAGGAGGTAAGCACGAGAGGGATTTAAGGTCAAACGCACTACTTACCATTTTGTGCTGATATTTCTTATGAAGGTCCGTCGGGGTGCCCATCTGGACACATTGATCAGCTCAAGACCCCGCTCAGCACTTTGTTGATGTCGACCTACATAGGATGAGGTGTCAATTGAGTTGCTCCAGCAGGAGGGGCGCCGTCAGAGATGAAGTCAATGGTGGCTTCCAACGCAGAGGGCGGCCGTCAAGAGTTGCCCGCCACTTGGTGGACAAATGGCTCTGATACAGTAGTAGAACGGCTCGCCCGGCTACGAAGGCTGTTTTGCATCTGAAACCACTGACACTACCCCGGTTGAGTCTATCATGGGTAGTGCCACTACCCCGAAGCTCCTCTCGCTAGCCCCATTCCCCGGCTTCTGGTACCGCCTTGCTAGGGCCAAAAACTAGAGGCCACAGATGGCTAAACTTCGGCATCACATCCACCTGGGTGCAGAGGTCTATTGGGCAGGAAGAAAGATATTGGAATTATATACTAAGTGGAGAATGGTCAGCACACAAAACAGAATATCGTGAGGTTATCAGCGCTTGACGTTTTTGAGTTGCGGGTGCTAGCCCCCGGCATCCCCTCAGTAGATATTCCGACCTTCAGCCTACGATCGGAGTCTTCGCGCAGACAGTGATATGATCTAGAGGATAGGTGCCATGAGTTTGAGGGCCCATATGCAGAGCCTGATGAGGACACAGTGATGGCGGCTATTCACCACTTCGGAGAGTACACCACCTCCCCCTCGAACATTCCAAGAGGCGTAGGGTAAAGAGGAGGATGGGGGATAAGGCGAGATAATGGAAGAAGGAACGTCATGATATGCGGCCTTCGAGGCGAGCTCGCTTGCCTGATGAGGGAGGCGGACAGATGAGGGGCTATCGAGTTTCGCTACTGGGCATCTAGCACATACATGTGGAGATAGAGGATGGCACTGCTGATAGTGTTGTTATTGATGTGAAGACACTAACCGCGGGTGTCCAGATTAAAGGTAGTGGGTGTGAGAACCCGGACCCAACCAGCTTGCTGGAATCTGGTCTGCGCTTTGAGCCCCATGTTTACTTCATCTACCCCACCTCGCACTCATTTTTTTAAGCATTGGGACAATTGCATGTTTTTTTTGTTGAGGGTGGGGTAAATGGGAAAGTGAGTGCTAGGTAAAGTATGAGATCCATTCACTATCCTTTGGAGTTTTCTTGCCTATGTTTTTGTCCCCAAGAGATTCTGATTATTTTTATTGTAAACAGCATGTTATAATCTTGTGCGATAGTTTAACTCTGAAGCAGGATGCTAAAAAGATATCCGGATGAAATGAAAATGATGCATGATAGGCATAGTAATGATAAATGTGGGATGAATCTAAGCATGGATAGAGCTACACCATGCATGACCCTAAGTTAAAATTCGAAACTAGGGTGGCTGATAATCTGGGTAGAGGATAACGAGATGTCGCGTGGTGTGAGGAAGATTTGACAGTCCATTTTGTACTAAGCTAGAAATTGGCCTGGTTTAGTCCGGCTAAACGTAAATGTAATGACAAGTAGGAAAGGATCATAGGCCCTTGTTCAATGTAGCCATATTTAGCCTTAAATAATTTTAAAAAAAACAAAATGAAATTAATCCCTTGATCCAACTGATTGAGCTGAACTAGGAACTTTCGTTTCACCCCAACTGATCTTCTGGAAAAATGTGTGGCCCTACCTTCCTTGAACAATGTGCACCTCAGCTTATGCCAAAAAGCATAAGTGAGGGTGGATAATACAGTAACAACCTTTTTATGCCTGGACCTAACTTAAGGTAGTGTGTACTTTGACTAATGGGCAAAGCCATGAGTTGAGGGTGACTAATTAGAGGAATGCTTTAGAAAGTGAGATTGAAAGACAAAGAGAGAGAAAGAACAAAAGTTTAAAGTGACCAAGAACCAGTTTAAATAAAAGTGAAATAAAAAAAATACAATAAATACAGGCAAGAGAAAATAAGAGATGTCACTACACAAATTAAGAAAGAAGGGAAAATCAAGGTGAAAGAATATGAGAAAATTGGCGGCGGAAGGCGAATAAAATGATTAAAAGTGGTTTGTTTAGACGATATGTATAGGAGGGGACAAAAATCGTTAAATTAAAAGGGATACTAAATATACCCTACTGACCTTGCGACCTGTTGTTACACAGCTAAGAAACTCCTATCGGATCCTAAAGTTGTATAGCGAAACTTAAATCATTGAAAATAAGGGCAAGCTTTGGCAATATTGTATGAATGAGTTGTGAATCTGTTCTGAGAGTGAGGTGAGTGTTGAAAAAGTATTCGTTATACTCAAACTAAAATAATTGTGTGAATGTGAAAAAATGATGTATGTTTTGAAGTGAGGCAGTAGTTGCAATACCAGAAATTATTAGCACTTGGTGATTAAATTGAAGGAGGATAGATGTTAGTGCGGGTGAGTCTGTGTCACGCGGTCTGGATTGCACATAATTCAAGCCTAATAGTGATAGCAGCATAAATATGATGTTTACTGATCGGGATGATAGCAAATGATTGCAAATGATAAAAACATGGAGAATACTAATGTATAAAGATTTGTTGTGAGTCAGAGTGAGTCACTTGAGGAGAAACAAACGAATTAATTGAAGTGGAGGGTTTGTTGATATACCGTGGTTTACGGTATTTTTAATGTTTTTTCCTTAAGTTTAGTGTGTGGTCCAAAAGGCCCTTTTGTATTAAATTTTTGTTTTTGTTAAGTATCTCTTTATTTGCAGGAAATCTTTCTCAGATGAAAACACGGAAGTTTTTGGGGCACGGAAATGTAGAAAAGTACCACCGTCTGGAGCTTGTTGGACATCCGTATAGCTGCCAAGAGGGACGGGTCCAGTAGGTGGACTCGTAGTGAAGCGGATGATGAAGGAAGATGGGGAGGAAATTGACAAGTGTGGAGTTACGGAGTGCGTGACGGGACCGTCGTATGCCATGGCGGTCAGTCTGCTGGTTCGTCGTGGGAAGATCAGAGAAGTATCCCAGTACCAAATTCCAAAGGTCAAGTGTTATATGAACAGAGGACCCTCGAGTGGACCGTTGTGCGTGACGATCCACATACTGACGTCGAGGGTAATGAATATAGCAGCGAAAGATTTGCAAAGTATGGCGACGGAGCGTCCTAGACGGCCGGCGTGACCACAACGAACCCGTCGTAAGGTACGGCGATTCCAGCCGCGTTTTGACAAGATTTCCAAACAAATAGAGTCTTCTTTGATGAGGTTTTTGTTTTTTTATAAATAGTTCAAAAACCTCATTTTTTGGGGTGGTTTTAGACTCTTGGTATTAGGGACCATTTTATGTATATTCTTTGTGAGGAGATATTTTGATTATTACACTTGGATTGTTACACTTTCTCTAGAGTTGATTGTTGGTGATTTTTGTCGATTAATCAAGATTTCTGGATTTTATCTTCTCATTGAAGGAAGGCAGAATTCTTGTACAATGAATAAAAGATTGTGATTATACAATGGGTAAACTTGAACTCCATAACTAGGGTTGTGGGACCATAGGCGCGATAATGAGGTAAAACTCTAAACTAAAAAAAAAAAAACAAAAAAAAATAAAAAAAAAAACAAAAAAAAACATTTTTTTTTTTATAGATAGTGTCTTGCAGTAGTGATAAATTCTTTCGCTTTAGAAGTCTTTTTAACGGTGGGCCCACGTTAAACTCGCTAATGTTACTTGCCGGACGAGGGAGGTAGATAATAGGAAAAGAATTATCAACTAGATGTAGTGTATACTATCTAATAGGCTAGTAGATTAGTACGAGGTAATAACTTAGTCAAATATCGAATTACAAATGCTTCATATGAGTAAAGGCTAAGGTTAGTTTAGCAACACACGTAGCCGAACCAAGGTGCGGAGTGAAATTTTCTAGATGCCGTGACAGGGATTAGAAATACCTAACTTCGCACTTTGCATGCAAGATATAGGAGGAATTGTTATCGTTTGAAACTATCAATTAGGCACCTGTGGGGAACACGTAAACCTAGTTATTATATTAACTGATTAAACTCTAACATTTGAATTTGCTAGTTGCTACTTTGATTAGCTACTTATTTTAATACATTTAGAAAATAAAAAAACCCCCTTTTATGTCTTGTTTTCCAAGGAAATAATTGACTAAATAGTAGTAATAAAGATTAAACTAAGTCGAACACTATTTCTCTCATGGGGAACGATCCAAACCTCATTAGTTAGGTTCTTTACTTGCTACGAGCCCCCGCTTTGCTTCTATTTGAGACGGAGAAAGTTAAGTTTTGAGCGTATTGGTGTAGTATCAACTTGATTATGGAGCGAAACGGATTGAAATAGGAAGACTGCCACCAAAGTTGTGATTGATGAAAATTAAGTAAAAAACGTCAATATTTAGGGGTTTACAAGGGGGGATGGGGGTCGGGTTATTACCCAATTCGCCGGGGTTAAAACCGAATGTAATGGAAGATTGATGAAGTAGGGGAGCATGTCCCGATGCAAGAACTGATGAAGCAAGGGGCATGTACGAGATGTGGTGAGGTCCGGCTTCACTGAATCATATGTTAAAAATTAATTCCTCCAGAATGATCGCGATGCGGAGGCTGTCGCGGACTTGTCTTTGACATTTTCTTTTTCTTGTTGTCAGCATCATCACTTGTGGGAGCCATGTCCGCCGACTGGTAGGTCGAGAATCCATGGTGTCAATTCAATTCATGTGCCTAAGAAAATAATACATACATATATATAATAAGATATTATATGCATATATTGAGAAAATGTAAATTAAAACCATAAATATCATACACTTTTTAAACTACCCTATCTGAAACAAAAATCCAATGCAAAAGTTTTAGATTCACCACGCCGGTGTTACCTCCCGAGTAGCGCATATAATTTAACGTTCGTGGCATATGACTAAGCTTCCTTCTCATAAGTGCTCAACTCCGGATATTCTACTTCTCGATTTAAAACATTGGTCCAAAAATAAGTTTCACCATTGCCATTCACCAATGAACGTGGATTGATGATTCCCTTTCACTCCCTAACGCCACAGCGCCATGTTGTGTCATATGGAACACCCAAAGACCACTCCATTGGTGAAATTCAAAATTAAGTGGAACGGAGGAAACAACAACCTTAATCGAGAGTTGAACAACAATACTTTTTTCCGAGGCTCAAAAGTCGAGACACAATATGCTTGTCATGCCATAATTTGGTCTTCTCCTTGTAGAGCTTGACATTTTTGTAGGCATAGAGCTAGAATTCTTCTAATTTATTTAACTGATCCATCCATTTCTCATCGTCTAGTTCAGGATCTAGGTTTAACTTTTTCATGTCGAGTAAGCCTGATGTTCTAGTTCAACTGGAAGGTGACACACTTTACCAAACACCAAGTGATAGTGAGAAGTACCGATTGGTGTCTTGTAAGCAGTCCTATACGCCCATAATGCATCATCAAGCTTCATTGCCCAATCCTTCCGTTGGGCATTCACCAATTTTTGTAGAATATGCTTCACTTCCCGATTTGACACTTCTACCTGACCACTAGTTTGAGGGTGGTATGTCGTAGCTACCTTGTGCATGACTCTATATTAGCTGAAATGTTCTTCACTAATTGATTTATGAAATGCGTCCCTCCATCACTTGATTATTGCTCTCGAAGTTCCAAAATGAGTGAAGATATGCTTTTTGAGGAACTTCAACACCACCTTCGCATCATTCGTTAGCAATGACACTGCCTCGACTCACTTTCACACATAATCCACAGTCACAAGTATGTACTGATTTCCATTCGATGGCGGGAATGTTCCCATGAATTCGATCCCCCAAACGTTAAATATTTCAACCTCCAGAATGTTATGCAAAGACATCTCATCTAATCTTGAAATAGACCCCATCCTTTGGCATTGATTACAAATTTTCACATAACTTGCAGCATCCCTTATATGCGGTGCACTTACCACCGTGATGACCTCCATATGCAAACGAGTGGCAACCATCCTTCACTTGTCTTATCTCAGAATCAGGCTCACACCTTCTCATCATTTTGTCCGACCCTTGCTTGAATAAATACAACCCATCCCATATGTAAAATCGAACATCCTGGATAAGCTTCTTCATTTGATGTGAGGTTGCACCTAGTGGAAATAAACCGCTAACCAAATCATTTATGATGTTAGCATACCATTGTGGTTCGGTCACCTCTAGTGCCAATTATTGCTCAACGGGAATTCCTCATTTATATTCCCTTGCTTCTCCACATGTGATGAACTTTCCAACCTGGATAAGTGGCCAAAAATTTGGTTTCCAGAACCTCTTCGATCTTTGATCTCGACGTCAAACTCTTGTAAAAATAGAATTGCATTCTTTTTGTTATTAAGTACCTAATAGTTGTATGGTCAGTATAAACAACAACTTTCGTACTTACCAGATAAGATCTGAACTTGTCAAAAGCATAGACCAAGGCTAACATTTCTTTTTCGGTACAATGTAATTATCTTGGGCTGCCTCCAACATTTTGCTTGCATAATATATTGAGTGGAACACCTTCTCTTTTCTTTGCTCCAACACCGCTCCCACAGCCACATAACTAGCATCACACATTATCTCAAAAATAATCTCCCAATTTGGGAAAGTTAAGATTGGAGCTTCTATGATCTTGTACTTTAAAACCATGAAAGCTTGCATACAATTCTCATCAAATACAAATTTCATTTCCTTCTCCAGGAACTGCACATTGCCTTTGCAATCTTGGAAAAATATTTGACGAATTTCTGGTAGAACCCAACATGACCTAAAAAACTTCACACCCTTTTCACAGAAATGACAGGGGGAAGCTTTTCAATTACTTCCACTTTGGCACAATCAACTTCCATCCCTCTCTTTGACATTTCATATAGCGACCCTCATAATGAAATAGGCCTAAATATAGCTTCGCTTGTGTTTCATGAGTGAATAATGTATTAAAATAATGATTTTAATTTTGAGAGTCAGTTTGGTAAATTTGAAAGTCAAACGTCAAAGGACAACCCAGACGTTCAGAAACTAGCCATGTGTGTGTGCTAGTGTGTCCATGTATGTTGTTTGTGTTTTTAGAGTCTAAAAGCAGTGGGGATGACCCTAACACCTAGAGGGACATCTTCAGGGTTAAAACTTCTAGTTACGACTCCCTAAGGATCGCCCTAGGGGTCCTTGAGGAGGACCCAACCTTGGACCAACAAGCTGCCAAGGCAACCAAATTTGTTCATTGGAGAAACTAGTATGCGTCGCGGACTTAATGCACCTTGGGCAAAATTCTTTGTCCACGTTGCGGACACAACAGGAAGTCTACTGTCTCAAAATTTATTATCAAAAATCTTGCGGGAACAGCTTCGCATCGCGGACTTGTTTTTCGACGATAATTTCAAAAATTTAAGTGAAGTTTGACTTGTCTGAAAAGGTCCAATTGATGTAGGGGTGTTTTGGATATTTTGGGGATGTATTATATATTTATTTTAGGTCATCAAACACCCTTTAGCTTAATCAAAAACCCCAACGCTCAATCTAAATCCAAAATTTTACATGCTCTCCCTTCTCTCTAAATTCTCTCTCTAAGTTGCATCCTCCATTGGAGAAGCTTCAAGCTCCAAGAAAGAATACTAAATCCTTCAAGTTTCTTCACCAAATCTCATGGTTTTTTTATACTAAGGTATGGTAGTTCATCCTTGAACCTCCTTTCATTCAAATATCATTATACGGGGTTTCAAACTACAACTTATTCAAGTTGGACTTAAGCATGGTATTTTGCATGAAACCATTTTGATGATTGAAATATGTTATTGTATGGTTTTTTTTTGATGAATTTTAAATCAACCCACCAATGAAACCCCATGCTCAGCATATTTCTAACTTTGGTTTACTTATGAAGTGGGTGTATTGTTATGTCTTGACAATGATAGAAGATTTGAGTTTTTCTGTTGTTATTCGAATTAGTTTATGCCTATTCATGATTATTTTGATGAAAACTAGAGGAAAAGGAACAATGGTGGGTAAAGGCTTGAAGGGAGGGGTAAGATGATCTATTTGCGTGGTTCTATGAAAATTGATTTTGAGTGGTATGGTCACCCTTGGTTTGGCGAGTGTTTACTTGAAGGCCACAACACACACATATGTGGGTGTGTGTGCGTGCGCGCATGTGTTGTGGCCTTGAAGGCATAGATTGAAGTGAAGTATGATGTTTGAATGATATGCATGTCGGTATCTTATTTATGAGTTAGTAATATGGACTTAGACTTAATGTCGAAAATGAAGCTACATGATGTGTGAAGCATATGATAGTGTCTGAATATTTATGATGAACGCGTATATTAGAAGTCAGTTATGAAAATGGATTATGTGAAAGGTGTGACACATGTACTCACACAAAACATAACACACTTTGTTGATATGACTGATTTGGAAAGTTATTGAATGTGAATGGGTGATTTTAGGGTGGACACTCTTCGTGAGTTGATATGAAGTTGTCTAGACCATTCCCTACTATTCCTAAAGAACTTTACTGAATGAAAAAGGGGGATATTAGGGTGAACTCTCTTCGTGAGTTTGGATGAGGTTTTTGGTAGCAACCTCACTATTCCCAAGAGGTTTCTAAGATAGGTTTTGGAGGTTGAATACTCTTCGTGAGTTGAGATGTTGTGTTCAAAAGCAACCTCTAGGGATAAGTAAACTTTGTTAGTTGAGATGTGGTACTAAATAGTTATTCCTTAACCTATAATTATGAATGTTTAAGAATCCTTGGGGGAGTTATTCTTAGCACCGAGAGGATTTGAAAAAAATGTGGGTACACTTCTTGAGTAGAGATGTTGTATCCAATATAACTCTTGAGATGACTACTCTTCATTAGTAGAGAATGAGTTACTTAGAAGAAATCTCCTTATCCATTAACTGTGAGCCCACATAAGATCAGCTATTGGAAAAATCCATGTAAAGTCTCAAGAATGATCCTACTATAGGCAAGTAGATATCCCTCATTCGGTAGGGGTTAATACCGTGATTCCACGTCAAACTCTCATGGTCTACGTTTGTTAAATCTAGGCCCCAAAAAGGAATTTAATGAACTAAGTATTAAAGGGTGTACTACTTAGATAGGGTGGTGGTAGGAGGACCACTATCTATCCATTGCACAAGTAGGCATTTGGAGGGAGTCTTGGTGTGTTTCTTATGTGAAAATGAATGAATGGGTCATTATGTGAGGTAAATGAAATAATGTGACTTTATGTCTAATGTAAAGGAAGAATGTCAATGTTATGTCTTGTATGATGAAAACTATGTATATGATGAATTTGATGTGCCTAGTCTAAGGGAATTTAAAGGAGCACTAAGGTGAGAATAGTAGTATGGGATGCTACTTTCACATTGCACTAAGTGTAACTTGGGGGTTGTCTTGGAGGATGGTCCTTATGTGAAGCTCTTGAATGCATGTATGTTCTTCTAGTATCTTAGTAATGAATGTTGACTTGTGCAATGAGATGAAGTATGCTTATCTTTAGTAGTATTAAGGATCACTTAGGTGTGTATTGAAGGGATTGTATGGGAGGTTTCTTCATGTCGCACCTTAGTGAATCTTACGATATTTGGATAAGAAGAGTCTCTATGATAAATGAGTTCACTATAAAGTATAAGTTTATGTTGAAATTATGGAAGTTCTACTTTATGTGTTAAATGATGATCTATTTGATGTTTTGTGACTATTCTTGAAGGTTTTATTAAAATAGCATGAAAGCTTTATTTCGACTAAAATATCCTCTTTTGCATGATTTTGCATAATGCCATACTTAGTACAATGTTTCTACTAACCCCGTACTTTTCTATACTCGATAAGTATACGTTGGAGCAAGTGGAAGTTTAGGAGGCAAAGCTTGGGAAGTTGACTCTCTCAAGACTCGGTATGTCCTCATATATTCAGGGACATACTCTATGTTTCTTTAGTTCTTCTTTAAGATTTATATAAGACTTATTATGTTTTTTTCAATGTAAAGGGTCGTGACCTTAAGATATTTAAGATGTTTCTTTAAGTTGGCTTGTAACGATGAGACTTATTTATTAGTATTTTATAAAGAGTTTCTTATTTATATTGTTATGAAAAGTTTAAATTCTGCACAACTTTTCATATCTTATGTGACGAATGATAACTAAGAGGCTGGTACAAGACTCCTAAAGGTCAAGTACGTCTTGTGATAACTCAAGAGTGCTCCTTTTTTCTAGGGTGTACTTGTGGGTCGTTACACCTTTCTGGCCTAACATAATCCCTTCTTTCACTAGAAAATGACATTTTCCCTAGTTTAGGATCATTTAGGTAACACCCTATCCAAATTCTCCAAGCACCTATCAAAAAACTCACCAAATAATGAGAAATCATCCGTGAATATCTCCACAAAATCTTCAACCATATCATGAAAAATAGCCATCATGCATCTTTGGAAGGTGGCCGGGGCATTGCATAACATAAATGACATTCTCTTGAAGGCATATGTGCCATACGGGCAAGTGAAAGCGGTTTTCTCCTGGTCCTCTTGTGCAACCTAATTCGGTTGTATCCTGAATAGCCATCCAAAAAATAATAGTATTCTTGCCCAGCCAACCGGTCCAACATCTGATCATAAAAGGAATCGGGTAATGATCCTTTCTGGAGGCTTCATTCACTTTCCTGTAATCTATGCATATTCGCCATCTTGTGACTGTCTTGATTGGAATCAACTCATTTTTCTCATTAGCAATCACCATCATGCCTCCCTTTTTAGGTACACATTGCACTAATTAACCCACTTGCTGTCTAAAATAGGGTAGACAATACCTGCATCTAGCCATTTGATCACCTCCTTGCGTACTACATCTTTAATCACTAGGTTTAGCCTCCACTACGGTTGCACAATTGACTTGTGCCTTTTCCTCCATGATTATCATGTTCATGCATAAGGTTGGGCTGATGCCATGTACGTCAGCCATCTGCCAGCCTATCGCCTTCTTCCTCAATATTTTCAATGATTCTTCAACCTACATTTCCGACAAAGCAGAAGAAAGGATTACAAGTAATGATTCATTGGCACCTAAAAAAGCATATCTGAGGTGAGAAGGGAGAGCCTTTAGTTCTAGTTTTGGTGTTAATTGAAGGTTTAATAGATAGTTCTAAGACTATATTCAATGGTTCTACAAACTTGCGTAGCATACTCACATTCAGGACATTTAGGACGATAGACATCTCCTGGGCTTCAACATCTCCCACAATATCTTGCCCAATCAACACTTTTTCTATGGGGTCCTTGGCTTCAACAAATTTGGTAATCACATCCTCATTAATGACTATGATTGCAGACAACTTTTCATACGTATAGCAGGTAATTTCATCGCTTTGTAAACATCAAACACCTCGACCTAGTCATGAGCTCTCACTGTTAGTCTACAGATTGCCACATCAATTAATGTGCATCCTGTTGCTAGGAATGGCCGTCCCAAAATAAATAGGATCTCGAGATCAGGCTCAAAATCCAAAATAACAAAGTCCACGGGGAAAATTAAAGTTCCCACTTGAACCAAAACATCTTCGATAACACCCTCTGACAATGACACCGAATGATCATCTAATTACAATATAATGGTCGTGGGTTTGGACCTTCCTAGTCCCAATTTGAGAAACATAGAAGTAGGCATCAAATTTATACTTGCTCCCAAATCGCACAAGCCTCTTGCCTCCACACGTTTGACAATTTTTATCTGGACAATGAAACTCCTTGGATCTTTCAACTTGGTTAGGAGCCTGATGGTTTCTAGAAATGCACTCTTCAGTGAGTGTCACTGTTGCATACTCAACAAATCGACTCTTTTTGGACACCACATCTTTCACATATTTGAAATACTTGGGAATATTGTGCAACACATCAATCAAAGGCAAGTTAACATATACTTGCTTGAGTAATTCGATGAACCTACTGAAACATTCCTACTCTTTTTGCTTTTTGAATTTATGTGGAAAAGGAGGAGGTGGTTTTAATTTTTGTTCCTCATTCACCCTTTGTTCACTTGATTCTGCTTTCTTTACATGTTTTCCTCTTTCTTCACGACTTTTGCCTTTGGTTCCATCTCCTCCAATGGACTTTCAAGCCGAGTTCTCACAACATTTACTTGTTTCGGGTTTGGGTCGGTACTTCCCAATAAACCCCCTTGTGGTCAGGAGTTTTGGGCACTAGCAAACTGCCCAAACTGTTTCTCCAAATTTTGCGTTGCCAATTGATTGTTTTCGAACATCTGCCTCTAATTTAACTTGATCCGCCATAATTTGTTTGAGCATGTCTTCCACACTCATATCCCCTATTTGGAGGCTTACTGATTACCATAATTTTGTTGATTTCCAAGGCTTTGCTAATGGTATTGTTGTCCACTACTATGTGATCTATATTGGCTCTGGCCTTGATGTTGGTTCTAATTACCACCCTAAGAAAAATTTGGGTGATTTCGCCAGCTTGAGTTGTAGTATTTCCATAGCTTTGGTGACTTCCTCCTCGTTGAGAATTACCTGTAAGATAAACAGATTCTGGGTTTGTTCCACATACCTCGGCACTTGATCTCCACCTCCACATACTTTACACCAAGCTTATGGTTGATGAACCATATTAATTTGGGCTTGTAGTTGTCCTAGTGACCTGATTCCGAAGTGAGTGGTCATCATGTTCAGCATTGATGCAATCTGAGCAGACCAAGTTGTGAGTGCATCCATCTCAAAAACACCGGCAGTCTTCTGTACGACCAGTTTCACTCCGCCGTCATTCTATTTGGGGTTACCTAGTGAAATTTGATTAAGCAATGTAAACAACTCAACATATGTCTTCTCCAAATCTTGTCCAGCTGCAGCAGAATCCAGTAAAATTTTTGTGTTGGATTCCAACCCCTCAATGAATGTGTGGACCAACACTTTGTTAGCTTGATGATGATGTGTCCAACTTAAAAGTAGGGACTTAAATTATCATAAGTTTGGTACAAAATTTTCCTTCTTTTATATCGCAAGCTTTAATATGTCGCTTCTCAGCTTTGCTGGTTTACCGGATGGAAAAAAACTTATAAAATTTTTTTGGGAAAGACCATCCCAAGTTGTTATGGAATTTGCGGGCTTAGAGATTAACCATCTTCTTGCTTCCTCAAGCAGAGAAAAGGGAAAAAATATGAGCTGCACATAATCAGAGTTCACTCCCGCTTGAGTGTATGTGTCACTGATCTCGAGAAAGTTCTATATATGCACTCATGGATCCTCATGAGATAGACTAGTGTACTGACTGTTTGTGTGCAATCATTGTACCATGTTCTGCTTTAATTCAAACCTCTCACCCGGTGCGGGCTTCTGAATACTTGAAGTAACATTGGTGGTATGTAGGATTGTCATTATCCCCAGGACATTTATGTTAGTCACCACCGGGGTCTTGGCCTTTCATCTCTGGGGTTTTAGGTTACCTGACAAGCCGAGGACGAGACGACTCAAATCTTTTCCTCCCCTTGTAAATAAACAAATCTCTCCGGTTCAGATAGAGGCTCTACCCAACCTTGGTCATTTTCCAGTGCGAAAACCTAACACAACCTGCACAAATGAGGAGCCAAGATCAAGTTGTCAACACTTGTAGAAATAATCTAGACACTCAGAAACTAGATATCCACCTGCCGATTTAGAAGTCTCCAGCAGCGACGCCAAAAACTTGTTGCATTAAAAGAACACATGCAAGTGGACGTGGTCACTCAAGCAAGTATAAAGAGACTTTTTCGAGCAAATGTTTGCAAACCCCAAAAGGGACTTCAAATCAACGATAAACCATTTGCAATGAACTAATACCAAGTGTCAATTAAAATTAAGAAAATTATTTAAATATTACTGAAACTACAGGATTAGTTATTAAGGGGGCGTTGGTAAAGAATCATAATGCAGGAATTAGTTTAATACGGGATTATTTTGATTACGGGTTTGGTTCATGTTTCTTACATAGTTTTGGTATTGTGGTTCAAAAAAAACCTCTACAATCTTTTCCAATTATACCCTTGGAGTTATTATGGGATGTTCTATTTATGGAAATTGGGTTAGGTAGATAAATGGACGGACAATATCTTTTTTTATTGCATTTTAACTAGCTAGGAGAAAAAAATTTTATTTTATGTTCCACGATTTTCTCATTAAATTCGTTGTGAGTAAATAATTATCATCTTAATAAATTGGAGTGAATATTCCTCAAAATGACAAAACTATATAATTTATAGAAGAAAATTTATTTGAACATATTTTTGATCAAGAAATTAAAAAACTGCTTTATCATATAATTAAAAAATAAAAAAATAAATATAGCCAAATAAATTATTAAATTATTTTATATGTAGATGTGTGTGTGTGTGTGTGTGTGACTAATACCTTCCATTTGGTGGTATTATCTCTAATACCATGAGACTAATCTAGGTAAAGACAAAAATACCACCCTAGGAATGAGTTTTTAGCTACTCATAACACAAAATAGCAAAATGAAATATAGTAGGATCATACAAGACTTTACCAATATTAAAGAAGAAGAAAGAAAACCCAAGAAAATGGCACAAAATTTTCTTTTTTATTAGCTCCCATCTTTTTGGAAAAGTGAGTGTACAATAAGATGACACTTAAACTATTTATAGTCTAAAATAACATGTGGGCCCGTTTTTGTGTCCATGTCCGCGATGCGGACCTTTTCCCTCGCATAAATATGCATATGGCAGGAACGACTCCACGACGCACCTCCATCGCAAACTCTTCTATTATGGAGAATTCCTTCTCTGCATGGATGAACTGAACCCGCGACGCCGAGGTGCTTCATTGTAGTGTAATTTTCAACTTCTTGGCCTTTTTTCGGCCGCTTCTTCTTCTACTTTCCGCCCTTTGTTCTAGTGCACAAATTTAGCTCGTTTTCAATGATTTTCGACCTGAAATATCTAATCATATTGGTTAGAAGATGCGGAATCAAAACGACTCTCAAAACTTTACTTAGACACTGAAAATGTCCTCAATTCAGCTATATATATAGGACAAAATGGTTATGTGCATATAAATATGCCTAACATCAATAGACCCCTAACTTAATTACCAAAAACGTAATAAATTAATAGGTTAGGGAAATACCAAACTACCCCTTAAAAATCCAAATTTGGACTTTCCTTATTCTAACAACCCAACTTTCAAAAGGCATAACTAACTCATACGAACTTGGAATCGAGCGAACTAGGAGGCGTTGGAAGGATCATTTCAAGGAATTTCCAACCATATATGGATCAATACCTAACTCATTATGAGCTAGTAGTTATGGTTGTTTGAAGTTGACCACAAACTCATATATAACTTACTTAAAATTTTCTAGATTTCCTTATATTTTCCACAAAAAAAAAAATTTCTAGATTTTAAACTACTTTCTATTTATTTCTAGTTGCGAGATGTTACATATAATTCTTTGTTTATATGTATTCCTTGTTAGCTAAAGGTACTTGAAAATTAGTTTTATCCTTATGAAGAGATATGCCAAAGACCCAACTGCACATTTTCTTGAATTGACCTCCTTAGTTGAGACCCCAATGGTGTATCTACATTTCGAGTGTAATTAATCGAAACCGCCAATATGGACAAACTTAAAATGCAGTCCAGCAAGTTCGCCCAATGAAGGATTTGTGACTTTCTTCTTTGAGAATTAGACCATAACATCTAGAACATCATTAATCTAGAGTGACAATTAGTGCATCATCAAAGACGTTAGTGGTTGGATTCGTAAAATATTCAGTCCAATAATCATTACGTGTTTCAAATTGAATAAAGTCAACCATCATAGTCGAACACATTTTAAATACTGTGAAGTCGAGTTTTTGCTGAAAAACTCTCTTTTAAAGAATTAAGAGCAACAAACTGAAATAGAGAAAGTCCACAATTATTTATCAACTGTATGTAGAGGATATATTTTAGAAGAAAAAGACGTCAATACTTTTTAGGGTTCTTTTCTTCTTGTGTTTTCTTAGAGATTAGTAGTTAAACGCATTGATTTAGGGTTGTAGCTATGATTGATTATTAAAGACTTTTTGAATTAATTATTGGTTGTCATTATAAGTTACTTCTATATTCTGTGTTTAGGATTTATGATAGCAACCATAAGATTAAATTCTAGATGTCTAAACTTAAACCGTACCCTGAGAAGAGGTTAGATAGACCAAAGGATATAGAGAGCTCGGTTCACTCATTAATTGAGGTTTAGTGTTCAGGATTGATGTCGAAACGAACACCTTGCGTGTGGAATTGGGAGCAACAATCAACTTGATTTGAGCCATCGACTTGGAACATAATGTTGGGTCCCAACCAAATGTCTCATGTTGCAATATAGAAACTTTGAGGCACCTATGTGGGGTTATAATGACTAGATTCGCACCGAGATCAAATGAGAATTGAGGCAAAAATGACATATGAGCATGGGATAATAGAGTCATGATGACATGGTGAATCTTCTTAATAAACTCTTTAAATTAGCACAACCCGGCGGTATAATAGATGGTAGCGCTGAATAAAACAATAGGGTAAGCAAACTAGAACCAGGTTCAAATGAAAAGTTAAACCTGAATCAATCGGATGGAAATTGAAACAACCATATTAGGAGTATGACATGATCGAATTCGATGTTGATCTTTTGATAGGTTGAGTATGACTACAAGTGCAAAACAAACAAGGCAGAGCAAGACGACTATTATCAAATATGAGAAGGCCATTATACCTTCCATAATTGCATAAGCTATTTGAAACATTTCATCGAACACATGGAATGCAGGATATTCTTAAATATATCATTGGATGTTCGACTTCCAAGTCAATTTTCTTATCAGGTATTTCAGCGAACACCTTGTAGGCGGATATTTTTTAGACCTCCCTCTAATATTTCACCATTCAACTCCTCTAGTATTCCATCGTTCAAAATAAAATTGGAAGTCGTGCATAATATAGGCCTGAAACGAGGGTTGAATGCAATCCTCACCAGTTTCTGAATCAGAGGCCACTAAATCCTTAAAGACATGAGAGGATTCGTCAAAAGACAAGGCATGATCCTCTTTATTGTTGTAAAATGAGTTCACATCTAGAGGCATTAGATACGCAACGAATGACTAAGAATAAGTAGATAGGGCATGTTGAACATTGTCCAGTTTGCCGAGGATATAAAAGAAGTTGTTATACAATTTTTGAATCTATCAAGGGTATTGACATTGCCATTCATCATGTTAGATTCATTGGCAAAATGCAAGGCAAATTTCTCGATAAAGTGTTTCTAGTCAAAAAAATTATTTGTTGCAGTACAACCATTACCCAATCATAAGCAACACCATCGAGATAAAAGGGAGCAAGAGGTTATCACTCCTTTTCTGAGAAATTAAGATATGTGAAATAATGCTCCGCCCTAAAAATTCACCCAGTTGAATTGTCACCGCTAAATTTATTAAGCACTAACAATGTCATTGGAGTACGATTGATGAAAGCACCAATGTAACAAACACTAAAATGGATGTAGTTATTTTCTCAATTCAACAACAACAAAAGAAACAAACTTCATCAAGCTTTGAATTCATACGAAATGAGCAAATTTTTTACAATATGCAGAAGTATGAACAATACAAAGTAATATAAAAAGAAGGGATGAAGAGGAACTAAAGAGAATTCGGGCGATGGAGCAAGCACCAAGCTTTGCCTAAGCATTATCATGAATTCGACCATTTAAATTATAAAAACTTTTTTTGCTCTCAAAAGACTCTATTTATCAACCCGAATCTCACACATAGCCAGTTAAGTTGGTATTAGGTTTCTTCGTCAATAGTTGTCTAGGCCCATTCATAATAGATGCACATGTCACTTCTCATCAAATCGTTAGTCCATCTAGAAAAGAATCATTTTATCCCATATATAAAGTCTCCAACTTTTTGATTGCTAAAGTACTAAAAAATCATAAAGTGGACGATCATTTTTCAAATTATTGCCGAGAAAGTATGTTGAGAGTCTTTCTATCATATTTATTAATTCTTCCTATAGTTTGAAACTATATGTTATGTCACTAATTAATAATTTTATACCAAATTTCAAGTCAATACACCTAAATACATGTATGTTTGCTATTAAATACATTAAAGTATAGGGAGAGGCGAGCAAGATAAGAGGAAGGCGAGGAGGATTCCCAGATACATGTAAATCACACCAGATACATGTATCTGGAATACTAGATATAAAGAGGCAAGCAAGAGAGGAGAGTGGCGCGTGAGATGGGAGAGAGGCGAGCGAGAGAACTTGATACATGCGAATCTAATAAAATATAGTGTATCTAGAACAAATTAAACCTAAATTTGATACCATGTATCTCGGGTACATATATCCGAGATACATGTATTTGGACGCGCCATTTACATGTTTCTGAAGTCCAAAATCTGATAAGTTTCGTACTTAGGTCATAAAATTGGTGAGATTTTTGTAATTAAGTTCATATTTTTTAAGATTCCTTAAAGGGGTTGTTTGATGCACGGATGAAATAAGTAAAGATATTTGATTGAATTATTTTATTCCACCTTCTATATGGGATAAAAATCCCACCATTTTAGTATAAATTGTAAAATAATCTCGGACTTAGCTAACAACTTCAATAAAATATAAGATAAAATTAGTTAAACTACGTAATTATACATACTTCATTATCATATATACTATTATTAGCTATATTTTTTCTTATATCTTAAAAATCTTACTACTAATTATGTGTTTCTTACCATATATTGAGTAAGATACACTTGGATACATGTATTTTTGCTAATAAAGACACTAAAATAGAGAGATAGGTGAGCGAGATGGGGAGGGGAGCAGACAATCTAGATTTGGTTGTTATAATTTAATCATGTGTTAATCTCGCTGATTTACATGTAAATGGTATGATTTGCATGTACATAGGTATACGTTTTTGATTTGTATGTATCAAAATACTTGTTAATCCACTTGAATATAATTAAGTATGCTAGAAATTAAATACAACTTATTTGGAGTTACAAATTATACCAATGTAATTGAACATATACGAAAGCACCAAAATTTGATAAATTTTTGTAATATTACAAGTTAGAATTTATCAAAATACTTGGCTCCTAACTTAAAACTAATGAGATTTAGGTAAGTTTTCAAAATAAATTTCAAATTTCATCGTTGTTGCACATACCAAAATCACATAAAAGAATGGGTTTTGTTGATCGAGTCTAAGTGGATACTCTGGGTTTTGGATTTATCCAAATTCATGGGCTGCGTCCAAGTTTTTCCTAGAAATACCATTGTATAGGCCGCCCATATCCCCATACATTTAGGCCCGAAATGCGCTACTACTGTGGGAATCGAGACTTGATTCACATGGCTATCCATCCACCATAGAAAAATCTAGGAAGCTGACAGAAGAAGAAGAAGCACCATGGGAGCTCTCTGGAACTCTACCTGCTTCTCCCCAGTTCAAAATAATCCATTTTTAGTCTCTCGTTCAAGCAAGAAATATGCAAATTCCTTGTGGAACTTCACCAACAAATCCTTCCAGATTTCTTGCAGCGAAGTTAAAGAAAACCATGGTAGATCCAGTAGTAATAGGAAGATGGAGGAATACAACTTAGCTATGAAGAGAATGATGAGGAATCCTTATGAATATCACCATGAACTTGGTATTTACCAATTTAATATTGACATCTGATTTATGCTTTCCTTTACCATGGTCACTTCTCTAAACTTGTTTACTTTTAAGATGTAGGTGTTAGCAACTTATTGGGTTTTTAACTAAGAGGAATCATGGGTTGACCAAAGTGATTACTGTTTACATACTTAAAAGCTTAGATCAATTTGGAAATTGTATTGCTTAACAGATCTAAATCTTCGTCATAAAAATGGAACATCTGATTTGTAAAGTTATTGTTGCGCTGTATTGAATTAGTAAAATTGGGCTCCCTGCCTTCTGTTTTGCAGCAATTATGCTATATCAAATGATTTGGATCTTCTATATGTAGGATTTTGGTGTTTGTCATGAAGAGAAGATTGGAAAATACAATAAAGTTTTAATAGTAAGCTTAAAAGTATAATTTTCAACTGCAGGAATGAACTACACATTGATAACAGAAGATCTAATTGTTGGCTCCCAGCCTCAAAAAATCGAAGATATAGATCATTTGAAGGAAGAGGAGAACGTTTCTTTTATACTAAACTTGCAGCAGGACAAAGATATTGAGTTTTGGGGAATAGACCTCCAGTCTATAGTTACAAGATGTTCAGAGCTTGGAATTAATCACATGAGAAGGCCTGTAAGTAAATCTTCTTGATGCTAACTGTTTCTTAAGTAGGTCACACGAAATAGAACACCGTTACCCCTTAAACCATTGGTCTACACTAGTATTCAGCTTTGTGAAAATAGTGGTAACATGTATTCCCTTCAAAAGTCGACAACTTTGATGTGAACTGAGGTAATTTACTTTTTGTTAATCCTATACTTCACTATTTTGCTTGTTGGTATGGATACTAGCTGAAGCACTAACATCAAATATGTAAGTATATGCATTATATTTCCCTAGCATTGTTGATTGGTTCAGAAAATGGGTGACAGCCCATATTCAGAACCTTGTAGACTTGTTTTGTAGCATACAGATAATGCTCCGCTCCATGTCCACAAGTACCGGGTTAAGTATATTACTAGGCTTCAATGTTTTCAACGTTGTGGATATATAGTAGTTTATAGATGTGTGGGAGGAGAAGGGCACCATTTGCTTGTTTCTATTTCTTTCTATTGCAAATTCTGGAGTTCAAAACACTTTTTTCCGGGTTGTTAGCCTAATAAAGAAGTTAAGGTTTTGGGATATTATTTTTTTCTTAGACCACCTCTCATTTTTTATATTTTGATCATCGCAAATACTTTTATTGCAGGCAAGAGATTTTGATCCAGATTCCTTGAGGAGTGTATTACCTAAAGCTGTTTCATCACTGGAGTGGGCGATTTCAGAAGGAAAAGGAAGAGTGTATGTACATTGCACTGCTGGATTGGGAAGGGCCCCTGCTGTTTCAATTGCTTATATGTTCTGGTTCTGTGGAATGGATGTAAGATTACACCTTTTATATGATCATTAGCTTTTTCCACATTAAGAAACATCATTTATGAATCAGTATTCCATAGTTGGTCTAATAATAAAAGCTCATTAGCAGCTGTTAAATTGCTGTATGTTCTGAGATCTTGATGTGTTGCTTGAGCAGCTAAATACAGCCTATGATACACTTGTTTCAAAGAGACCCTGTGGTCCCAACAAAAGGTCAATACGAGGTGCTACCTATGATTTGGCTAAAAATGATCAGTGGAAGGAGCCCTTTGAGAATCTGCCAGATTATGCCTTTGTGGATGTAGCAGATTGGGAGAGGAAACTGATTCAAGATCGTGTGCGGGCCCTTCGTGACACTTGAGAATGCTGGTTAGGCTATTTCTTTGTCTCTCTTTCTTTTTTCTTTGGATTAGGTATTTCCTTAGTCCATCAATGGATTATTGTCTTGAATTCTATCAATTTCTGGGGATTATTGCACTTCATGTTTACCATTCTTGAGTCTCGTGGATGATATAAACTAATCCTAATATAGATATTACCATTCTATATTCACTTTTCCAATACAGTTGAAAGTTTGATATAAAAAAATAAAGTTTCCGGTCATTGGCTTGATAGCCGTGATTTTAAGAGATGTGTATTCAAAATACTAGGATGTCATTGATCACTCGCAATGAACTATAGTCCCGCCTTCCATCTTTTTTCTTATGTCCTCCTGGAATAGAGGAAATTTGTTTCACAAAAGAAAACAAACTTGGTCTCAACTTGGTGATTTCTACAAGAATCAGAGAGGGTAATTAAAGGATAGGGAAACCCAAAAAGAAAGTGAAAAAGAAAGCACAAGAAAAGTTTTTTCTCTAAGAAATAAATGCCTGCTTTAGGCCTTGTGACATTCATTTGATATGTGAATTTCTGTTTTTAGCTCGTACATATTATTAGTTCCTATGTGCAAACAGAACTCAGATAACTGCATCTTTCACAGTGTGCTTCTAGTGGTTGGTCTAAATCGGTGTAAATTAAAAAAAAAAAACAATTTTATCAAAAAAAAAACAAAAAATCCAAAAAAAACAAAAAAAACTAATCAAAAAAAAAATTTTTCGTTCAAAAAATTGAACAATCCAAAAAATACAAAGTCCCTAATGTAACGATCCGATTTCATCTCGAGTTCATCTTAGCACAGCGGGAATGATAAAGAGTAACAAAAAAAGTGAATCTTGGCTTCGTGATTACTGTAAAGTTGATGCATCAGGCAAAGCCAAGTTTACTCTTTTATGTGTGTCTACAATGTGTATATACTCACGCATCTTATATTATTTGGTACCCACAGCATGGAAGTATTCCAGAGAGCAAGAAGCTGCTCCTTGAAGCGCAGCCCCGTGATATGAAATTAGGTGCTTCTGTAACATATTAGGTCAGTAGATTCCTTATAGTTGTATACCCCTATTATTAAGTGAGCCCATCAACTGAAAGTTCATTACTGGGGAGAACCTTGTTTATTCATGAACAATAGCTTGAGGGGATCTCTGGTCTCCTTCTGTACAACTTACAGGAGGTTTTCTATAGAATAATAAGTTGATACAAACATGCTGACTCATTGGTTCACCTAACCCTTTCACATAATTCACATACAAACCACCTAGAACAACTTTGTCACTGTAATCTAGAGAATCTTGATCTTACAAGTAACTTTTAACTTCCTGCAAGGTTGTCTGTCTTCTATATTTTTTACTTTAGCAACCTTTTAGCCTTATGGGTTTATCACATAACTTCAGTGGGTCGGCTCCACATTGCTTGGGCATCATGGCTGAGTTATTGGTTCTAAACTTGAGAAAGAACAATTTCAGTGGTAGTCTTCTATCGTTATGTTCTCAGAGCACTTCATTGATGACCACTGTCTTGAATGGTAATCAATTTAAAGGGTCTACCCTATGTCATTGTTCAATTGGTATGGTTGAGAAGTCCTTGATGTGGGGAATAATGCTATAAATGACACATTTCCAGCTTGTCTGGTGTCTCTGGGAGAGCTGCGGATTCTTATGAAGTGGAACAAGTTCCCAGACTAAAGCAAAACTACTTTTGCTTTCCCATGTTGCGGATTTTTGATCTTTCTCCTAACAACTTCAGTTGCTTACTGCTTTCAAAAGTTCATGAAAGCTGGAGAATGATGAGACCAGATGACACAAACATGAAAAATATCTTTAAATTGTGCAATGAAATAGGGTAGTTCCTTCCGGTTGATTGTCATCCAAGACAATAGTCATGAATGAAGTACTCAGAGAACATAATGGTGGAAGACTCTCAGTGAAATTGTTCCTTCTCAAGTCTAGTAACAATAGTTCAACTATGCATTGTAGAACTGGATTACTCAGTTTGTTGTGTGATGAATTCAGAAGGGTAAAACTGCTTAAATCACATAGAAAAGAATAGACAACTTTGAAGGAAGTTAAATTTAAGTTCAAGATACTCTAGATTATGGTAATGAAAATGTTCCAAGTGGATTGTAAGTGAATTATGTGAAAGGTTTAGGTAAATCAATGAGTCCCATCTCTTTTCTAATCAGCCTAGTGCTCTACATAACACCTCCTTGTAAGTAATTTTGTCTTTTCCCCCAACATGCAGTGTACTCCATAGAGGCTAATAGTGCTTCACTTATATGAATTCCTATTTTCATTATGTTCAGTTCCGACTTTTTATTTCATTACTCAATGATATGTCGTGTAGAACAAATTAGGGCTTTCTAAATTATGCATTTCTTTAAATATCATAGTTTTTTTTTTCAAAACGCTGCGATGTAATTTCCAATTCAATTATATTATAAAAAACTTCTTTTTGAAAAACTGTTTTTTTAAAAAAATATTGTTGATGAAAAGTAGTTTGTCTTTGGTCAATAAATTAAAAAACCAATTTTGAGCAATAACTAGTACTCCATATGATTAAGCTTTTTAAAAGTGTACTACTCTCAAAGTCGGATAAGAAACAAAGTAGAAAACATATATTAAGAGGATCTTATTTTTTAAACTCGATTATTCTCTACTATTTTAAAAATATTTTTAAAATTTCTCTTTTTCCTTTAAAACCCGTGTTTGCTGTATAAACATTAAGTTCTCGTTCTATTTGATGTCTTATGTGTACTCCTTCAACCTGCTGCCTATTGTCACACTTACGCAAGGGGTTACTTCATTTTTTAATTTTCAGATTTATTCTCTCTATTTTCAATAATAACGCTCCACAATTTTTTTTTAAAAAAAATCCAAGTAAATTTTTGCTTCACAATTTTTTCTAAAGAATCATTGGATCCTCCTCAATTTTCACCTTCACAATATCCACAATGGAAAGATAAAAGAGATGATGTGTACATATTGCTTCTTGCAACAAAATCGTTTTCAGGATATCCTCTTTTGCTGGTGAAACGACATTATGAAATGAAAAGTAGTCTCTACCAAATGTATCAATTTATCATGTATTAAGTTTTGCTATGTATCTTCTATGGTTAGTATCCAAATTTAGAAGAATATGTATACGTACACAATATCAAACTATATGTGATACATTTGTGAGCGGAGAAATCGAGGAAGAACACATGCTCGAGCTTTAAATCTATTGTTTACGAATACCCAAAATTCCTCATTTTTGCGCATCAAATTAATATATCATAGCATCAGATTTATGTATCTCGCATATTATATTAATGTTTTTGTTATTGTTAATCAAATGGTGGTCTACAGTACCAAGCATCTGTCTTTTTCCTTAGCTAAAAGATGTGTTGAATTGAAAGGAAGAGATAATAAAATACAGAGATAATGTTTGGAGGAATTTAAAATGGATTGATTAGTTGTGTGCAAGACAACAATATGTTTGTTATATAATTTCATTTAAATTTCACACGGTTATGGTACAATTCTAAAAATTTGTTCAAATGTTAAAGTTGGCATATTTTACATTCAAATTCTTTAAATGTGTTATTTGTTTTCACACAAAAACTTTTGTATGTACTTACATAGCACATGCATTTTATTCTACAATTGTCTCTTCTTCCTTTTCTTAGACAAGATTCAAAATTTCATTATACATGATATTGATGCAACATCTAGACAAGCAAAAGGAGGAGGAAAACAAATGTTTTCACGAAGGGTGAATGATCAGCATATGATTCACGTACCAATTTGGGCAAATTGATTGCGGTACTCTTTGATTTATGTTAATGCTCATTGAATTGTATCACTCATGTTTGTATCTCCTGGTGTTTTATATATAGATATATAATTAATAATTACGATATAAACTGAAGTTCTCATAATTGAGTCAAACAAAAGTTCAAATTCTTTTAAGATGATGTAGCATTATAATGTTTTTCCATCTTTGTTTCAATAACAATTTTACCACAGGCAAGCAAGTAGAGCAATGTATATGGTATAATCGTTTCTGGAATTTCTTTTAAGATGATGTAGCATTATAATGTTTTCCCTACCATTTAGTTCCTAGAAAATTGGGGGGTTGAGAATTAATTGATAATGATTTCTTTTGAAACGCTTCTCTGATTTTTTTTAAAAAAAATTAACTGTTCATGCAGTCAGTAAGGTTTTAATGATAATGATGTCTATGAAGGTGATGGATCTGATTGACCCAATTTTATGCTCGTAATTTTATTTATGTATCATACAGCAAGCGACGTGTACAAATTTTATTCTTGGGCATCTTTTCTAATATTTCCGTAAGAATCTCTCAGTATTTAGCTATTTTGGTTGAAGAATAGTGTAAACTAATGGTGATTCTTATGTAGAGTGAGAGAAAAGTAACAACACATTGATTGATATGGAGTATATACGTCTGATTATGGATTATCTTTATGACTTGTGGTAATATATAAAAAGTCTCAGATCATGCACATATTGTACATTTAAAACTATCGGTTTATTATTACGTCCACTATGGATCCACTATTCTTGATGCATACGATTGAAACATGATTAAATGTTTCAAGGAGACATTATGAGGTATGTTTTTGTCACCTGTACCTTGAATGTTGGCCGGCAACATTTTATTTGAAAACTTATCAAAATCTCATATATTTGGAAATTAGCACGGGCCCAACATTTTATTTAAGAAAGCTTATCAAAATCTCATATATTTGAGATATAATTAAATTCTATTCCGGAATGTATCCAAAAGGATATAGACATGCATATGAGAGAGGAAGATGTATTCGAGGGGTTATAAATTTTATTAAATGATAGAGAATTTTTAGTTATGTATTTATTGAACTTCTCCTTTTATTAATGATGTTTTACATGATCGTTTGGATATGAAGAATAGCAGCAAAGAATTTTTTATTTTTTTTTAAAAGTGACAGCATAGCCATAGAACTTACAACTAAAATTGCATAAGACAAATGACTCAAGCAAAAGAAATGCGAAATAGGTTTAGCTATCAGCTATGTTGACAAATTAAAATGTATAACCAAAGTAATTGATGATTCTTCTACTTTGTATTGATTTTATCACACAAATTCTCTGTTGTCTTTATAAAATTTTTTGGCTTAGTCAATTTCTGCTTCTTTCACAAAAGCTAGTTAATTCGTATGTGCAATATTAGTATAAGAAATACTCATTATACAGAAAAAATAATTAGGCTCAACAATGAAACAATGAATTACATTCACTTTTTGCATTATGTTCTCACAATTAATACACATAAAATTAATTAAATAACCCGTTCAACTTTATAAGTGTTGTTTCATCTTGTAATCCTAGCTATCGTAATTTGATTGATCATCTTAGAACAACGATTGAATGTGCTTTGCACTATGCTCCTCTGCAAAGTTAAAAATCAATTGAAGACTATTTAAATATAAAGAACAGTGATAAAATAAATAAAATAATCAATTTTTTGGCGAACGTTAGTGTAATAACCTAAAACATTGTATTTAACTTTTTAGCTATTCGGCTTCTTCAACATATGCAACACAGAGGAAGCAACTAACTACATCATCTGTTAAAGAGAGAAGAATTTATCAGATCATTCGTATAGTGGAAGAAATAAATGAAATTTCACATGTCGGCTACAACTTCTAGTGGGAGCATGCAAATTCTCTCGAGTCTTGTATGCACTCTTCACTTAATGCCACATCCATGTCGGATTGATTCTCTAAAAAATATTATTATTTTAGTAGCATTAACATGCAATCAGATATTTTAAAAGAGTTTGTTGAGCAACTAACTAAATTCCCTCAATATAAGATGGAGGATTATGCTATGATTTACAAGAACGCACCAATGCAGGAAAAAAAGAAGAAGAGGAGAGGTACCATTGTTTTTTTTTGACATCTTCATTTCCATTCAAATCCAGGTCATTTATATTCGTGTACAAAAAACGCTTAAAATAATTACGGCAAGGGAAATCTTTAAAAAAAAATGCCAAATTCTTTTATAATTTCTTTTTTGCACCCAAAGAAAGTTTAAATATGTATATGTTAACTCTTTAACATTACATCCAATTCCTTAGGTAAATCATCCTATGCAATGGTCTACATTTGATGCGCTTATTTTAAGTGCTTTTGAATTTAAGTTTTTTCTTTTGGTAGTTTTTGATTTAGATTAGGGCAAAAATAATCTAAAATCTAAAAATTGAATATACCAACTTATGACTTTTAACTTTTAGCTTATAAGTCATCTTATAAAACCAGTTCAAACATCCTCTTAGCCAGATTCACCTTTAAACCGATTACTACCTCAAAAGTTAGGAGAATCCCTCCCATTTACATATCAACAAAATGACAATTGCATATAAAATATGAGAAATTCTAGAGTGTGAACCTTTCATTCTATAAACTTGCAACCTCTTTATTCAATCGAAATTCTCACCCCTTTTTTGACCATTTTATTATGAATCTTTATCATCAAAACAAACAAATATATGGGGACAAAAGAATTCTCATCTTAGCAACCTAAGAGATTTTATGAAACCTTAAACGAAATTTTCACTATAGATATGCAGAATTCAAAATGTCACTTGCATCAAACTAAAATTCATGAGAATATGGGAATTGTCACAGAAAATTTTCGACTAAAACTTTATACATGTGCATTAATGTACACGATAGAGAAACATATAACAATATATTTACTCAAAAAGTCATCTGGACATGTGTCTATCCCTTTTTTATTTTCGTTTTCAACTCTCACTTGCGTCTTCTTCTTCTCTGTTACTAATCCTCTATGCAAACATGAAGCTATTTTTTGTGACAATTGACTGGATATTTTTCAATCTTGCTTTATTTCTATCGATGATAATTTGATATATTTTAAATATAACTTCTTGCCAAGATTTCAAGAACATGCTGGTAATTTTAGTTGATTTACACATGCATTGAGATTGCATCCACGGTGTTTGATTTTATGTCCAAGTAATTTTCTGTAGAGTAGTTGATTATTTTTTTGTTGCAGCGGAGAAAAATCTAAGAGACCAACTCTTCTTGAGTTTGGTGTCATGTCTTTCACATGCTATCTAGAGATGTTGTCGAGTACTATCAACAAGCTTCTGTTCTTGCTCCCAAGCCTCAAGTTGTAGGTATATTCTTTCCACACTTCTAAATTTCAAATAACAAACAATGGTAGTATTTAACTACTTTTTAATTTATTGAATTTCTTCTTTTTTTATGAGTAGTTTATTCAAATTAACTTTGCAGTTCTACATATCACCTTTTTATTTTCTTTCATTGTTCCTTTAATTTGAATGTATATAATTGTTCTTTGTGTTGCGGGATTGTGATTTTTATAATGATTTACAAAGAATAACTTTGCATTTTATTTTCGGACTATCCTTTTCCAGTAGTTATTGTCAGATGAGGTAGGTTGATTGATTGCTTGACATATAACTAACTACTACTGGAATTCATGATCTGCTACTGTGAATTCTTTCAGAAGAATTTTACTGTAAAATTTCTGTGAAGTGTGTGACGTAATAGAAATAGATCTCCTTAATTGGAAGGACTAGGAGGTTAAGGTGGTATGTGAATATGCCCTATTTGAAAGAATAATCTTTTTTATCTATTCTCAAGGAAGAGCAATCTCACTTGGGTCATATCTTGTTTTATTTGTCATATGAATTTGAGCAATGTGAGGGTTCAACCTTTTGACACCGACATTGGGAGTTTGTAGGAAGTGTTATCCCTTCTTAAGTAATGTTGCTACTAGCATAATATTACTGTTAGTATCTAATTCCCTATTATATCAGAACAAAAATAAGTTGGTCAATGATGTCCGAAAAAAAAATCCTTCCTAATTATCATGAAATATAGTGAGTATAATGCAAATTAACTATAACTAATTATTATTGTTGTTTCCTACATTTCTTTCTCAATCACTCTCTTATGTTTTTCATTTTGGGAAGTATTAGCTTAGGCATGATAATATATTACTACTTAATTATAGAGTGTATTTGCCGTCTTCCATCAGGATATGTTAAATGGGCTAATCTTGAGCCTCTCTACCTCTCAGTTGTAGTGGTATTCCCCTACGGGAACAAACAAATTTCATGATTTAAACTTGCCATTAGGATTGTTTCCCCGTGTTTTCATTTGTAAGACTTGTGATTAGGTGATGACATGATTCAACAACAACTAACTCAGGTATACATTTGAAAAATCTTTCTCATGAGATTTGGATAGTGTTTTTTTGGTTACTGTCTTACTATTTCTTAAAACTTAAAAGGAAGATGTCATATAAATGCATGATTATGAATTCTTGATTCAAGGTCTCTTTTCTCCAAGTGCTTAAAAGAATATTAATGCCTCATTTTTAGTCTCTTTTATATAGAGATTTTTTCACCTTCTATATTTTCTTCTTGCAGCATAGTTACCTCCGTGGATTCAACAGCTGACGCGTTAGATGCACTGAATACTCATTGAAGTTGTATAATTTTCATATTTGTTGAAGCCCCCCTTCTTATTCTCAATGAATTTTTAATCTGACCAAGCCGGACATCAATTTAAAACACAATGTTCAGTAAGCTCTTTTTCATTTTATTTTCTACTCGAATTAGTAGGGATCACGTACAAGGTATCCTTCTTTTTGCTATTACGTATCTTTTTCTTTGCTTCTTTCTATGATTCTGATGTGGATCTGAAAATCATCACTGATTGTCTATGGTCTTAGATGTTCTTGATAATTTTGCTGACCCCCGGAGAATTGATATCTATGGTAATTTTTTTTTTTGAACCTGATTCTACTTTAAAACCCCTATCAGTGTTGCACCTTCCTATGCCTGAAGTGATCGTTACCTTTCGTATGAAACCACCCACCCCAAAAACGTACTAGAGAAATTGAGGGGGGATTGTTGCTACCATGGGAAAGAAGAAAGATCACTAACATCGTGACTTAATGGCATTTAGATTGATATTGATATATATAATGGATATTTCAGTCCTCATCTTATTAGTACATATACAATTAGAAAGTTATTTGGCTTATAACAAGGTGTAGCGATGGGAGGTTTCCCCCCCTGAGAGCTAGACTGAGTTAAACATTAATGTTCATTTATCGCACAGATAGATACTTATAATTTTGAGTTAGTGTATTACAAGTCTGAGAAAGCTAGACTTGACTTCGTGTATTATAAGTTTGAATAGCAACACCATGGTAGTAAATTGCCAATGAAATATTACTGCAGAGAACTGCATTGTTTGTAGCAAATTTTGAATGTCCATCTTCAGAGAGTTCTGAAAGTGTTGAGATGAAAATCTAGAAAATTAATTTGATACTTTGTTATTTTAGCATCACAACATCCCAACTGTAGAAGGACTAATGCAAATCTATAGAGTGTTCATAAACCCTTTAAGAATGAGCTTAAGTAAATGATAGTGAAAGTTGTGATTGAACAACTTTTACATGGAATAAAATTCTATCAAATTGACAATAAACACAGTAAATATACAAGTGGAAAAGCTCGTGTGCTTTTTTGTTTGTTGTAGTGTCACAAATAAAAATAAAACTTATAAGTACATTTAAATTCTTTAGTTCGATATTTTTGACCGATATTTTTGTCACAATAAACATGAGTGAAATATAATATTAGAATGTACATGTCTGAAATAGATCAGTTCATGGTATACTAACTATCAATTATACCCCGACCCGCTTTATGATTTCTTTTGTTACAATAAACAATAATTTTCAGGCACTCATCTCATATAAAGGATTTATAAAGATAAATAGTGACCAATAGTATATGTGCATAATTTGAGCATTTTGATTAAAGTGTGAACAATATGAAAGTTTGAGAATAAAAACATACGATATATGATTTACACTATAATTTTCTTTAAATAATAACATTGTATATACAATTGTATACATAAAAATAGTTGTATATTTGTGTAGATACAATATAAGTAAAGGCACTTGTATATTCGTATTGATGGGCAAGCACGGGCCCAACAAAATATATTTATACCCAAGTTATTTTAGCAGCATACACAAAAGGGATTTGTCATAGTTACAAACTTCAGTATAGAAACAAAATAGCTCAAATCTATAATTTGATGAGGTGCCACCTAATTGAAGCAGTCCATAGAATGTCATTCTTGCAACACTTGGGTCATGTTCCTATATATTTTTATTATCTTCATGGTTAGAACTTCACTAAGCACATTCATCTTTCCACCAAATTGAATGTCCTAAGCCATGAAATAAGACAATGTATGGCCTAATTGAGTCTCTTCTTTAAATATATGAACTCTCTCTTTCAAATGATGGCATATTAAATACGCAAGAGTAGAGAAAGCTAGTGTTTACAATCAACATGTGTTCTACAGTCTTAAATTATAAGCAAACTAATTACTTGAAACATATAACATGACACTCTGCAAAAAATGAATGTAAGATTACTTATTGTATACTTCTCACTAATGAATATTTTCACTGCTTTTTCCCTTACTGCATCCGAACTTCAGTCATAGTCCCCCTATGGTAACCCAAATTCATAAATGTGTATTTCACTCTATTAGGGACTTTAAATGTCAATGATCTGAGCCTATATCATTACGGGCAAAATTAAGTATATTAAGTGGAACAAAAATGCTGAAGCTTTACATATATTTGAAAAGTAAATAAACTAAGTTGTAAGCAAATATAGATATCGAGTGAGCTTAAAGCAACAAGCAAAAATGATTTTAGTTTTCTCACCAGCTGTGAAACATAGAAGCACAATCCTCATCCTCTTTTGCTACACCGAATGTTCTCAAAGCTTTTAAAAATTGCAACTTTTACTCTATACCAGAATTTTCTTCACTATAAGATGAGACGGATAAGAATTAGAAAGAAATAAACTAAATTTTTCAGCAATAATATCTCAAAAAGACAAAATCATGTAGCTCTTTTCTATACGACTTCTTGACACAAGTTCAGTTTCAGTCACTGATTCACTTATTTACTTTTGCCTATTGGAAGGTCATTTTAGTAGTTAAATAGTAGGTTTACATTTCATTTGTGAGTACATTTGATTTCATCTGTAAAAGCAAAGCTACACAATGACACTTCATTTGATGATCCAAGCTATTGTATTGACTTGTGGTCCTCTCCTCAAATTAATTAGGGAGGAAACTATAGGTATTATCTATATCACTATTCTTTAAGCTCTTTCTCTGATCTTGACGTATATAAGCTCAACTTGGAAATGTTGTTGATCTCAAATGACGTTGTTGACACCCTAACTATCAGGCTACTAATTCACAAGATTAAAAATCAATTCACAAATAAGCGAAGAATATAGTGCTTCTAAAACCTTCAGGAATGTAAAGCAGAGTAAAAAAAGTTGCAGGCTACTTATTGATACACTATGATAATTAGAAAAAAATATATAATAGAAAACTTGTTTGAGAGAAAATGTTCAATATATTGTCTACATCTAATTCCAAAAATCAAGTACTTTTGAGTTTCTGGGAAGTATATATATTATGCAGGAAATTGTTGAAAATGTCTACTTTCCCGGGTCACCAAGGTCTTTTAACATAAAACTGCTCTGCTGATTTAAAGAATCTCTCATACTTCATTCATGATGAATTGTTTTCATACCAGCAAGCTTCAGTTGACATTTTTTTCGTTAACGAGAATCTTAGGTCTTTTAGGAAGATTTAAATATTGTAGCATACGCTGCTGCTAGGAACAACATAGTTAGTAATTATAATTTTGGAATATTCAGTAGACGAGCGTATAATGGTACTATTTAATTAGCTGAAATCGGATTGTATGGTGTTAGATTTCCACAATAATTTCAGGGCGTATATCATGCTGCAATTAAATTTAGAGGACTCTGATGTAGATATCAATTTCAATTACAGTGATGAGTACCATGATTTAAAGAAGGTGTGGGGGGATAAACAACCATTGATTCATTTAAGTATGAAAGCTTTTTTCAATCTTAAAAAAACTGAATTTGGTTCATTATTAGTGTCTTGTGACTGGTATGTATAGGTATTTTGAGGATATCTCCAAAGGAAGATTTTCCCTTCAAGGTCATTTGGCAATGATTGATTGAACATGGAGGTATTCCACGGTGTTTTGAAAAAAGTTTATCAGGCTTTGTTGTGAAGACAATTGCCAAATCATTACTTTATTCCTCTCATCAGGGGTTCAGTTCAAAATATTACAGAGGTTGTTGATTGTACTTTAAGCGAAAACCTTATGACAATATTTTATGTATATATCCAAGCTCAAAACAACAAGAGGTTAATTCATTTGTGGAAGCTAAGATTGAATATTATTTGTATCATTTGAGTTTGAATAACTTGTATTATATAAAAGAACAAATAACTATTGGAATAATCTCTCCATACTAATGCTATAATCACCGTCTCCTTCCTTCCCATGCTTAGAGCATTTTTTCTATGGTTTCTAGGGTGTTTTATTGTAACAACCCCGAAATGCTTTTTGAGCTAAGACTTTGAAATATTACCTTCTAGTGAGGTAATTAGGGAATTTTTAAATGTATTAGTATTGACTTCAGGTCACTATATGTAGCACCTTGAGTTTTAAAAGAACCAAATACGTTAAGAAATTTCAATAGAGGCTTGTGATATTCTTGCTTGAACTGTATGTTCATCGGTTCTTATCCATTTCTTGTTGCTTTAGTAAGTAGTAAGCTATATAACAGTGGAATTAATTCTCTGATAAACAGAAGCTTATATACGCCCACAATTTTCTTTTAGTTTTACTCCAAAATGAAGCTTATAAGTAGTCTGAAGGTTGTATAATGGAGATAATAACAGAAACTTAGCGGAAAACTAAGCAAAATGATATTGGAAACCGCAAATAGTTAATTGTAAAGGAATATGTTGAGCACAGGTCCATACCTATCTCTTATATATATATGATATTTAGAATAGATATATATAGGATAGATAAGAGAGATGAGAGCGATATATATATATATATAGTATATATATATATATATATATATATATATATATATATATATAGTATATATATATGATCTCCAACAAACGAGTCTATGTAATCATTTTTATGTTGACTTTTTGATTCAACAACTAACATTCCTTATAATATATTTGTTTATCGGTTATTTGAGTTTCTCATTACTATTTCATTTTTTTTCTTTCATTTTTCAGCAAAAATACAGTAAAACCTCTATCAATTAATATTCGGTAAATTAATAATTTCTCTAAAGTAATATTTTCTTCCGATTCCAACTTGGATCAATGAAAAATCACAAATTTCGATAAGATAATAAATTTTCAGCAGATCCCTATGTAAATATATGTCCCATTAATATCATAAATTAATAATTATTTGAAAGTAAAAATATATCTATGACAATTTAGTGGAATATGATTCTATTGTATTCTATTTTTTCTTAAAATTTTAATTTTAGTTGAAACTCATCTATAACTTTTCTTATTGCATCCAAAAGCTCTGATCGTGTCTTTTTTAAATGTACCATAAAATTATAAAGAGCCCTTGATGTGATAAGTGTTTCCTTACGCATAACTTGTACAAAAGGTTTAGTATCATCTTCAACTTTGTGATGGTATCCACAATTTCTTCTAAACTTTGGACCTATGAACATGTACCATTTTCACCAAGATAATTCAATAGGTTATTGACATCCATTTTATTGTGGTAACTGATATCATTAATCATGACCTCAAGTTCTAGAATGACGTTTTCACAAATGAGTTCATTCAAGTTCTTTGAGATTGCATCCGCCAAACGAATTTTACAACGTCAAAAACAATTTGTTATTGTCTCTTGCTGACATTTATTGTCCAAGTAGGGATTGCAAAATTGAAAGATTAAAAAAAATTAATCTTTGTTGGATTAGTTTGTCCCACTTTATAGGCTTCTAATATCCTACAATAAAATCTATTACAATAATACATCTTAAAAGCTCTTTTATTGTCATGTAGGGCGGCAAAGAGAAACAATTCAACATTTTGTAGTCCTTCAATATTTCTATCATGGGCTAGACAATTATCTACCGTAAGCAAAACTAATTTACCACATCGCCGAGACCAAGTCAAACTAGATCATTCGTTGTGAAACAGAGGGAATATTACTTAATTAGTCATCATAGTTTGCTATAATTATCACTTACTACTAACATTAATCATTAATTATGTGGACTGACTTTGAGCTTATATAATTAGTCAAATTTGTATAATTCGTCATATTTATATAATTCGCAACTAATAATTGTTTATTTGATTTGTATTTGTATATGATGATTTGTATTTGTATACGATGATTTCCTTTTGTTTTTCGGTTTTATCACCATCTACATTCAATCTTTTTGTGTATAATTTTTTAAAGTTTGTACGTGTAGTTTCAAATTTTGTATAATATAATTTATATTATTTAATTTACATAATATATTTTCTAGTTTAAATTTCAGAGTTGATGCTTTGTATTAATTCGTTATTTCCAATTTTTATCTATTATTTGTATTAATTTAAATTTTAATTACTTATTATACAAATACACGCGAATTATACAAATTCGTAACCACGAATGATATAATTATTTCCCTCTCACTCTCGCCCCTATCCTACTTCCTCCACAATCTCGCTCGCCTCCTTCTCCCTTCCCTCTTCCCAATCGCGCTAAAAAGATATTACAAATATATATGGAGCACCAAGCTCATGCAGACCAATGAGGCGAAAACGGATAGACACATACCAATTCACCTCTTTTCCCTCCTCTACCTCTCCGCTCTATCGTCTCTTCTCCTCCCTATTCCAATCTCGCTCGTCACTCTCCTCCCTACAACATGTAGCTACGAATTATAATTAGTAAATTATAGTTATGAAATGTAATTTAGCTATTTTTGAATGCCTTTAACTTTTGGGGCGTGAGTTAGGCCTAAGACAATGAGGCTTGGACAAACACTAAAATTAGTTATTGTACTAAAAGTTCTGTGGATGGTACCTTATAAACAGACCTTCATCTTTTCCCTGTTGACACGTGTATGGTTATTTAATTTGTAACGAAACCAAGTGCACTCCTGAACACAACCACAAAAATTGTACTATGTGTTGGGATATTTTAGTTAATTGCATAGTCCTTACTAAGAAGAATCAAACATGCTTTATGAGTAAAATTTTCAAAAGTTAGTAACGGATTCATGTTATGTCAATTATTTTGATTGTCTTTTCATTAATTTGTAATCTAAATCATAGTTTGCTAAGCGAGTCGTACCCATTTTAGTAAGGTAATTTGTTCTAATTTCAAAGATTTAAATTTACAAGGAAAAAATATTGAGGTTGTAGTAGGGGAAACAAAGCTTAATGAAAAACTCGAGTGAGGGAAGTGTCTGTCACCAAAACACCATGGGGTAAGTTAATGAAATTAATTTTCGCCAATAGGGAGCGAACATGTATTTATCAAGCTTATTCTCGAATATTTTATGCTATGATAAGTTTTTTTTGTTGGAATTAATGCATTCATTTCACACTTTGATGCTTAGTATTTCAATATTATCTCTTAGTTTCTCAAGAAATCTTTTAGAATTTTGTAATACATGTATAAAAGGGAAGAATGAAGAGTAGAAAAGAAGAAGACAACAAGATGCAGAGAGGGAGAAAAGAAGAAAAGTAAATTGGGAAAAGGAAGGAACACATGGGTTGTTGTATGGATAGAAAGGACACGTACAATAGACGTGTCTATTTGTTAGTGAGCCATAATTAATTTTATAGCACTATTTGAAATGCATTTTGTATAACTTTGTTGTGCTGTGCTCGTTCAATAAAGTCTCATTTCTAAATAAGGGGATATTTGTATGTGTTTGATTAGAACAAAATCAAAACTCAAATGTTAATGAAAGTTTCAAACTAAAACTTAAACATCATAAGCCTAAAGAGCACGATAAGCATAGATAGACCGTTGAGAACTACGGAATGTGCTTCTACTTCAATCTCTGTCTCATCTTTCGGTTCTTCCTCATACACTTTTTCTTCCACTGTTGAAAAACAAAAAACAAACAAAAAATGACAAAATTGAGCATAAAAGACCTGCGGAATGAGTGAAAATGGATGAATACGGTGCTACAAAATTCATGTTATCTTAACTCTCGTTCTGAATTGGTGATGGTCAGAAATTATTTCTAATTCTCGAAAAAATTACCACAGAGATCAGTTTTTTTCTTACATGATAAAATATGGTATACATTTTTGTATGAAGAATAAAGTAATACATGTGTAATGATAGAGTAGTAAATGTGTTTCTCAGGAAATAACCTTGTACCAATTTACCCCCAAATCCACGCATGCTTATCCGTTTTTTTTTTTTGTAATTACCCATTGCACTTTGAAGAATGTATCAACAAATTTGGATAAAATCATGTGCATGCATGCATATGGAAAAATCGGAAATCCATCCAAAAAACTTAGTAGTAGAAACAAACTAACGAATATCCAAAAGACAAGGCTATACATATACATCTTGAAGACAGTGGCATGTTATTCAAGGATGTTATAACCAATTTCAATTGAAATTCGCGGCTCAAAGACTCGACGATGACCATTATCGTCGATTGTATAGTTTAAGCGGCTCTTTGATGTCCCGGTTGATCGATTAAATTTTGAACACCAATCATATTCTTCTATTTTGATCAAGGAGAAACAATGGTGTGGCCATTACTGTCTCTTCCAGTGTGAAGAAATGGGTTTGGAATTAATTCTTCTATCGCTTGTCTTATCATTTCTTTAATTCGGAATTAATTGTTATATTGTTAAGACTATCAAGAATATGATCATTTGATTATTAATAATCCATTCAGAAGATGAGTTCGATTAGAATATGGAAATGATTTATCAACAAAATTTAATAGGGTAAGTAGCACAATTATTTTCGACAAAAGAATTATGTTTCCTTTATATAGCCTATGTTTCTCTTTGGACCCACTAAAATAATCATTCTATAATTCAATTGAGGAAGCTTTGGCACTATTCATTTATAAAACTCTTATCTTTGCACAAGTCAAAAGAAACTCTTCCAACATATCTTTCAATAGGATATGAACCGAAGAGTTTACTGCTGACATTTACCAAGCACATTCCTTTTATGGAACCTTTAATCACAAGATTTACAACACTAAGTAAATATTAGACTTCACTTTGTTGTTGACATTACTACTAATAAGACATGTAGAAATGTAATAACTCAGAGCAAAGTTGGGATACATGGAAAGTCAAAGCATTTATGCTACTAATGATATGTTAATATTATATGTGTGTAATTTTAATGTTATTTTAATATTTTATAATGGAGTCTGGATAGCTCTAGATCAGAAGTGGCTCGACAGTCTGAAACAAAAACATGGCTCCTAATGTAAGTGCCGCCTCGTTGTTAGTTTATTATTTTTTGAACAAAGAGAGAATACGTTGCTTAGAAAAGCAAACTTTATTTTATGAAAAATATAGAAATGTATTAGAAGAATTTGAGTATGCAAAAATAACTATAACATAAGAATGGTTGTTTATCAATTGAAAACTAAAAGAAAATAATTATCTAAAATTATCAAACAATTCATTTAGCCCCGTTTAATTTTTGTTGTAGGCCACTAAATATGCTTGAGTCCGTTTCCTGCTCTAGATGTCGTAACAATACTGACTAATCATAGGCTTTAAGTAACTGAAGCAAAATAGTACAAAGGTCGTTATATCTTATTTACAAGTTCTGTTGACCTTTTAAAGAACGTATTAAGATTATTATGCGAGAGGTGTGTTTCTCATGTATTGAGATTATTATGCGATAGAAGTGTTATGAAAGTTTTCAAGGATGTGAAATTTTTATGTTGATTTATATGATAAAAGTTCTTACATATAAATAAACTGAGAAAAGACATAAAGTCCACTATATAAATTATCTCGGAATTCATACGACACTTAACTTGCAACTGTGTCTATTCCGCCACGAAATGATTTTTGAACATATATTATTATCACCATGTTTCTATCAGCCCCAAAACTTAGAAGCAAGTGAATTCACACCTAATCATTATATACCCGGGTTAATCTGATTAGGCAAAAATTTTTTTTTAGTTAAAATTTTCCTTTATCTTTTTCTTTCTTTATTTCTCTCTCTCTCTTACTTTCGGAATTGTAATTTTTGATATATCTTAAATGTAATGTCAGCTTCCATCTCCCACTTTGCAGTGATTCCTCCAGTCATTTCCTTTTTTTCTTCCCCATGTCAAATTTAAAACCCATTCCATGTTTTTTCTTTTCTTTTTCTTCTTCTCCGGTCAAATTCTTTATAATTCCTATTATTATTATTTATCTTTATTGAATTTTGGATGACAAAATTATTATTTTTTTAAGAACATTTAAAATTTTAAAGGTACATCAACTACTCAATTTTTCTATAATCTTAGAAATGATATCTTAAAAGACATGATTATATTTCTCAAAAATTGAAAGAACTTATGAAATCGAATAAAAAATTATATATATCCTAATCATCTCGCAATCCAATGAGTTAATCGAATTGTTCAAAAGTAGACAATCTTAGATAAATTATTAAAAACTAAGGAGAGTAAAACTCATAGTAATAAAAAAAAACAAGCGGAAGGTGAAGTTTGATAAAATGGTGACATTGAAAGTAAGAAGCTCAATGAATGGAGATGACAAGATTTTTGATAAAGAAGGAAGGAACGGAAATATAAAAATAAAAGGAAGAAAACTTAAATTAATAAGAACAATGAAAATATATTTTATACATAACATACTTGTTAAAATTAACATTCTTTAGTTATTTGAGGCTGCTCACATCCTCCTTTAGAGAGTGCACACCACTCTTATGTCAGAATGGACGAGCAATTATATCATTATATCTATTTCATGGGGGTTGTAGTGGGGTAATATCAGACGTTTGCAAATGAAGATTTCCTTTTAAAATTCGGGACAACTTCCAATGGTGACTTTATGGTCTTGTCTCATAGAATCAAGATTTCAAGAAAGATCAAAATCAAATGTTAGGACCCTTGCTCCGTGCGATGCACGGCATCCCTTCTAGTGGGTGGGGTGTTTGTGTGTAATATTATATATATATAATATTATATATCATATACATATACATATCACATATAATAATATACATTACATATACATATATATATAATATATTACTATATATACATATAATATATATATAGATTATATATATATGTATATGTATATATATATTTTTATTTACTTTATAGCTACCGAAGATGATTTATAATCTACTTGTGTTCACTTCTTGTGTAGCTTCGTTTATGTTTTTCAATGTTTCATATGTTTATTTCAAATTTGACTTGTAAACTCTTTTATTTTGTATTAAGATCCGAAGTTATAATTATATTTGTTTATAGTTTTTCAAATTCGAAGTTGAAACAATTACTTTATAAGATATTTTTTGTATCTTGCATCTAGCCTTTAATCTTATTAGTTTTTAGGCTCTGAACGTTGATATTTCAAAAAAAATTATACTCATGTGAATTTTACAGTGTTTCCGAAAATTTCTACTCACTTAAAAAATTTTAAGCTTAGTTTGTACTCGTGTGAATTTTACAGTGTTTCTGAAAATTTCTACTCACTTAAAATTTTTTAAGCTTAGTTTATCACATAGTTAAGTGAAAAAAAAATTGATCGCCTTTTCAAATACCGAATAGTTGTAAAAAACTGAAAAAACTGGAAAAAAATTGAAAGAATCGACTAAAATCGAAACCGAAAAAACCGACTTTATATGGTTTGATTTGATTTTTTTAGATTTGATAGACTGTCTGGACAATGTGGATTTAAATGTTGGTGGGTTTTAAATAAAAAAAATCACTGAACCACCTTAGTTGTTACAACTCCGTGTAGGGAAAAACTCTACCCTCTGTTTCTATTTAAGGTCTATACGCTTAGGGGGACGTTTGGTTATGAAATAAGTTCAAAGCTAATACATGAATAACTTTGGTTATTTGCATTAATTTTAGGGTAAATTATGTGGTTAAGCAAATTTGTACTACTTATTACTCATAATAGTTATAGTTTGCTATAATTATCACTTGCGATTAACCTTAATCATTCATTACGTTGGCTGACTACGAGTTTGTATAATTAATCACGTTTGTATATGTATAATTTGTCACATTTGTATAATTCGCAATTAACAATTCTTTATTTTATTTGCATTTGTATACTATAGGTTGTATTTGTATATGGCGAGGATTTTCTTTGAATTTTCAGTTTGTCACCATATAGATTCAATCTTTTTGTGTATGACTTTTTAAAATGTAGGGAAAATGCACAAGTACACCCCCTAGACTATGACCGAAATCTCAGAGACACCTTAATTATTCTAAGGTCCTATTACCCCTTGAACTTTTTTTTTTTTGTAATTTTGTGCACCTTTTTAGCTTACGTGACATCCAAATATCTCTCATACGTCTCAATTGTGTGGAGTAACAGATTGTGCCACGTAAGACTAAAGATGTATAAAATTCTTAAAAATTATGCAAACCACATAGTATAACATAAAAATTACAATGGTGCACAAAATTTGTATTAGTGTGTAATTCAGTTTCGATGGAATCGATTTCGGATAAAAGTGATTGATTGTTTCTGACTTGGGTTGGAAAAGTTATCTATCCAACAATATCAAAATCATGTCATTAGATCAAGAAGAAAAGAGAAAAATCCATATAAAAAGTACATCAAACATGAATTGTTATGAGCTGGATGTGGACAAGAATCATCACCATCGAAGAAGCTTGTACTTTCTTTCTTTCTTCCCAAAAGAATCTGGATAATACTTTTTGTGGAGTACTTTATTTTTTGCAAATCTCATAATATTTGTCAAGATTATCAACATTTCTTTCCCACCATTACAAATGGTTACATTAAAAAGTACTTTTACTTACTAATTTCCGATCAAATATGAAATGTACTTTTTTTTTCATTCTCCTATATCTTTTTATTGTTAATTTTTAGTAAGTGAATCCCTATCACGCATTGGTTATATGGTTAAATTTAGTTAATGTATGCAAATTTTTCTAACATAATGAATTTGATCCTTAAGGTCTTTGAAAATTTTTTATATCACATAATATATTTCAATATTGTGATATTGTAACGAGTATTATTGTGTATAGGATAAGAGCATAATGTTAAAAAGGTTACTAAATATATAAAATTTAGAGGATTGGAACATGTAAATACATCGTAACCGATTTTATAGACAATTACAATCAATTTTGTAATTTTAGAAAGCATGATAAATAATAATTGTGTATCATAATACATACTATACAAATTTTTATAATTATAGCCCACTTACTTTGTGATTTTAAAAGTATGATAAAGAGAAAATGATCAAATAGCCCCTAACCTATGGTCGGATTCTCAACTACACACTTTAACTTCACGGGGGTCCTATAACCCCCCTAAACTGTTTAGAATTTAAATTACTACCTCCCTAATTGCTGATATGGCAAAGAGAGTGTATTTCACTCTCTTTGAGAGAGTAAACAACAACATTAAATTATTAAAATTTTATTTTTAATTAATTTTTATGAATATACCTATCTTTATTTATTTATTTTCGTTGTTTATTGCTAACTTCTTTCTTTCACCCCTTTTTCATCATTGTCACTGCGAATCCATCTTTGTCGGAGCTTCGACCAACAAACAACAATGAAATACCTACACCACCTTCACCATCGGAGCAACTACTTCACCAAATCAAAACCCCATTAGTTGTCTCTCTTCTTTGTCACTATTGACAAGTAGTAAGACGGCGATTTGGAGAACAAAGAAATACCACCCCTCTTTTTGCTTCTGACGATGAACAACCAACGAAATCTCAATTAAACTTTTTTCTTAAGTGGTGCAATTGAAATTGAATTTACATAATTGTGAATGTCTTTCATATTGATCTTTATTTTATTATCACGAGGAATTTTGGGAGAGTTCATTTTATAATGGGGGAAAAAAGATAACAAACGAAGGGTGAAAGAGAAAATAAAGAAGATGCTGCACGTCTCCCATATCCATCAACACAATTTCGTCCCATCAAGATTAAAACAAAAAAATTTAGGGTTAAAAAAAAGGTTTAGAAATGAGAAGATGAATGGAAGATTTTATTTTTTTAAAAAAAAAATAATTGGTGAAATACGTGTAAGTGTGTGTTTCACGCACTTGACATTGACGAGGTTAATAGTGTTAACATGGGGTATATAATGTCCGTTTTTACAAAGTTTAAGTGGTAATCGACCCCTTTGAGTTACTGAGTAGTTGAGAATCCGACCATCGGTTGGGGGCTATTTGACAATTTTCTCTCTATGACAATAATACGTGTGTATCCGAACATAATCTATTTTTGAGAAAAGACATGAAGACAGTAACCATCGAAGTTGCCTCATATTTGCATAAAGACCCATAAACTTTTAAAGTGTCTAGCATACCAGAAATAACGTATATATCGTTGTAAATGGGGACCATTTTTTTACGCATTCCTTCTCTATGTAATGCGCCCGTGTTGCTCACTCTCTAGGTAACCCGACCCGACCCTTTTTTTTGAAGAAAATTCCGTGAATTCCTTTTCATTTCGTTCTCTCAAAAACTTTTCCCTAAAAATCAAACAAATACACGTGTTTTGCTGTTGACGATAGTGTTTTGGTGTTGACGTATTGTTGTTTGTTGACAAGTCGTGTTGATCATTGTTGTATCGTTGTTGATGGGGTATTTGTGATAGATTCTTGGGATTCGAAGGTCTACATGTTAGGGTTCTAATCTCACTTTTTTTTTATTAATTTGATTTTATGGATAATTAATGTGGTCGACGTGTTAGAATCGACCTCCTACAGTTGCCATTGTTACAATACGATTCACATTGCTTGACATTTTCAATCAAAAACTAACCACAAATTGAGACGAAATTCAACCATAAAAGCCTCTCAAATTAAACGTTTCTACTGGAACTAAAAAGAGAAAGACGAATTCCTACCACCTTATTTTTCTTGAGGAGATGATGACGTCACAAAAAGAGAGCAGCATCACATATTGTTCTTAGCCATGGAAATCAAAATTTTAGGTCTACCAAAACTATTTTGAGTTTAAATTGGGGGAAGAACAAAATGGACTAAATAATTAATATTAAAGACAAAAATGCCATGTGGCTGTTTTAAAAACTGGTAAATAAAAAGGAAACATGGTCCATGAAGCTCCTACCGGCTCGTAAACCGACCCATAGAGTTAATGGGTACAAATGGCCAATTTTTACCACTGCTATATAGGTTGTATTAGTGGGGTGATAGATACTTCAAAATGTTTATATGTCTTTATGCAAATCTGGGACAACTTCGTGGTGTCTTTATGTCTTTCTCTCATATTTTTTGATAAATTTGTATCAGCTTATAATCTAGTACAAGTTGTAGTCATTTGTATCAATTTATACAACATAATGTTAAATGGACTAATATATTGAAAATTCAGACTGCATTTGTATCAGTATACGAAAGAGATTATCATGGTGTTCTGTGATATATACAAATATTTTTATATCAAATTTAATGTGGGTATCTATGCATACATAAAGTTTTGAAAAATCTTTTCTGCTCATACTATAGTAATCAATTTATAGTGAATTTCTACTGCAAACGACAAATAAGAATTGGGTAGTATATACATAATATAATATAAATGTTTTAGCCGAATTTGTATCACCATAGAATATATTATCAGTGGTAATAATTTGTAGCGCACATTATATAAGAGAATAATGTTAAAAGGACTAATATAGTTGAAATTAAACTGATTTGTTCAAGTATATAATATAGTATCAGGTGTTGATACATACAAATTTGTTAAATCAAGTAATCGTGTATCTCTACATACTAAAAGTTTTAAAAATTTTGTATCTGCTAATAATAGAGTATCATTCATAGTGAATGGTACTATACTTATAAGAACCAAAAGTGACAGGTATTAAAGAATATGGAAAACAAATTAACGCGAAAGAACAGGTGCCAACATACAAACTCGGCACATTAAGAAGGGTATCTGCAGAAGTGAAGAAATGACGCAAAAACTAGAGGAATATAGCTTAAAGCAGTAGAGATCGCAACAATGTGGGAAGCGATATATAAATCTATTCTACAATTAAAAGATCAGCTCTGTGGTGGAGTGTGGCACCTCGCGACCTTGTAGGATCAGACTTCTCGCTAAGATATTCCCGGCTTCGCCGGGTTGTGCCATACGCTTTTAAACAGTGGTGCGTATCAGCTGTGTGAATATAGTCCACGAACCTCTCGAAAATCATTCAGATGGATTTGATGGTCGCTGCTCATCAATTCAACAAAAAATGTCCGCCGTCACTACTACCAAAAACAAGAAATACATTATAACAACATACAATATGGTATTAAAGAAAATTACTTCAATACGTGTACCAGACTGTCCTTTCTTGTGCAATAATATCTTGACTAAATGCCACGCAAACAAATGTTATTGATCCAATAGTACATGTGCAATACATAAATTACAGGAAAATTAAAAAGATAGAAATACATGTCGTTGGTAGGCAGATCTGATATGCCAGGGAGCTTTCTATTCTTTTTTTACAAAAAAAAAAAAGGTGTTTTTTCAATCCTTTGATTATATGATGCCCCCTTTTTTATTTTCTCTTCGTAGAAGATCATTTTCGCCATTAATGTCTGTTTCATACAGCTGGTGACCGCTTTTGTCAAGTAAGGTCTTCTGATTAAAAATTCGATCACTGTAAGGTTTATTATTTTGGAAAACTCCCAATTAAAAGGACGGAGATCCATTTTTGGACAACTGATTCCAAAAGCATTGAAACATAAATTAATTTTGAAAGAAAACTGAGAAGAATTAATACCATTTTGGAAATTGGGACTAATTTAATAGTTTTGAAATCAAATTCCTTTGGACTTCGATAACTAATTGGTCGTGGAAAGATTAGAGGCGATATTGTGGATTAGAAAGATGGGGTATTGATTTCTTTCAGAAGTAAGTTCCGTATAAGATGGAGTTTGGGGTAGATCTGAATTTTTGAATTTTTAATGAAAAAGTAGGTATTAAATGATAAGATATAACCACATGTAGTGTCGTTTAATAGTTTTTTTCCATCAATTATAAAATAACAAAAATAAATTTAGGGGGTAATAGGACTTAGTTAGTGAAGGTGTGTCTCTGGGATTTGATCATAGTCCTTGTGCCATTTTACCAAATTTGTAATTCACGGTTAGTTTTCAAATTTTTGTATAATCAATTTATATAATGTAATTTTGTATCAAATTGTTTTAAAGTTATATATGTATTTTAATATCAAGGTGTGTTTTTGTTACTTTCTCTACGTTCAAAAAATTTTATCGATCTTTTCAATGTCAGACTCATCTTCATTATACAACAACACGCGAATTATACAAACAATGTGAATTTATAAATTATTGTCCTCGTCCCCCGCAACCGCAACTCGCACTTTCTCGCCCGCTCCAATCTTGCTTCGCTTCTCTCTTCATCTTCCCTCTCCACTTTTGCCGCTAAAATATACCAAATACATATGTGCAAAATCAATTCTCTAACCTATAATCCTATACAATTCACCTCTCCCCATGCTCTGCCCTCTCTCCTCGCCTCCTCCCCCTCCCCAAGGCTCACTCGCGACTGCCTCCTCTCCGGTATAACTGTAGTTATTAATCGTATTAGCATATTAATCTAATGAAGCTATAGACTATTTTGAATGGCTCTATGCGGAAGTATCTCAACATATTATCATACACAAAAAAATTGAATATAACTTAAGTATACATAAATATACAGTGACTATTTAATCTCGATCAATACAAAATCACATTTAAGCATTTCAATCTTTACATATGAAATCATCTAATGTTTGGTTTTTCTTTTTAAAATTCCACCCCTGGCTTCGCAATTTAATCTTCAACACATTAATAATAATTGGTATGATTGCATTTACTAAAAAATAAAGAGTTAATGGTTAACTTTGGGTATACATGTTTTAACTTTGATGCCATTATTGTTTTGTGCTCCCGATGAAGTGATTCTGATCAAGTGTTGGTATTTTGTAGTGTTTTTAATTTGGTCTAATAAACTTTTGATATATAACTCACTCAAAACGATTCTTGTTTGCAATATATCAAATTTTAAAGGAAAAAGAAGAAGAAAAAGAAGATAAAGAAGCAGGAAGCAGGAGCAACAATCGAAGAAGACTGAGAACGAATAATGAAGAAGAAGGATGTAGCAGCAACAACAGTAGAAAATGAAGGAGGAGTATTGAAAAAGAAGGAAGTAACAAAAGAAGAATAATAAAACAAAGAAAAAGACACAACGAATGAACGAAAAGAAATGAAAGAAGACCCAAAATTAAAGATCTAGTCGACATTGAGTTATGTTTCTCAAATTAATGAGTGATAATTTAGGTATGTTTCTCAAATTTTCAATTGTTTAGATATAAAACTCTAAGAATAGATTAGTGCGCAAAATGATCTCATATTTTGTTAAGGAAAAATTACCTAAGTACACATCTTTTTTTAATCTTATTTTCAATTATTTCCTATTATTTCAAGAAATTACAAAAAACATTTGTTTTATAAAATTCTGTCTTTTCGATACATACTTCCAAGCTTCAACCACTTTTCTTCTTTTTCACGACCTATAATCATTCACTTAATCACCCACCATTTACCTTTATCACTCCATTTTTGAATTTCAAATATTTTCTCTTTTCAGTAATTGAGAAATAGTTCTTTATAATTCACTTTTTTCTTTCCCGTCCATCATTATCATCGTCGCTTTTTTTAAAAAAAAATTATTTTTTCTATCTACAAAAATTTAGATACTTATGGATGATGTCCCATCCTTTAGTATTGGAATTACCCAATTAGTTTAAGTTGTTTAAGATAATGTATGTTTTATCTTTGAGCGTGATGATGAAGATTTTATCGAAAATAGATCTAAACAAATAAACAATCCATTATTCATGAAGAATATGGAATGGAAGTCAAAATCGAAGAAAGATTTCAATTTCTAAATTTATTATTAAAAAAATGCTCAAAAAAGGGAAAAAGTTGAATCTGCCCTATCACGTGAGTCTCTATCAAGAACCAAATTTCAATGTATCCACTTATTGATTTTAAAGGCAAAGTTTATGTACTCAACACGATCCATTATTTCAATAGAATCTGTATTGAGGATCAAAGTCGAAGAAGGATGTATCTTCAACCTCTAAATCGATTGTGGAAATAACGTCCAAAAGAGAGAGAGAAAAATTGGATTTGAATTATTACACCCATCGTTACCAAATGTTCGTAGTCTCAATGTATCTTGTTTATTTTATTTTGTAATTTAGCTTTATGATACAATGATAACTATATTTTATGTAATGTATCATGTTTATATTGATTATACTTATATATAATCTAATATTGTTTATACTCCGACTAGTGAATTTTATGTAATGTATCATGTTTATAGTTATTATACTGATACATAATATCATATTGTTGATACTTCGACTAGTGAATTTTATGCAATGTATCATGTTTATATTCATTATACAAATACATAATCTACTGTTGCTGATAATTCGACTAGTGATTTTTATGCAATATATCATATTTATATTTATTATACTGACACATAATATAATGTTGTTGATACTTTAACTAATGAGTTTCATGTTCAACTCAAGCGTAATTGATATGTAAGTAACATATAATGTATCATTTTTCCATATATCAAGCTCTATAATGTATCGATAATTTTTTTTTAATACCATCAATTTAATTGTTTTCTCACAAGATACACAATTTAGTTGTACAAGATATGTAATTTTTCAATCACATGTATTTGATACACATTAATGACCATGATACGTTTATACAAATTACTACTAAAATAGTCATTCTTTTGCAATGATACATTCGGGCAAACTAACACTACATTAACTAATACTTAATATCTATCACACAATAATGTTTCAATATAAAATCAAACACTTTACACGCAATCTTTACTTCTCTAGTGAATTTGTAGAAGTGCAATACTTAGCGATTTACCAAATATTTTAGGAATAATAATGTATTATGATTAATATAATCATCTCGAAAAAACAAATCAAAAAAACTTTGATAATGATACATTCATACATTAATGTTGCCCAATAGGGTTACTCATATTGAATTGAAAACTTGATGATGGTTGAAATTTTTGATGTCATTTGGGAATTGTGGATTTTGAATTGCATGCTTGTTTTTTGCTTCCATCATTGTAGAAAAAGGGTAGTTCAAGTTCCCATTGTCCTAATGAACCCATCTTAGAGTGCAAGAGGGAAATTCAATTCCTGATGTCAATTCTTTCTGAATAAAAGCTTGTAGATGATCTCTAAAGGGTGTCTAATACAAATATAAGGGTCAAAGATCTAGACTCGGAGTCCCTCCATGAGTCGGTCCCTGTATGAGGAAATATCCGGAAGTCTTCCCCAGATGACTTACCGAGTTTCCCCGCACGGGAAATTGAATTTCGTTATTGCCTATTACCAGATACAAACCCTATCTCATAATCCCGTCTTACGAGATTGGCCCCGCCAGAAGTAAAGGAACTAAAGCTCAAGCTCAACACTTAAGGATGTACAGACAAAGCTCATACAAACCTACTATGTCTCCATGGGCCCTCCGCCCCCTCCGATTTTTTTTTGTGAAAAAGAAGATGGTTCCCTGAGGGATGTGCATTGAGGACAGGTCCACTAAATAAGGTAAACCTAAATAAAAGTATCCTGCTCTATCCTCTCCCTAGATTGAAGATTTTTGTTTGATCACTCCAGGGGCGAGCTACTTTTCGAACGATTGACTTGGAGGTCGGGATACGCACCGAACTAGGTGAGGGGTGAAGACATTCTCAAAACAGATTTTTGAATTAGGTATGATAACTATGAGTTCCTAGTCATGTCATTTGGGTTAACAAATGCCCCAGCAGCTTTCGTGGACTTAATTAATAGGGTGTTCTGAGATACCTTGATTCTTTCTTAATTGTCTTCACTAGTGATATCTTGGCACTCTAAGAGTGAGGATGAGAATATGGGTCACTTGAGGGTTGTTTTGCAAGTTCTCAAAGAACATCAACTCTTGGCTAAGTATAGTAAGTGTTAAGTTTGGTTAAGATCGGTTGCTTTCTTTGGCCACATTATTTCATATGAGGGTATAGTGGTCGACCAAAAAAGATGGAAGCGGTTAGAATTTGGCCTAAACCTCTAACTCCCAACAACATAAGAAGTTTCTTGGGTTTAGCAGGGTACTATAGAAGTCTTGTTGGGGGGTTTGCCTCCATTGCATCTTTTTTGACAATATTAACCCAAAAGAAGGTCAAGTATGAGTGGTCGAAGGCTTATGAAAGAAGCTTCCAAGAGTTGAAAAATACGCTAACGTTCGCTCCAGTGTTTACCTTACCGGAGGGTACCAAGGGTTGTGTAGTGTGTTATGATGCTTCTCGAGTATGTTTGAATTATGTCCTCATGAAACATGGTAAGGTCATAGTTTATGCCTCTAGGAAACTCAAGGTGCATGAGAAGAACTATCCAACCTACGATTAGGGGTGGGCAAAAACACCGAAAAACCGAAAAACGAACCAGCACCGAATTTTTCATGAATTTTCGGTTTTTCGGTTCGGTTTCGGTATTTTTTTGTATTTTTGGTTATTTCGGTTCGGTTTTCAGTACTTTACATTTGGAATGTCGATATTTGGTTTAAACTCCGAATATTATCATGGTATATTTATAAATTTATTATATTTACTAATATAAATTAATAGTTTTTTTTAAAAAAATAAGAAACCCTAATAGCTAATACTCTATCATTTTGACACTTGCGGTGTTCTAGTTTCTACATCTACACGCCTCACCTAGGCACGCCTCCTCCTATCCTCTTCATCAATTCAAACTTTCAACTATTTTGTCCTCTTCTTTTTCTCCTTCCTCCTTCTACTACTACTCCAGCCGCCGTCCATCGTCCACCAGCAACAGCGCCGCCCGGCCGCCGTCCATGCAGCAGCCGCCAAGCCACCGCCAGCGCGACCGCCAGCAGCCCCGCGACAGCCCAGCATCCCGCTACAGCTCAGCAGCTACCAGCCCGCCGCGCCACAGCCCACAAACAGCCGCCCATTAAAAATCGAATACAAACTGAAACCAAATTAATAAAACCGAACCGAATTAACAAAACGGGAACCGAAACCAAAATATTTCGGTTCGGTTAATCTGTAACGCCATTTACCAAACCGAAGAACTTAAAAACTGAAAAAATACCGAACCGAACCGAAATAACCTACACACTGAATACAAACAACACGGAATGCCCTACCCCTACCTACTATCTTGAAATTGGCGATCTGGTTTTTTCCTTAAAAAAGTGAGACACTTATCTTGTAGGTGGTACCGTGGACGATTTACCGTACCACCAAGATTCTTCTATATGTGTTTACTTACCTCAAAAGATTGAATCGCTTCGCCACGAATATGGTTGGAATTAATTTGAAGGATTACGACATGATTGTTCGATACCACCCCGTAAGGCCACGTGTATGGATGCTCTAATTTTATGACCATGGGTAGTGGTGTCTCATGTAAAGAAGCTAATAAAGACCTTGAACGATGTTCATAAAGGTTTGGCATCGATTGGGTGTTTGACTAGAAGATTCTCCAATTGGTGGTTTCGTGGTCCATCATAACTCCAAATCGTCTTTAGTGGTGGAGGTGAAGTCTAAGCAACATCTTGATCCATTATTGACGGAGTTGAAGGAATCGGTCCTTGGTAAGCTTAATGAGTCATTCTCTCAAGGGGGGATTGGGTGCTTAGGTACCAAGGTAGGTTGTGTGTGTCGGATGTTGATGATTTGAGAAATAGAATTTTGGAGAAAGCTCATGGCTCCCGGTATTCTATTCACCCGGGTGCCACCAAAATGTATCGTGATCTTCAAGAGATCTATTGGTGGGATGGATTTAAAAGGGACATAGCAGGGTTTGTGGCTAGGTGCCCCAATTGTAAACAAGTAAAGGACGAGCATCAAAAGTTGGGTGGTTTGACTCAAGTTATAGATGTTCCTACCTGGAAGTGGGAAGACATTAAGCTAGACATCGTAGTGTGTTTGTCTCGGACACAAAAGCAAAATGACTCAATATAGGTTATTGTGGACAAGTTGACGAAATCCGCTCACTTTATCCCCGTTAAGTCTACTTTTTCAGCAGAAGTGTATGCTAAAATATACATTAACAATATTGTAAGTCTGCATGGGATTCCGTTGTCCATTATATCTGAGAGAGGTGCATAATTCACTTCGCGTTTTAGGAGGTCTTTCCAAAAGAGATTAGGTACTCAAGTAAAGTTAAGCACCACTTTTCATCCTCAAACGGGTGGTCAAGCAGAGCGTACCATTCACACCTTGGAAGATATGCTTCGAACTTGTGTGATTGATTTCAAGGTGAACTGGGACGATCACCTATCGTTGATTGAGTTCTCTTATAATAATAGTTATCGTTTGAATATTGTCATGGCTCCTTTTGAAGCAATCTATGGTAGAAGATGTAGGTCTCCGGTAGGGTGGTTCGAGGTAAGTGATCCTTCACTCCTTGGTCTCGAAATGGTCTATGAAGCTTTGGAAAAATTTCATGTGATAAGGGATATATTGAAAGCGGCCTATAGTAGGCAAAAGTCTTATGCCGACAACAGGAGAAGAGACCTTGAATTTGAAGAGGGTGATCAGGTGTACTTGAAAATTTAATCTATGAAAGGGGTGATGAGATTTGGCAAGAAGGGGAAACTTAGTCCCCGGTATGTGGGTCCCTATGAGATATTGCAACGGGTTGGAAAGGTTGCATATGAGTTGAAATTACCTAGTGAACTAGCTTTCGATTCATCCCGGTATATTCATGTCTCCCATGCTTTCAAAAGTGTTTGGGACCCCTAGTACCTTCTTCTATTGAAGGACTATGTGGTGGATGAGAACATTTCTACAAGAGGTTCCGGTGGAAATACTTGGATCATCAGGTTAAGTAGGTTAGGAACAAGAGTGGCCTTCCTAAAAGTTCTATGGAAAACGCACCTAGTTTTAGAGCACCAGGAAAGTCGAGACCGACATGAAGTCCCACTATCCTAATCTTTTTCCTAATGGAGGTTAGTAATTCCTCTTAATAATAAAGATATTGAATATTCTGTAGTTTGACTTATTCTCTAAGTAGGTGCTTGTTTGGTAAAAGTTTGTACCAAAAATGAGTTTTCATGAAAAAGACTTTCTTTGTTTATGTTAACTTGCACTTATATGAAAATTTGAGTATATGTTTCCTTTTTGATATTTTGTTGTTTTAATATCGTCTTGAGAAGAAGGATATCATGGTAACTCTTTGATGTATCTTGAGCTCATGTTGATATTGAGAAGGTAGTTCCTCATTATGTGTTAAGAAATGTTGAGCTCTTATATGTTGTGCATTATGAATTGAGTTGCTATGTGTAATGTTGTTGATATGTGTTGAATGGAGTTGTGAAGTACTCCAATGAGTTGTGACTCATGATGATTTTTATGTTGTTGTTGGTGTGGCTACTAGTATTGAGTCTATCCTTTCCCTTCCAAAAGATTTTAGTGTCATTCGGGGACAAATGTTCCTTAGGGGGGATAATGTAACACTCCAAAAGTCCATGACTTGGCTTAGAGCCTCACATGATGAACTAAGGCTTGAAACACTGTTTATATAGGCCTAAATAATATATATAAATTAATTAGGAAGTTTTAGAGTCAAAACGTCAAGAAACGTCCATGACGTTCGGAGACTAGAAAAATTGAGGTTAGTGTGCCTTGACACGTTTCAATGGGTTTTAAGAGTCGGATTCTAATGAAAATTGGTAGGAAGGTGTTAAACAAATATTATAGTGTGTTTAAGGTCAAAACGTCAAGGCACGACTCCCCACAGACCACCCTAGGGGTCCTTGAGGATACCCATCCTTTGATCCAAAAAACTTCCCAAGTGACAGTGTGCAACCACGACCACCAACGACGAGCCGTCGATTGGACGACGCTCCGTCATTTGGGGCCGTCGGTTGAAACTCAAAATCTCAAGGAAGCTCCAAACCCCCTCTTTGTCACTAATGACGGAGTGACCATATGGGTGTGTCGATCGAGCTACGTGGCGTCGACGGGGTTTTGTCCTTTTGAGATCCCACTTTACTGTCCAAAAACGTTTTAGTTGGGGGTGGTTAGGGAATTGATTATTTAATTAATTAAGTTTATAATTAAGGACTATATAAGTATCCTAAGCCAAACTACCTACCCACACCATCATAATAACCAAAAACCCACATCTTCTCTAAAGCAGCTCTCGTCCTCAATCTATTCCCAACTCAAACCTCAACCCTCCCATCGAAGGAACACAGGTCTCCAGTGTGAGGACGAATTGACCAGGGAATTTCACCTAAAATCATGGCAAGATCATCACTAAGTATGGTTCTTTCTTCCACTCTTGGGAATCCTTTTCATTACCCGAAGAGGCTCCGTCACTATGATTTTCAAAACCTTTCCAAGACTGTTTTCACTCTAGACATCTCTTTCTAATGAAATTTTTTCAATTATGATTAGTTATAGTATTTTATCATTGTTTAAACTAGTAATTGATGGTCCATTGTTTGTTATTCACTCAAGATTGTTCCTTGAACCCTTAATTCTTGCCCTAACACTTTATAGTCTTGAAAATCTATGGTAATTTATGAAGATTTATGATATATGATAATGTAGAATGCGATTTTTAGTATTACTTCTTGATTTTATTCAATGGTTGTGGTTTCTTTGGTAATTGAAGTATGAAGGCAATGAAAGGGGCAGAAGGTATAAGATTGATTCTCTTGAATTCATTATGAATAGAGACGGTTAGATATTACTAGCTCTTATTGACAAATGTATGGTGTCTGATGTTGATGACAAGTATTGTCTTCGATCCTAAAAACTATACAACTGAATTAGCATGAAGTATGTGGTACATGTTTATGATGTATTATTATATGATCCTGAAGGTAGAATTCTCATGATTATAATAAGTGTTAGTGAATGATTATTTGATTGAAGGTAATCTCATGATTATAATATTTAAGTGAAGGTTTTTAATCACTTGAATAGTGGTTTCCAATGTGAAAGGATTGTTCTCACTTGTGATGACCTATGAGCTATTATGTAAAGGAGTCTAGAAGAGACTAATGTGAACTTGTATGATGGAGGTCTCACGTTTATTAAGTCTGGCCTCCCACATGGTTTCTTCACGTCTAATAAGTTTGGATTCCCAATATATGTATTGTCTCATGAGATGGAAACCTCCACGTCTAGCAAGTCAAGGTTTCTTGTAGCAATCTCCTTGACCCTTAACTATGTGCCAACATAGGACTATAGCTTAGTGGATCCACTTAGATAGCTATGTATGATTGATTACACCTTAGGCAAGTGTTAATCCTCTCTTTTCGGTGTGGGAAACGCTGGATTCCACGTAGCTCACATGGTCTAATGTTGATTATGGTACTTATTTCCCTAAAATAAAAGTAAATGGACAAGTTAAGTATGTGAAATATTATTAGGGTTGTCTTAAAGGTTACTACATAGTGCGAGAAAGGGTATGTGACTTCTGTTGTACATTGCACATGCATGATCCTAAGGGATGCTCTTAGTAGTGTTCTTATATGTTTAAGTTGATCATATGCTATGTGTGTGAGAAGAAATATATAATCTTATGAAGTATGTATGTTATGATCAAATATGAAATTATGATGTATGCATGAAGTGGGTGGGTCAAGGTGATACTTAGCTTGGATAGGGTTATGGGGTCCTTTCTTGGCATTGCACATGTGTTTCTTGAGTTGCTTATAGATTGGGTTGACGTATGATGTTCCATATATGTGTATGTTGGGTTAATTGACACTAAACATGGTTTTGACTAAATTGTGCTTTTTCTCATTCATTGATGATTTTATGCATAGGAACCATACTTAGTACATGTGGTTTGTGCTAACCCATATTTCTTCTCTTTTCCTAAACAATGTAGGTTCGGCCATTGAAGTATCTTGAGTCTAAAGCAAGAAGGCTTGGACTAATTTCTCCAAGTGTTGGTAGGTCCTCAATGTTCGGGGATGTTACATTTTTCATATTCAAGCTTTAAAGTTGTATCGTCATAAAGACATTGTTCATTCCTTTATCATTTGAAACATTGATGTAAGCCTATAATGACATATTGACTTTGTATTGTCTATGTCCAACAATTGTACTCCTTTAGATGGTTAATGCGAGACAAGGTTATTAGACTACCTCTTTATGTATTGGTTATGTTGTTTAAAAAAGAAGCCTAAGTAAGCTTCCTATGTGAGGAGTCTATGTAAACTCTCTATATGTAGTATGCGAGAGGTCTATGCAAACCCTCAATATGTATATGTAAAAAGTGTAATTTTCGTGTTTTTAGCCTATGATATGTAATGATGAATGCTAAGAGCTAGTGTAAGTCCTCTTCAAGGACGATGACGCCAGTTACGACTAGGGGGTGCTCCCCGATCGTGACAAACTACAACATGCATTTGATATGTAATAATTACCGCACATAATGTATCAATTTTAAAGCAAATACCTTATGGGCAACACAATACTTAACAATTTATCAAATATTTTAATAGCAATGTATCATGAGTAACATATCCATCTTAAGATAACAAATCATAAAATTGACTAGACAACATCTCTACGTCTTTTTGTCTGTTGTATCAATGCATAATAAATACATTGCAAATTCTGACTCATGTTTCTTCACCTCCAAGTATAAACTAACGAAGATATTCATGAAGTATCTTGTCAAAAGTTTTGATAATTTTGACTTTAAAATTTAAAGGATCTTCGATGAATTGAAAAAGAATTTGAAATTTCATTTTGATAATTTTGAATTAAAATTGAGACGATTTTCGATGAACATGGAGATAAATTTTGAATCTCTTCGATACTTTGAAAATCTAAGAAACAATAAAAGTGGATCCACTGTCATTTTCTCTTTGAAATTGTAATTGATGAGAAGTTCAAGTAATATGTTCCCTTTTAAAGATATTCTCCTGCTAGATTTTCTATCTATTCGATTGACCCTAAAGCTAGGAAGATTGCCCTACTGATTTTCTCTACTTTGTTATTGAATAATTGTATTCTTCAAATTAAGCTAATTAAAAAAAAAACATAATCAGATATATAACAAACTTAAATGTTGACATTTTTAATAAGTATTTTAAAGGACAATTTTTGCAAAGGCACTCAAAAATAGCTTAATTACGTTTCATAACTATAATTTGTTAATTATAATTCGTAGCTACATGCTGTAGGGAGGAGAGTGGCGAGCGAGATTGGAATAGGGAAGAGAGAGAGAGAGAGAGGATAGAGAGTTTATTTTTTACATGGTTGTTTCTCCTTCTACTAAGATCTAATTTTATTTTTTTGATTCCCTGAATTTATAATCTGGCGATCCTGCTCAGCTTCTGTTTTTAAAATTTCATTTCTCATTCAGACCAAACATCATTGTATGAATTGCTGGTTCCAAATTATTGTGTGAAAATCTGTATAAAATTCCATATATATTCTCATCAGACGATCTTCCATATTAATTTTGTTTGGTCCAAGTTATTAGCAAAGCCTGCAAACTTGTGTAAAATTTTGTTGGATTTGATTAATTAAATTTATTGTTGGAGCATTTGGGAAGATTGTTATTTAGTATATTATTTTTTAATTAACTGCATCATTAATTTATTTATATTTTGTTCTTACTTATGATTGAATGAGTTATAACTTGCTTATAGCTTAGTATATAGGCCAATTTTGTAGACAGAATTGATTCAATTTGTTGACTGAAAAAATACCATTTTCTCCAATTTTAGATTTTAAATTGTATAAGATGAACATGATTTTTTTAATGGTATGAAAGTGAATAAACTTCTTAAATAAAGCTCACTGTTTCATATATTCAATCACCCCAGTTGCATGCTTAGAAATTCCAGAATAATTTTTTGTTACCTGGTTCTTTCAGGGGATAATGCTGGAGCAGTATATGTTAAATTTGGCTAATTGTCATCTTAAGGTAAGTGTTAATTGATCTGTAGTAAGTTATCGTCTCTCATTGATGCTCTTTACTTTCTTTCTTATAGATATTTTCAGTTCTTGAAAGTCAATTTACTTTATGTCCACAGGTGGATAGCAAACACGAGGCTGCAAATACTGCTCATTACTACAAGAAGTCAAATATTAAAGGTTCGTGAGTCACGGAATAATTATTTGCTTCAAACCAGCATTTTTATGTTGCATGCTTCCGAAAAACATAGAAGCAATGTCTTTGGATGTAAGTCCATTCTGTTCTCCATATAAGTCTCTTTTCATTAGGAGCTTCTTGAGGTTTTGCATCTACTAGTATTATCTTGTCCCAGGAAAAATTACATGATTGTTTGTTGGCGTCATTCTTGATTAGACCTTGGTCCGAATTAGTTTCTCTATCATCATAAGCTGCTAAGTGCACTTCTTTATGGGTGCGATAGGTTTTCTCGATATTAGAATGACACTTGCAATTTGTTAATTTATAATAAGGATGGTAGAAGGATTGGAGTATTGCACTGCCAACTATTCTGGGATATAGTTATGATTTGAACTTTCTTTCAGTGATAAGTTTCAGATTAATTCAAAATAGGAAGAGTCCTGAAACATTTGGAAACTATTGAATTAATGTTAAAATAATTTAGACACAACAACTTTACTAGACTAGTATATAAGCTACACAATGATTACATGGTTACAAAGACGACGAAGTTATTGCACTTATGCAGCAATAAATTTCATGCATTAATACATAACATCAAAAGTATCTATAAAATACTATACATAGAAGTTTACGCACAACATCGTTTATGATTTACCATATTGAAACAATAACTTTGTATAATTTAGTGGAAGTAAAATAATTCACTCCCATTTATCTTAATGTGGATGATAATGTGATCTATTTAGATCTATACATAGTGGACTTTAAGATGATTATTAATAGCCTTTGGTTCATCTAATTAAAGAACTTCTTGATATAAAACATATATAGCCTTTGCTTATAAAATTGAGACAGGACCTCATTAATTTAACTAACAAATCCGACTCTTCTGTATAGTATTGAGTTAAGAACTTGAATGTTTTTCTTTATGGAACTCAATGGTCTCTTGATCCAAGTACGGGGAGCATTAAAGTCATTATTGTTGTTTATTGTTATTTGTCGTAACTATTTTGCAGATTTCATTAAGTCTTCCCTCACTCCCTTCTCTTCCTCCTCCTCTTAAACTTCTTCTTTTGGTATGATATCTTCTACCGATTTTTCCTCCATTCTAACCCCAAGAAGATTGGTTTCCTCAACTTTTCAATAATACACTTGACGACGGATAAAATCCCAACAAACCCCCCTTTACCATCCTATAATCTTTCCAGATTGCCTTTAACCAGTGACAACTATATCTCAGCTATCAAACAAACTATCCCTCTGTAGTTGGATCATGTGGATATTAAGCTTTTAAATCCAAAAGCTTTAGAAAAATATAACTATCTTCATTTTGGGCTTGTCCAGATCAGAACTAAACCTCTTTCTAGAAAAGGTCTAGATATCTCACTTCTTATCTGTCTAAGAGTCTCAAGGTTCTCAGACTTCAATGATTCCCTCTTAGGAATTGTAGAAACCAATCTCCGCAGCGGTCCTATTTACTTTGACTGTTTTCCAAATTTTACTGTTCCTCTAAAAGATATTAATAGTTTAGATTCTTTTACGCTCAATGTTAAAACTTTCAAGTACAAGTCTGAAATCGAATCTCTCCCAGTAACAATTATATATAGGATCCACTATAAGGCAATGAGTTTGACCTTCAATATTGGAGCTATGAGAATTAGCTATAAAGGTGAGATTGTGCTTTTCAAAATAGATCTGCAACGATCTCATCTATTAATTCCCAATACAATTTCTTGGAGTCAAGTTTCTCTATCCCAGTACAGGTTGTTGCAAGATACCACTCCAGCGAGAAACTCGAAAATACTACAGTCTCCCAAATCCAACAGTTTTCGATGGATGTGTGTGTTTGAGTTTGATGGTGCTGATTTGAGAGTGAAGATACACCAAGTATTAATTATTTGTCAAGATATGCCCATCCTGTTTTCTTTTCACCATCCTACATAAACTATCATTTAAATATTTGTTCTCTCAACAAATAATCACAAATTATGTTCTTCCTAGACTATAACATCATATAGATTTAACAAGGTCTAAATATTTTAATTCATTCACCAAACGGGCTTAACTAGTCACGATTACTTGAATTTTTCATTCATCGAAACATTTCATATGGACATGTAAATTTAGTTATAGGGAAATATACAAATGTCAACTTTGCTTACAATGTCAATTAACAAGGAAGTGATTAAAACACAGTCGTAAGCCTTTATCTTAAAAATGACACAATTTCTCTCACAGCTCAATCATCCTCAAGACTTTATAATAAACAGACACAGCTTCACTTACACCAAGCAAACCATTCAGTTCTAAATCAAGAACTACACAAGTTTAAAAGAGAGAAAAATAAAAATTAAGATAAAAACACAAGCTTAAAATGAAAACATGAAAGAAACAAAACATACAAATCAAACAAAAGAAATACTATCAATAAAGCTTGAAACGCTATTGCACAGACATCTTCTTTTTCTTAATAATAGAATAATAATAGGGAGAATGATTAAATTTTTCATATCATTATGTAGAACGAATTTGTTATACCTTATTTATTATTTAAAAAATATTTTCGTTGTTATAATCTTGAGTGTTGTAAAAAATGTCGGAGGCTTGGTTCAAATAAAATACGTGAAAATAACATATTGATGGAATTAAAGGCCACAATTAGAAGCTAATTAATGAAGGGCCACAATTAGATTCCAACATTTTCAACAACACTCAAGATTATAAAAACGTCGAAAATATTTTAAAACTAAAAGAAAAGGTAAAAATAAATTTGTCATACACACAAAAAAATTCAAGTCTTCTCCCTTTTTAAAAAAGAAGAAGAAGGTATTTGTGTAATAATGTTACGGGTTTCTATTGATTGTCTTTCTTTAGATTGATTTGTATGATCTTTGATTCTTTCATGTTTTCGCTCAAAGCTTGTGTCTTTATCTTAATTTTATTAAGCTTGTGGAGTTCTTGATTTTGCACTAAATTGGTTTTTGATTATGTAGTGAAGATGCTTTGCCTTTTTATTTTTAAAAAATAATCTTTTGTGATTGTTAGAGTAGGTGATGAGAAATTGTCATTTATTTTTGATAAAGTTTAGGATTATGCTTTAATCACTTTCCTTGTTAGTCGGTATTGAAAACAAAGTTAAAATTTGTATATTTCTCTATAGCTACATTATGTAGTTATACTTGTCAATATTGGAGATGTTTCTATGAATGAGAAACTTAGCTAATCGTGATTAGCTAGCTTGTTTGGAAGATGTATTAGAATATTGGGACAAATATATCTCCAAACTTTAATAAATGGGATGTCAATATCTTGTGTCATACTTCTCGTCCATGAATACCCTCGCCGTCCAATAACTGGTGCACATTTTCCCCTCCCACTAACGGAAGACTCATTTTGTACACGTGGCACAATCCTACGACTCACCCTAGGTTGATCAAATATTTAACCCAAATTTCAAATACCGGTTAACCTGCCCCATTACCCATTTAACTCACCCGATACACCCATTACCCGCATCAAAATTTGATTTCATGTTCGAGACTCCACGTAGAAATCTTGAACATGTGTTGAAATCTGAATCTGAATCGGAGTTTTTGGAATTGTGGGGTTGAAGATTTGAATTTGTTTTTTAATTTTAGTTAAGAAGAAGATTCCAGAAATTTTCCAGAACTTTGTTTCCATTTGGGGAAGAAACATAAGCTGTATTAGCTTGGAATCCCATTTTCATTTCATGGTATTCGTTTTTTTCTTTGAAATAATTCTACCTCTTTTTTTTTTTACCAAATAGGACATAGAAGTAGCAGATAATGCAAATAAATAGATTGCAATGTCTTGATCTGATTATGTTTTATCTCCAATGAAACGTGAATTTTTCAATTACTCTAATTATTTTTTTTCCCTGTTCGATGATGTTAATTAATTTAATTTGCAGAAACTTTATCCAAAGCAAAGTGATTGAGTGTCTTCTTCAAGATTTTAGCGTGACATTTTTTTCTTTGCAGAAATAGATGCTTTGGATTCCCGATTTCTTTTAATTAGATCTTCAAGTAGATGATTGAGAAAGTATATGGAAAGATAAAAGAAGAAGAATAAGAGGAGGTGGGGACGGCAATGACCTTAAGAGGAAGAAGTAAAGATAAAAGTGAATGGCCCTTTTTTTTTTAAAGGTTTGTAGCTATTTTGTTAAATGGGTAATGGGTGGGTTAAATGAGTACTTGAAATTTGGGTTAAGGCGTAGGATTGTACCACGTGTGCAAAATGAGTCTTCACGTGTGCAAAATTAGTCTTTCGTTAGTGGGAGGGGCAAGTGAACTAGTTATTAAACGACGAGGGTACTCATGGACAAAAGTATGACGGAGGGTATCGAGGGTTTATTTATTCGTTTTCCCTAGAATATTCAGGCCTTGCGAACTCTATATGATCTTTAGTCTAGAAAGAACATATTTTGTGATTATATTTGTTGAGAGAAAATCTATTTAAATGATAGTTATATATGATGGTGATAAGAAAACATGGTGGGTATATCTTGGCCTCAAATCAGCAACGTCAAGCTCAAACACACTGATATTCTAAGGTTTTTAAGAACCAATTTTAGTGCAAAATCAAGAACGCCACATAAGTCTCTACATATTAACAAAGAAACCCTTCTTCTAGAATTGTCTACATGCCTATTCTAAGGCTTTTCAAGAATTCTTCCTAGATATCTGGAGTCTTTCCAAGAAGCTCTTCAACTCTAGAATCTTCCCGCAAATGCCAGAATACTTAGACTTCCAAATGGACAACTTTATGCCACATGGCAAAATGATGTGGTGTGTCATGACCAGTGTTACGAAAGGCGCTCGCTTCCTCGCCAAAGGCGAGAGGCGAGGCGAGGCGAGCGAAGTTCATCGCCTTATTTAATGCGAGGCTAGGATATACAGGCGAACCCGTGCGAGCTTGGGCGCCTGAAAAGGCCATATTAAACGGCGGTGCCCTTTTTGATTAAACATGTTGACCTTAATAAACTTAGTCAAATAGGATTTTTTTTTACTCTCTCTCGCGCGATGATCGACTCCCTCTTCTCCTCCATCGCATCTCTTCTCCCCGCTGTCGCCAGCTCCTTCCTCCCCTCGCTCTCGCCCGCCATCTCCCTCGACCTCGCTGTCGCTTTCATCATCTTCTCAGCTTCTCCTCTCCCTCCGCCGACGAGTCACGACCCTCGTGATTCCCCGCGACTCTAGTTCCCACTCCGATGTACGACCCTCTCGACTCTCACTCTCTGTTTCAGAGTAAATGTTTTCCTCGATTTCTGTTGCTCTTCTTCACATTGTTCTGTTCTTCTTCTTCTGTTCTGTTCTTCTTCTTCATTTTTTTTTCAGTTACGGTAAATTTTGTTTCAGTACACTTTTACAGCTTCTTCTTCTGATTTCTGATTATTTTTTTTCAGTTCTGTGAAATTTTTTCTCGTTCTTCTTCTCCTTTTCCGAATTATTTTTCCACTGTTCTACAGCACTTAATTGAGTTAATCAATCAGGCGGATGCTAGCAAAAGGGGACATTGGGATGGAATTATGGCCTCAGGACGACGAAAGATTCGGTCAATGTACTTTGTGGGTTACTTTCATGGTGGAATAACTAGCACAAACAACATTTAGTTTGTGTTTTCAAAAATGTAAACAATGTTGTCGCTTGTCCGTCGAAAATTATAGAAGGAAATAAGGGCTTATATATGCAAACAAATAGCTTTAATAATCCCACATTTCAAATGAGGCAATCGGAAAATTTGTTGATATTTGATGATCTTTATGTTTGATGAATGGATGCTTTATGCTGAACTGAATGCCTCCTCCAAACTCAAAAGATATTTTTTAATTTTTGGTTTAATTGCACTTTTTATATTCAAAAAAGGGGGGAGGCCAGCTCTGCCGCCGCCTCGCCGCGTGGCGAGGCAGGCCCTTGTCGCCTTTTGTCGCCTCTCACCGTCCACAACACTGGTCATGACATACAGCTAAACTTGTGTCTTATCTCCTTGTGTACTTGGAGAACGCCAATAAGAAAATGTTCAATCTGTGGATGTTGTTTGAAGATGGTTGACCTCTGGTTGGATTGAATTTGAAGCTTGAAAACTACTGGTCTTCAAGCTATCTTATATATTCTACAATTTAATTTCATGATTGAATTGATGTATAATTATTCGCTATTTCTTTTACAGGAAAGTCACTTGAAAGTGGTTATGTTGCATCTGCACCACCAAGTATTCTGCTAAAGAAAGAAAATGGTCGAGATACTACTGATCGAACAAGGGTATCCAATGCCAACTTTCAAGTAAAGGCAATTCAACAACAATCAGTTTTAATCAATTGAGTTAAGAGTTCTGCAATAAAAGCACAATCTGAAATAAGATGTTTTTCTGGATTGATTGTTGGAAGGGCACACATATATGTTTTTTTTCTGATTTGATTGTTTGGAAAGCTATGTTACACACTAGGTGGAATTTATTTTTTATTTATATATCCCTTTTTAATCAAGTCAACAACAGTAATTGTTAAGTAGTTAAATTGTAAGTCTTTCATCTTCTGATGGGGTTCCAATACATCTACTTAAATATTCCATCTAACAGTAATTGCTCTGATCTAAAACTGTCTAAGATAATCCATTTTACAAAAACTGATTTGAGATTGCCTGATTGTGATCATACATGAAGAATATTCTTTGGCTTGTTTAGTCAGCAAAAGTAAATTAGGATACCATAAATGTCAAAATGTTTTTTTCTATCTCTATTATATGACTAGATATACAAGAGCCCGTGCAAACATTGACCTAATATATATTATTTTATTTGTTTAAATTTATGTGGTGTAAATTATATTAAGAGAATCAATCAAATTTTATATATATATTTAAAATTATTTTAACTTCTTAACTACTGTAATTTATAGTACATTTTTTATATAATTTTTAAATAGTATATGTTACAATGCTGTAATTTTTTGTACGTTTGATGTAATTTTTAAATAGTATATATTACAACATGTGGCACATGTCAACTTTTGGAAGTTGATTTTTAGACCCGGTGAAATTTCAAGGAGCATTTGGAATAGTAGACTTATTTGGATGAATCTTCGGCAAAGGCATAAACTTACATCTAAAAATCAATTACAAATTTAAATTTATCACAACAATTTATTATATATATGCTACTAAAAAGTGAATTTATTCACTACCTGCAATGTATAGTATCACTGTTACATTGGAAAGTGTCTCACTTGTGCCACATTAATGACATCTTATTGTCATATCAAATGGCATGGTAGATTTCAAATAGAATTATTCCATTCAATTGTTTCTTCTTTCGTGAACACCACCGCCAAACCTCTATCATTGCTATCATATTAATACCAAATCTATATATTTTACCATAAAAATCTTCCTCTATCATTGCTATCATACTAATACCAAATCTATATATTTCACCATAAAAATCTTCTCTTTTTTCTAATGCAACAAGACAATATGAAATAACTTAGTAAGAACTCAAGCTTCATCTTTGTACTTTGTGTTGCTGCAATTTTCAAGTATTTTGCAATTGTTATTTTCTGCTCACCCCCTTCCCTATTCCTCTCTTCTTCTTTCTGTATTTGAACCAATTCTTATCTGGAAATTTGTTGTTGTAATAATCAAAGGGAGAAAGAAGATAATGAGAGTATCCGAGGCTTTATATCTCAATGGTGTCTACTCCCATTGACTCTTTTTGAGTAAGATCAGTAGGACATAAGCTCACATCCGACTTCATACAAGTAAAGAGTTTGTATCGCCGGAATTGAGATTTGTAAATCATTGTTGGTATGTTTCAAAGTCGTTCGTGTTGTATCGGTAGAATAGGAATTTATATCTTAATGCCCGTATATTTTCAAAGTCGTTTTATTGTCAGGATAGAGATTTATATGTCAATTGTAGAGTTTTACTTCTATATAATTTTATGGTTTGAAAGCTGTTTATTTCATATAAGAAATTTTAGAGGAGGAGTGTTGTATTTTTGTTTGTTTGGTTATGTCAATTGGTTTCTACATAAGATATAGAGTGATGGTTAGGTTTGTTTTTCTAATATGTTAATCTTCCTCTTTTTTCCAGTTAGTGATTAGTGAAAAAAAAGTATTTTGGTATTGAAGTTGAGTGCTTAGTATCAGCAGATTTAGGATTTTAAACTGAGCTTTTCCAGAGAGTGACGATAGAGATTTGCATAATGATAGAGGAAGACATGTTATGAAGTTGATGAGTAGAAAATATTATACTTTATTTACATGAGAAGTGAGTTCCTCATATGAACTGTGCTTTCGGAGAAACATAATGAGAGAGATTGAATTTTCTCTAGGTTCAACATTGCAAATAACAACAACATTAGATCATGATATATTGCAGACCCTTAAGTTTATAAAGAGTTGACTTAAATTTTTGGATTATCTTTTCAGTTTAACGCAGGAAAAAAAGGAAGAGAAAATCTTATTCCCATCAACTTGACTTTATTCCATATATGTGATGCTCTTTGAGTTATTATATATCTAATATGAATTGAATCTGCAATGTTTTTGTAAAACATTATGTCTAAATTTTGTTATATGGATGGTAAGCAGTTCACTTTTTTTTTACAAGGGTAAGAAGCTTGAATTGGTTTAGTTAGGTAACAAAAAACTAATTTTTTAGGTTTCTCAATCTTCCGCACTCGGCTTATTATTATTCTGCTGTTGGAGTACTATTTTAGTTATTGAAGAAACCAGCCAAAAATGTCTCAAAGTACTCTCCTAATTCTACAACATTGTTTCAGCTTGTGATTGGACTTTCAGCTAGCTATTTCATCAAGAAACCTGTTCGAACGGAGGGAGTATCATACATCTTTTTAATTACGAAAGTGCTGTTGAGCCTGTGCTTGCACGAGCTTATATCGTCTAGTATAAATATAATGGAAAGAAAACAAATTGCATTGATTAGATTTCTTTAATTGAAATGATATTTGACTATAAATCGATTCTTCAAGTAAATTAGGTAAATTGAATATCCAAATAGATTCTTTCAATACTTCCCCAACTAATAATTTTATCTGATAACTCAAGTCGTCACCATCTCATCCATCTCGTGGATAATCTTTATTGAAGATACTTACGTCGATAACTTTTATCGTGGTCATGCTTCCAAACTGAAAATCTAACACGAGGTTAAGTTTGAATGTATAGCCGTAGAGACCACCACACTAAATAAAGATGTTCTACTAGAAGAAGGTCAGGTACAGACAAAGATACTCTAGAAATGTAGGCTTAGACGTCGTTGTCTGTATCTTTAGAGTACTATTTGTCGACAACGAAGTAATTAGATTGAGCATGTTTTCCTCATCTAGTAATACATTTTTATTTATTAAGACAGTCTCTAAGTTAACATTAAACTTAACATCGATATAGTTTCGTACTGCGACACTAAATTCGATGATAAAATTTTTATCGTAAAAGTTATCATCAGTAACGATTAGAGATGGATGAGACGGTGGTGGCCCGAGTCATGAGAAGTTATTGATTGGAAAAGTGTTGAAAGAATCTATTTGTATATTTAATTTACATGGTTTACTTGAAAAGTCCTATTTATAGTCAAGTATTATCTTAACTAAAGAAATCTAGTTAATGCAATTTGTTTTTTTTTCTTTCCATTATCATATGCTTAATTTTTTCTTATTATTTAGAAAATACAATTAATCTGGACACTGAGTTGGATTTCTTTACAAATTTTCTTATTTTATAATATTTTTTTCTCTTCTCCTAGAATTATAGATCATTTTTTTTAAAAGATAATTCTGAATAGAAGAATGTGGCCAATGTAATTTATTTTCTTTTCATTATTAAGTAAATTAGATAAATTATTTGAGCTTCGCCCGTGATTGAACTATTTTCTTAAGCTTACCTATGATCATTCAATAATATTCGTATTTTCGATACATACATTATATTATCAAGATTATTTTATTTAAGCCAAAACGTTTTTCTGAAATTTTAAAATGCAATTTTTTTTTGTTATGAAAAAATTATGAGTCATAGAGAAATTTTAAGTATACGCAAGAAATATAAGAAAATCTTCATGAAATAGTTGGTAAGAAGTAACGAAATTTTCTAAATTTCAGGAAGTTATAGAACAACATCAAACACGCTAAAGAACAAACCGAAATAGGTTTCACACCAACAAATTACTCCAAAGTAAATGGCCATAGTAAGTCAATTTGCCAAGACAAAATAATAAACTAAATTTCAATGGGGGACCTTCAACTCCTTTCTTAGAAACATCATTTTCTTTTTTATTATAGTATGTTGTATTATGTATATATAAAAAAGGCCCTAAAATTGTTAACATCATAAAGGTTTTCTCATTATCTCAGAATTAATGCAATGATCAACCAAGCACTATGTGACATCTAAATGGAGTTGTTCACAACTGGATAATCTAAATCAAAATTTTGAAACATAACATATTAAAATCTCATAGCATAATTTTTTGAGCACTTGAGCTCAAAAATATCCACAACTAATAATAAAGATGATCTTACTTTCCTAATAATCAAGAAGAAAAAGACATGTTGCTTAACATATTTTTAAAAAAGATAATCTGTCGGGGTGTATCGAAGTTTTTACTTCACAAATTTAATTGAAAAAAGCAAAAAGAAAGAGTGTATATCAAACTCACAAAAAATTCATTTTTTATGCAACTATGAACTTAATTGACGGCTAGAAGTTATTATCTGAGGACAATTTAATAGTTTTATAAAATGTCTCTAAAACATATAGTAGTATGTATGAATCTAAAACAATTAAATAATGCGGTAAAGGTGGCGAGAGAACGCAGGGTGAAGAGACCTTCGCGTGCCTAACTTCTTGACGTGAGAGCGCATCTGCACCCCATTGAAATGCAATGGGTTGAAAAAACTACGTGACCCCCCCCCCCCCCCCCAATAACATATTATTGCTGATAATAAAAATATTTGGGGCATCAATTAGTTTCAAGAAAATCTGATCTTTATAATGCGTCAACAAAAACACAAGAGAGGAGAAAACATGACAATTAGTAGAATGGTGATAAAAAGAAGTGGACTAATTGTCTCTTTACTAGTATTTAAAGAAGAGTGAAATGACATATAAAATATTTATACCTAAAATAAAACAATCACAATAATATACTAACTATGACAAGCAAGAGAACAATCGATTTGGTTCTTTTAACAAATTTCACCATTGCATGGTTCTGTATTAGTTATCTCATATTTGTTGTTGTATGCTATCAAATATAGCACAACCCACAATCATTTTTCCATAAAGTATATAAGAAGCTTGTAGAAATGAAGAAAAGAGAAGATCAATTTTCAAGCATCATTGCTGGAATTTTTAACTGAGTTCCAAAAAGTCACAAGAATAGCAAAAAAAGAAGTTGCAACAATTACATGAATGACTATGACTTGTAATAAAACATTAAGTTTAATGAAATGGGAATAAGAAAACTTTGAGAATAGACAATAACACCCCTTTCGAGAAGAAGTTTAATTAAGTGTGTATTTTATTTTGGTCTCCTTATAGGGAAATAAAAAACAAACAAATGATAGTTATAGAAATAGAAGTATTGTTTACTAACCAAAATGTATATGAAGAAGCATATTAAAAAGAACAAAAGAGAAAATCAATTTTCAACCATCCTTGTTGAGATTTTTAATAGAGTTAAAAAGAAAGTCATCAAAATAGCAAAAGGAAATTGCCAATGTACAGTGAAATTACTATGACTGGAAGAAGGATTAAGAGGGTTGAATTGACTTAAAGTGGGACAAACCTTACTCTTTAATGTTTAATTTTGATTTGAAGTGTTGGCGGAATATATAATAAGTAAAAAAACTTAAATAACATAAAAAACTACTTAAGTAAGTTGAGAAGTGTTTGACAAGGTGAAAAAATGCTAAAATAGTAGTTAGCAAAACCATACGAGAAAGTCTACCCCTACTTTTTATTTTTGAGTTAAACGTCATTTAGTTTGACTTTTTATTTTGAATTAAAAAATTATTTATTTTTAAGTCAATCAAACGGGCCAGCTCGAGCTTCAGGAATTTATTCAGGCAAGACAAGAAAACTTGAGGAATGAGAAACACTTATATAGAAGTTCATTTTAAAGTATTGAATTTGATTCCTGTATAAGAAAAAGAACCAAAAAAATAATAGTGTAGCAAATAGAATTTTTGGTTTAATAAGTAAACAAAGTGATATGTTCAACCCAGACTATACAGGCGTTATGAGTTGCTTATTTAAGGACGCGTAAAAGTGAGCTATGTATGCAATTAAACAATTGAAATCATTTTTTCTTTTTGGTTATTCCTTTTTTCTTTGGTGTGCTTTGGAATTAAGCATGGATTTAAAAGGGAGAATGGAAAAAGATAAGTTGTTGACTTTTCTGAAAGGGTGAGCTTTTGTAAAGAGCTTTGCTTTTTAATAGTTATGGCTTTTTTAAGGTTGTGACTCTAAGGCTAAGACTAATGTCACGACCCAAAACGAGCGCGAGTGCAGCCCACATTTCATTCATCCTATGTGAGCGAACCAAAAACTCCATCTGTAATCCCAAGTTCTTACCAGATATTTCAATCCAGAATAATACAACAGAATATAATGCGGAAAGACTTTAAAACTCATTTATATAACCAATAAATAACTTCTAAAATGTTACAATATTATTAGGTCCAAAATCTGAAGTAATTTCACCACAACAAACACTCTATCCTCAAATTACTAAATTAAGAGTAGCTAAGAAGGTAAAAGAAGCATGAACCGGCGATGGTCCTGCCAGACTTCAAGGGATCAAGACGAAAATGATGAGAGAAATCCAGTACGAGCTGGTACAAGCTCTACCATGAAATCTGAGGCCGTGATAAGACTGGCTGATTTGAGGACGAGTTGAAGACGACTGGAAGTTTGCTTGCACTCCACAAATTAACAAAGAAAAACATACACTACAAAGTAGGGGGTCAGTACAAAACACAATTACTGAGTAAGGTATCATCGGCCAACTCAAAAATATAATAAGTTACCAATATATATCGGATAATAACATAAAACCACCCAAATAATTAACAGGTGATAGCAAACAGTATAAGAATCATTTGCGCAACACCAAACAAATCTTCTATGAGGACTCAAGCGCTCCAAACGTCCATACTCACTTAAAGAATGAGTGTCTTCAAATTGGTGCTATTAACATAATTCAAGATTCATTCTATTTGTTCTTCTGGATGTCGGAACGTACATCTACGATCCCTACTACTATCCTGGTTGTCGGAGTCGTGGCAGACACTCCGATCCACCCTAATAATCTGCTGTCGGAACGTGGACAATACGATCCTCTACTATCTGGTGGTCGGAACGGTGACATCCGATCGGCTCTTACGATACTGATGGGTTGGGTGTAGGAACGTGACCACCGATTTTTTTTCCCCCCCCCTTCTTACTATCCTGGTGTCGGACGTGAAACCGATCCTCCTTACATATCCTGGTGTCGGAAACGTGACAAGCCGATCTATTACCCCATTCTTTAGTTGCAAGCAAGCCTTCTTTATATACCAGTGGCAGTCATCATTAACAAAGTGGATTTAAGGTTTAGATTGTAATCAGGCCTCATCCTGTCCAACCACTACCAATTACATATCACATCAGGCAAACAGACAATTAAGCATATAGAAGACTTTAGAATAATTACCAAAGTCATATCTTAGCGATTAAGAGTTTACATGAAAATAGAATAATAAACCATTAACCTACATCCACCAAGAATCGTGATCGGATCGAATCTACTTCTCCAAAATCCTTGCTGTCTTTCGTGCTTCTCTCTCTTCCAGCTCGTTATCTCTGTTCTTTCTATGTTTTTCAGCTATTCAACAATCTTTTTTCTTTTACAATAATTGTCAATATATTAATTAATTAAAAAGATGATGAAAAAATAAACCCAATTTTTATTTCAAGGTTATCTCCTTTAACCACCAGTCATTGGAATTATTTAAATTTAATTCTACTAACTTTATTGAAAAAAAAAAAAAAAAAAAAAATTTATGTGAGCCATGAAATAGTCTCCAAACGCCCCTTAAAAAAAACTTTTAACAGAAAATTCCAGACCCAGGTCAGTGGCGGTTAAAAAGCCTGTGTGACATTGTGATGGTTCCGTACTGCATATCCGTCTACAAAGTTCAGAGAGTTAATTTATGGAAAGATTGTGGATGGTCCGTCGGTCAACGACGGGGTAAGTTCCTGCCATTCGTAGTTGACGTTCAGGAGAGTCGATTCAGTACTTCAAATTGTCCGGATCTAAGTGTTTTGGAAACGAGACACCCTGACGGTCCGTCGAGCGTCCATGACGGTCAGTCGTGGATCCGATCGACCCAGAAGTTATTACCAGAAATAAACTTACTGCTAAAAACGATTTAATTATTAAAAGGTCGGTTACAACTAAGAATCATGATCTGTGAGCAGAGGCGGATCTAAAATTTGAAGGTCGGGGTGCCACAACGTTCAAGTAAGATAAAAAGATCTGATGCTTTAATTTTGGGTTACAATTTGGGTTATTGATTATTTTTATTTTTATAAACAAATTGATCAAATATGCATGTTAGTAATATTTTCTTTTAGATATTATGAAATTAAGATAACTAAACAATTCAATTTTTATTTCCTTTTTGAAATTAGATGTCTTATTCGCTGAAATTTGACCTAAAGTACTCTCAAAGTATTGGAAATGGTACAAAATGACCTTGTCATCACCTAACTTGCTCCAATAATACCATGACACCCCACGATTGGCTTTCCCCAAAATAACATTGTCATCCACCTTTTAGTTCAAAATATGACCATTTAATTTAATGGTTTTAAATTCAAAACTATTTAAATTATTTTTTTAAATACGTGGCGCTAAACTAATTTGTTATTAATTTTAAAATTGTTATTAATTTATAAATCAATCTATTGCCCACCTATTACTAATTAAACGTCCTCCAAATTAATAAATTAGTCACATTATTAATGCAAAAACAAATAAATGCTAGTGCTCTAATTGAGCTGTTTTTATAAATTTGAGGGAAAGATCTATAGAAGAAATTTATCATAACTTCATTCGTGTCTAAATGAAAAATTACGATAACCTTAAAAGTAGGAACTATGTGGATCTTAATTATTTCTGTACGGCCTCAATTAGGTGAATCGTTACTTTATATGAGTAACTTTTTTTTAAATAATATATTAAAGGGTTGTTTTAAAAAATCAGGAAATATTTATAAGTGTATTTAAAAAGAAAGTGCATGAGTTTATTCAAGATGTCTACCTCATATTACCTGTATACTTTTAAATGTCTAATTGCAGTCTTGAAAGTAGAATGGCCTATTGGAAAGTGTCGCCTCTTTAAATAACCAACTCAACCTAATATTTAATTGAGGCTTCGATTCAGACCTGCAATAATTTCTGGATGTCATTTTCAAAGACTCATAATTTTTGTGTTTTATAGATGTTTTGGCGGATTTTGATATGATGATTGGATTTATTCATTGGAGTGGGTGTGGTTAGTAATTAGTATGTAGTGGGTGGTTTATAAATTGTTATAATAAATTAAATTATAACATAGTGAACGCCAAAATTTTTAAAAATATTAAAGATTGAATTAAAAACAATTAAATGTAAGGAGTGTAATTGTGGAACCAAAGGTGGATGACAAAGGTATTTTTGGAGCCAATAGTGAAATAGATGCGAGGGCATTTTGGAACCACTAGGTGGAATATCGAAGGGTACTTTCTTACCATTTTAATCATTCAAGGGTTATTTTACGGCCCTTTGCCGATTTTTGAGAAAAAAATTTCCACATTAAAATTTGAGTTGTATAAATGAACTAATAGTATTAACATACGATATTACATATTCCGTGCCTTTATATTGTTTGGGATATCTAATGCGAAAAAAAGAATAAAAATTATCGTCTCGGCTAGTCATTTACTTAGCAAACCTTTATATTAAAAAATTCTAATAACAATATTCATCATTTTAAAAACTTATATTTTTAAAAAATTACTATTTAAATATATTTTTAATAATATTAATTTGATGTTCTTATTCAATTTAATTGATAAAAGAATGAATATCTAACACGAATATCTAAGAGATTAATATTTAGTACAATAGAAAGTTAAAAAAATTACAAATTAATTACGAAAAGGAGTCAATTTGAATTAATAAAGAATAGTAAATAAATAAGAATGAATGGAAAAAAAATAGGACAAATTACTAACACAACTCACATATTTTAAATGGCAAAAAATTTGATCTATCCCTTAAAAGTTTATTAAGTACTCCTTCAAAAACGATCAATATATAAGTGTTGCATGATATCGAATTGTGCGAGATACATTAATCTTAAGTAAGATAAATTTACATTTTTATCCCCTGATACACAAATTTGCATGTAATATTATACAATGATGTACATAAGTTTTGTATATGTGCGAGAGTGTCACTAATCTGGTGCATGAGTACAATCACTCTGGGATGCGCGATGTACAATTTTATTACATAATACACTAATTTGATATGCGATGTGAGATATATTTAATATGATGGCGCAAAATATTTTTTCAGATAACATTTGTAAATATTTATAGAGAATAGTGTAATAAATAAACAAAAGGTTTATAATTTTCTAATTAATCCAAAAATAAGACTCTTTAAACACTAATGAAAAAGCCAAAAAAGAGAAGAAAAAAAGGAGATGGCAAGCAAGTACAGGATGTGGCAACAAGGTGCGACAAACCACAGATTGGGCGTCGTGGGCAAACCTTCTTCATTCACCCAATTGATGTTGTCCGCCAATTTAATTATGGTGACAAAAGTAAATATATATTAAATTTTATAACAAAATATATATAATATGTACCAAATTATTTTTCTTTAGATAATTGAATATCGTGATTACCTACCTCGTCCACGTAAATCTGTCCATGTCGTAGAGAATGCGCCCATATAGGCGAATTTAGAATTCACTCTTTTAGAAAATAAAATTAATCTGGTCACTTGAATTGAATTTCTTACTATATTATATTATATTTATGATTTTTCTTTTGCCTTCTCCTAGCATCATAGATAGTTTTTTTTTTTTAGAAAAAAGTTAAATTAAAGAAATCTGGCCAGTGTAATTTATTTCTTCTCATTATTATGTATCTATAAATTATTTCTATACTCTCTTCCTTTTAGATACACCTTTGTCTCCTTTTGGATATATATATCCCTCCATTGAAAAATATATATCATTTTTTTGTATCGAACAATTATGAAATATATCTAAAAGCAATAAAAAATTCAAGATTTTTACAACTAAAAAAACTTTTGAAATAGAATATAATTAGTTAATAAATATATATAATATTTCTATAAAATGTCCAAAATATATATTACACTGAGAAGGAAAAGAGGAGAAACAGAGGGACAACAAGAATTCCTCAGACGGGACGATATGTGTCTTTAACACCTGGATGCTGCATTAGCATGTTTTTCGTTATTAATTGACACAACAACATAATTGATATAAGAAATTCTCATAATGGAGCACACATAAAATATATTTAAGTTCAAAGCTAAGTCTTTATAAGGTTTGACATAGATATATTTTTCATGCAAAATATTATACATAAAAAATCTTGTGTCAGATGTGATATTTTTAAGGTTTCAGGAAAAATCAACCTTCTATTTATGAGAGGGGAATACAAATATTTTATTTACTCAAAGAAGTTTAATAACATTTACAAGAAATGATGTGACATAATTAATACGTTTTTTCACATTATAAAATTGAAAGCGTAGATATTATTAATAATTATTGTCGATAAAAACCTTTTCTGTAACCCAATAAAGCAAGTCATCTATGATACAAAACTTTATTTTGTATATTTTATGATTGGCAAGTTTAAGAAGAATCTGTTGAATTTTAATATTAAGTGGAATATTATCATTCTTACCAAAAGAAGAAAAGAGAAGATTATTAATCAATTCACAAAAAATATGTGTTGTGACATTGAAAAATTGGTCCCGGTCACATTTGCAAATATCATAAACAAAATCTTTTGGCCAATTTAAGGGAAATAATATTCGAAATGAATTGTTTCAAAAACACTTAAAAGGAGAGTTTAAAATTTAAGTAGAACACATGACATTAAAATACAAAAGCAGAAGAAAGAAGCAAGAATGACAAATATTGAAATTTATATTTACTATCCAAAGGTTTCACGATGATATATCGAAATTTAAAGTCTACAGTTATTACCGAATTGATGAAAATGGAAGAAAGAAAGCAAAGTGTGAGGAGTTACGAAGATATCTATTGACAAAGCAAGTTTCAATTCTGTATGAATACAATAACACAATAGTAACTTTCTTATCTTGGCTGTCAAAATAAAAACACATTGTATTTAATCTACACTTTATTTCTTTCGTTTACATTCTGTTTCTTCTCGTGATCTAGAAGCTTCAACATTTTTTGTTCCCTCATTTGCAGCTTTCAACTCTCTTAATATTCTGCTATGTTGATTAAACAAGTACTTCATCGCAAAATATCATGTGATTACATCCATCTAAAATGGTTTGTCTTAAATAGTATTAGATAATGACCCTTAAAAATGTGAAACATTATTTCGAAACTTGATTCTTTGTACATAGGTGGGGATTTGTGCCATTAATATTGTCAATTTTATTCTATATTAGTAGTGTTATTCAAAATAGCAAACGACATTTGGCTTTAGTACTTTTAGCGTAAGCGCTTTTAATTGTCGAAGAACTATTATTATGTACTTAGACAATCCAATAGGAATATCGGTCTATATAAATTATCTTTTCCAACTTCCTTGATCTACTCTCATCTGGACATAATTAATGATAATGGAAAGAATTGATGAATCTTTTAATGGGAAAAAGTTTTTAAAACAATTGCTTTAACTATCTACTCAGGACGTAGTTATCAGATATTTAATTAAATTTTAATTATATTTTAAAGGGTAAAATGATATTTACTTTAATGTTAGGAGAAGGTCCACTTATAATAATACTATGATTATGATATGAAAAAAAAGAAAACAAATTGCATTAACTAGATTTCTTTTAATGAATATTACTATTTGACTCATTAAAGGTCTATAAGTGAGAAATTAAGGGGCACTACATTAGCCAAATAAGCTTCTTTCAAAAACACTTTTCCAACCAGTGTATTAAAAGGCGGGGGAGTGAGGCGAGACATTTTATATGGTATGGGACGAGGTGTAAGTCCCATGATCTACGGGGCATAGTCTCATGTATATTCAATTTTATAGTTTTATTACTAATTAAATTTCTTTCAATGATTTTACAAATAACTTTTTATGGAAACCCTATAATATATAGACATTATCTTATGATTTTTGATTTCGGATACACAATAGTGTGTTAATCTATAACAAAAAAAAAACGATTTATATTACTATTTGTGAGAAACATATCATCACCCAATAATAATAAAACATGAATATTACAATAGTGTAATATATATATATTATATATATATATATATATATAAAAATTACGCCTCACCCCCCCGCCAACCCAACCCTAGAACGATGTTATAATCAATAAACTTATCAAAGGATAATTCTAAACATCACTATATCCTGATATAGAATAAACATTACTTGTGAATAGTTAAATAAAAAATATGATTATTTTCAGACATATGACAAAAACTATGAGGTCAATGAACAGTGAAAAAGTAAAATTTCGCTAAATATTGTAAGAGAAATGTGTAAGTAATATATAATTATTCTTAATAGTATTGTTCAAATAGTAAATAATGTGATACTGCATTTACTTTTTGATTTACTATAATCTTGTATCTTGATAAAATTATAGAAGTTACGTATCATTTATTTATTCAAGAATTTGAGGGTCGAACAATGTTAAGTGAAAATTGTTAACATCATAATTTGTTGTAAGATCTGCTTTAGGTGAGTCTCGAGCGTTGGGCGTTGGGCTTGGGTGGGATCTAGAGCGTAACAGATCGGTACGCTTAGGGCATAAAGATCTTATAGAACTAAGTTCACACTTGAGTATTGGATGAATTTGCCTAGAGACGGGCCCCCCGAGCGAGCCGAGGGGAAGTCCCAAAAAAGAGTGTGGATTTAAAAATAACACTGTTTCGCCAACTAATAATTCCCTCTGTGATGACGAAAGTTGAATATCTGTTCTCATCCATCTCGCCAGTAATTGTTACTGAAGATGACTTTCACGACATAACACGTAGCATCTGGTCGCGAATCAAATTTGTTGTATACCAACCAAAATGTCAAAAGTGATATTGAAGTGAACTGTTGGCGTAGATTAATGGAACAAATAAAGAAATGTGCTACCAGATGAACAAAATATGTTCAATCTAATTTCAATGTCGACAAAGAGTACTCTAGACATGTAGATGTCGACGTCGTCGTCTGCATCTCTAGAGTACACTTTATCGACACCGAAGTTAAATGAACACATTTTTCTCATCTGGTAGTACATTTTATTTGACATGGTGATCTTTATGCTAAAATTCGACTTAACATCTATGTAGATTTCGTAATGTAGAAGTCATCAAGAAAGTCATTGTTAATAACGACTATTGATGGAATGGACAATACAATGACAATTTGAATCATCGAATGGAGTTATTAGTTGGTAAGTGTTGAAAGAATTTATTTGGATATTTCGTTCACGTCGATTTACACTGGAATGTCAATTTATAGTTAATAACGTTGTTCATCTGAACTAAAAATCTAGTCAATGCATTTTTGTTTTCTTTCCAATATATATATATTCTACTTAATTTATTCTTATTTTATAGAAAATACAATTATTGTGGTCACTTGAATTGGATTTCTCACTAAATTTTATTTTATATTTTTTCTTGTCTTCTAGAATCATACATTAGTTTCAGCCTTTCACGTATAGTGTGCATTTTTTTCACTCTTCAGTAAGAACACATGTTTCTAGCTGATTCCAAAACAGGATGTGGCACAATATTCCTGTAGTTTGAAATAATTTACCATGAAAAACCGTCAATTGCTTGTTATGAGGGATCATTCTTATTTCTTAAAATACAATAACATTTCAAACTAATGACGATTTGTTGAGTTCGGAGCCTAAAGAGTAGGAAAAATATGAATAAAAAAGATTTAAAACGGTAGTATATAAAATGTTTATATTAACCAAAACGGTATTCAAAAGTCGCCGCACAACAGCGACTTACCCAACAGGCAAAAACGCAAAACGCTTGATGGTTCTTTTTTATAAAAAAAAATTAAATTGCATTGCCGAGGCAGGTGAGTGAAGTGATTCTTAAATTGTTTGAATCTTTTTAAAAAAAATAAGGTTGACATCGCAGTCAGGCGCGGTTTAAAATATTAGTTATATAATATAGATATAGATATATAGACGCATATATATTTATAAAAAATATGGAATCGCTGCCAGAGAAAAAGATTTCAAAAATAAAAAAATTTAATTTTTTAAAATGTTAAAGTGGTTCTGTTTTCGGCAGGATTTTAAAACAAAAAAATTAATATGTAAACTTGGCTCTGGTGATTGAATTTATAAAAAAAATTAAAATGTTAAATCACTGCCCTTGGCAGCGATTTTGATTTTCCGAAAATAATTATTTTAAACCGCTGCCTAGGCAGCGATTTAACATTTTTTTTTAAAAAAAAAAATTCTTAAAAATCGCTACCAAGGCAACGATTTAACATTTTTGAAAAGATTTTTTGTAGTATACTCTGCTGCGATTTGGCAGCGATTTCCTTATTTAAATTTTTTTTTTAGAAAGAAATAATCGAAAAAATCGCTACCTAGACAGCGCTATCTTTTTATAAAAAATTAATTAAAAATCGAGGCCTAGATAGAGATTTCATTTTTTTAGTATTTTTAACTATCATTTTCACGTAGCGATTTTTCATGAACTGTTTACTGTGCTATATATACTCGATCATTACTTTCAAGAGATATTATTTCTAATGATGAGTGTGACCAGTATCCGGGAGGAGTCTAGCCAAAATTTCAGGTAGTTGAATTTTTTCTAATCGGATTCAAATTAATAGGTAATAAAGTAATGTTTTCTTCTTTTTTAAAAAACTATTTTTCTTAAATGTCAATATATTTAATTCCTTATTTTTATAGGTATGATCAAACTCAAATGCAGTGAATTTGGTACACAAATTGAACTAATAATGTTATGGGTGATGAACGAGTTGGTGAGATGCAAAAGATGAACCTTCCAGCATGACATGAATGAACAGACAGTGGATTGATATGTATGAGACGATGATGATAAGGTGGATAATGCACCTAAGATCCGTTGAAGATCAAAGTATTAATAATCATCATGTACAGCGTGATTCATACTAGATCACACTGAAGGAAAATGTCAGAAAGATTTTATCGACACCGAGAGATGCCGGTTACCATTCGAATGACATTTGAAAATTCAAACACATCCTAAACATATCCAGTCAGGTTCGATTGTTGAAAACTAAATAATTTTATAGTTATTATTTTATTCTTTTCATGTGATTAATTAATGTATATGCAACATAGGTAGTTATTTCCTACAATTAAGATGCATATGGAAAATCTGCAGAAGGTAGATAATAGTTTGATATTCAGAAAAGAATTCTTGGGATCGTAATCCAAGAGTAAAAGTTGGAAGTTGAGTTATTTGCAGACGCATTCCTGAGTTAGTGTGTGATTGGATGTGATTCGATAGAGCCAGATTCGACAGCAGTATGTGGAAGACAGGAAGAATGCGTTGAACCACATACTTGTATGACAGCTAACTATAGGGAGGATTCATTCAATTTGAATGATAACAGCTTGCACGCGTGACCCAAAACGGTCCGCGACGGGGACAACCACACTACCTTCCTATATGGCGAACCAACCAAATCTAAACCCTCGGACATTTTCCTCTAATTATCAACAGAAAGTAATGCGGAAAAGACTTAGAAACTCATTAATAAAAACCAATTCAATAACTTCTAAAAATTCAACATCTATTATTTCCCCAAAATCTGGAAGCATCACCAAAGAACATCATGATCATAAATTACTAAACTAAGAGTATCTAGAAGCTAAAATAACAAAAGCTAGTCCATGCCGGAACTTCAAGGCATCAAGACATGAGGAAGAAGATCCCGTCCAGCTAGAAGCGTTAGCTCACCTGAATCGGTTGTTTTGTAATGAAGACTGGCTGAGTTGCGGTTGAGTGAAGACGACAGGTAGTTTGCTGCACTCCACATATAACAAAGAAAGAAACATACAAGTAGGGGTCAGTACAAAACACGGGTACTGAGTAGGTATCACGGCCACTCAAAATAGAAAACAGTATATATCAGAAAATACATACATCAACTATAAACTCAACATTGTTTAGAACAACAAGTTCTATAATCATATATAAGTACTGCCAAGTATACCATAGTAGATCAAGCCTCAATTACCATACTCATTTGGGATTAGGTTACAGTTAGATTGAGATTTACATTTTCAAATATCTATCATAGTTGTACGACACTGTACTCCTCACTTTGTGTCGTATTGACTCGATTCCCTAAATTCACTGTGGTTCTGGCACCGACAATTCACGTGTCAGCTGCACCCGACCATCATCCTTCGACCGCTCACACCGACCCACACTTGTACCTCTCACCGATTGTCGTGCACTCCGCAATCCCCTAACCCCCTCGCTTACGTCCCGCTTCGCCCGTCCCCATACATTCTACCATCAATGCCCTCCTACTTTCGTTTACCGATCCCCTATTCTACGTGTCGGGTAGTCGGGACCACCCGATCCCCGAATTTCTAGTGTCGGTTTGTGACACCCGGTTCCCCTAATACAACTTGTGAGTTCGTGAACCGCTCCACTAATCTCATTCTGTTAATTCATCAATTCTTCTTTTTATACACAAGGCATCATCAGCCCCATACTTTAGTTCATTAAGCCTCTTTTATACCAAGGCCTCATCATTAACAAGGTGTTTTCAATTTGAGATTTCAATAGACTTTCATCTTGCTTATTTTATCACAATTGGATAATCATTCAGTACACGCTTACAATATAGCTATAGAAGACTTTACAATACAACTCAACACATATCTATCGCTATTAAGCAGTTTACTCGAATCAGTAAAAAAACCATAACCTACCCACCGAAGAATTGCGATAACAATCATCTTTCGAAAATCCTTTGGCTATGCCTCTTCGTTTCTCTCTCTCTCTATAATCGTTCTCCCTCTCTTATGTTCTTTCTTTTGTCTTATTCAAAACCCTCTTTCTTTCACCCCTAATTTAGATTACAATTTTAAAGTAGAAAAGGGGGGGTCTGCGGTATGGCAATAACTAAACCCACTAATAACTTAAGGTACCTCATTTTAACCCCAGTAATTAGGAGTAGTAACAATTAACCCACATACTTTATAAGTAGCAGGAAATAGTCCAAAATGCCCCTTAAATTAACTTAACAAAATCCGACCCAGCCTGGGTGCAGCTGTACGGCCAGCCTGTTGTGACGGCCCGTCGCGCCTTTGACGGACGGTCCGCCCTGACTCTCGTCTGAATCTGTCACAAAGTTCAGAAGATCGTGGATTACTGATGGCTGGACGGTCCGTCAGCCACGACGTTCCGGTCTGCCAATTCCGTACGTGACGTCAGAGAGCTGATTCTCAGTACCAAAATTTCGAATTCTAAGTGTGTTTTGGAACGAGAACCCATCGACGGTCGTCGTGCCCAGACGGTCCGCGTTGGGGTCCGTTCGACTCGGCCAGTTTTCCAGGAAATAAAATTTGCTGCTCAAAATGACCTAAAAGTCGTTACACCACTTACTTAAATAACTTATGTTAGCAAATTCAAAACATTTAAATATTAGAGGATCCGTGAAATATTATGGAAAAACATCACTATTACTCCTAGTTATTAGAAAATGTATAAAAAGGTCAAGAAGTAGCAAAGCATTTCGAAGGGTTTATGGTATGATTTTGAAGTTATTTAAGGCATTACATCGATCATGGCTGCACTACATTATTCAATCCGGCTACTATTATTGAGTGGCGAGCATCATTCTAAAACAATGCAGGTGAGAAACATTTTGAATTTTCTTTTTTGGGCTTTTAAAAGGGGCCATTGATGGTTCAAAAGTTGTAGGCCGCGTCATTTCTATCGACGAGCACATCTTATGGTTGTTGTTATGATATCAAATTGTTAATTGCGGTTGTAATTGAGGCAGAATGAAATATTTTTTTCACTGTGCATGATGCTTAGTTGCAGTGAGAGCAGGAGTTTTGAAGTCTGGTCATGGTTTCTCAGTTATATGGACACATGTAATTTGGAACGACAAGGACTGGTCATTATGTGACAGTCATTCAAAGGATATTGCAGCTGTGTTCAATCTATATTGTGTAGGTCCACCCAACACATATCAAGATTTTGGTCGACACTTAAAAGCTAAATTTGTATATACAAATTTGGAATGTAATAGTGAACGCCGAAAAACTACATGTGGTTGGACTGCTATAGAACGAGAATCAGGAGAAAACAATGTTGTGCACGGAGGACAACAAATAAAACATTATCTCCTGCGCTAGAATATGCTTTAAATGAATGTCCTTGAAAAAAAAGGACAATGGTTATAAGTATGTTGATCGATTAGATGGGGGTTGCCATGACGAAAAATGTTTTGCAGTCATTAATGATTATTGAAAAAAACACGGGAAACTTTCTTTACTGCCAGGTTGCGCATGGACGTTCAAAGCTCTCGGTTGATCGTTTGTCGAAAGAAACAACTTGCCAATGAATTACTCAAAAGTAATATGTCATGGCTCGTGCGATAGGTAAAAAATTTAAGATTATTAAAGAGAGCTGAAGTAGGGGAAAATCATATCTGATGACTTACAACACAGGGTGATGGAGTTTTTGAATTCTACTTTTTCTCATGAGTGTAAAGGTGGAAAATGTCCACAATGTTACTGCAAAATGGAAGAAAATGTTCTTGGGAAAATGGGGGAAGAAATTATCTAGCCGTTCGCATTTATCAATTTTGTGGATTGCGAATCGAGCCACAGAATCTTATGTAAAGATAAATTACTAGTGCCAAAAAATATTGACAAACGAACATACACTAAGACATTAAACCCAGTGGGTGATTTGAAATGTATTGCCACCAGCTCCTTTTAATTTAATTTGGCAAATATGAATATTTTGCGGACAAAGTGGTACGCAAGAAGAGCCGGACTCTACAATTGATATGGATAAGCTCCGGCTCGCATCATGACTAGAAATAATAATGTTTGTAAGGAGACAGAGTCAACAAAGGAACGATGTCCTACTCGATTTTTAACTGATTTGGTTTATGTTTTTAAAAGTTAACCGTGTAATTTTTATTGTCTTGTTATCAATTATTTATGAATAGATATTTTATATAAATTTGTTTGACATTTGGAATTTAATTTGTCGTGCATTTAAATATTGTAAGTATAATATTTTTATATTATTATATAGTATTGATTTGAACTCTATTAAAAAGTATATGATTTGACTAACATAAAAGTAGTTGATTTGACCCTATGGACAGATAAGAAAATATAAATCTGCAACTTGTTCAAACATAGAAAATAAAAAAAAAGGAAAGAATTCTTCACCCTTGTTCAAACCTGTACAAAAAAATAAAAATTTACATATTTCAAAATTCGAATTTCAGCCTTTAGAATAAAGTTGCCATTAACAAATTATCTATGGAATCGAATCTTATTACACTCTTCTTCTAATCTTCATTTTCAAATCTTCTCATTTGATACTGCTGCCTGTTTCCACATCTAGTGTGATGTGTGTAGCCTAGATGGTTCTACAAGGTGGAATTTTGTCTAGTAAAAACTAACATTTGTGAAGCCCCAGCATAAATTTAAATTCATCATGACACAATTACCTATAATACATACCAAATAATATAATCAAATAGAAACATGCAATAAAAAATTTTAAAATAAATATTAAAATTTAAAAAAAATTTCTAATGAAATTATGATATACTTACATTCGAAAAATTCAATTTCCACCAATGGGAATATGTATAGGCAAATTCACGCATACCATGTTGAAACCATATTGAGATGATAAACTAAATTGCGCAAAAACCAGTGACATTGAAACCGTGCGGGATTACAAAAAACAACTGAGTTTGTGGACTAGAAAAATTAATCATTAGTGTTAGAGGGCCTTGTAGAAAAATCAAAACGGCGACTAATACGGCAGAAGAAAGTCGCCACATAGTGTTTGAGGGCCCTTCAGAAGAAGAAAATCAACGGTTTCACAGCGGTCTTCTACCTCGACTGTGGCACCTCTCTCGGTATTGTTTTGTCGTGACGGCGATGAGGGCGATTACTGTATACTGTGGTGGTTCTCGAGTGAGTGGGAGCATGTAATCAGGATTCAAAGCTCAATCGCGTTCCGCTGGAAGGCGCACTTCATTGACTCCATTGAAATATGGCGACCTTCTATACATATATCTCAGTTCATTAGATTTGACTTTTCATTCATTTTCAATCATCGAGCGCGACGATACTACATCTGACCCCATAGGCTTATGAATAGAATAAAATTATAATCAAAAAACAAATTATATAAGGATTGACTACTAATTTAAAATTTACATACATATACTTACTAATAACCCTCATTCTGCTCCTGCCATGTGTTGATACCTTTTTGTGTACAACATGTGTGGATTTCAAGACTGAGGTATACCTCAGTTATCAACGAAAAGTAATCAGTAATATTGTTTGATCACACAAAAGGAGGTCGACAATATACGATTTTGCGTTGTTCATTAAAGATTGTGTTGTAGTTAAATGCAATCTATATCTATTGTTTTATTGAATCGTTTATCACGACTTAAAATGATATTCGAAAAATTGGGTACACGATCCAGGAATTGTTGTAAATAAACGAACTGTCTCACAAACGATCAACCATGTGCCGCGCACCGATAAATTTCATAAATCAGTGGCAACCTCTGTGCCATCCAGACACGTTGTCCTGACCGAAACCACTCAGACAATCCATTAATAACATCTTCCGAATAAGGTTGCCCCAAATAAAACTATAAAAAATAATTAGAAATTATAAAAAAACATTGGCAGAAAAATAAAAAAAAATATGTACGTGAAAACGAACAAACTTACAAAATAATTCTTTTGTACCCATGTGTCATAAGCTATTTTACTTTTAAGGACCTAACAAGAATCATGTATATGCATTTATTCACATAATTTTCTGGATAGAATGAAACATAAGTGTCTACTTTAACGAGCTACCAAACATCTTTTTATTAAAAATGAATAAATATGAATATATTTAAGATACTAATAATATTAAATACATGTTCATCAGTTAGATTATCTCTACATCCCTAATCACAAGATTACACGTTGTGCCTATTTGATGATTCTACGTCGCGTCCACTTACCGTGCAAGCGCAGTTGAAGTTGACAGCCTAAGTTGATTGATCCTTAGAGGCTTTAGCAATGGTTGCAGGTAATAATTCTTTTTCATGCCTAAAAAATCTACAATAAACTAATCACCATACTTATAAGCACTAAAATTTAAAAGTGCATCTTACAGTATATAAAAAATATTTAATTAAAAAATATGTATTACCTGCACTAAAAGAGAGAAATCCACAATCTTCATTTGATTTGTTGTATTGATGCACGATTATAAACAATTATACAAAATGATAATGCGGCTGCTCCCCATGCTTGAGTTGACATTAATCTAAATTTCTCATGTCAATCAAAATGTCCAAATTAATCTTATTATTAAATTTATCTTGAAATATTGATCCACCACATAAGCATATAAATATATCTAATCTTGTTGCACCGCATGCTCAGTTTGAGTGCTCATAATACCATCCAAACCTTCATAGGTGGAATCAATCAATTTATATGTTAATTCAATCTACTAACACAGAAAAATCAATTAGTATCGGGTAACCATCCTGTTAATCAAATATCATTTCTTTTCTACTAATAATCCGTAAAGAAATCAGCTCCATTTAAAATTATCGGAACTTACCAACTACTACCATTCCTAATTAAATTTCAATATCCTGTAAAGTTATGTGGGTAGCCTCGCCGTTCGCATGTGAAAAGTATGAGTTTTCTGGACACCATCTTTCAATTAAATGCAAATTAATCCAGAGTCATACGGCACACATGCCTAACCTCAAGATTCCTTAAATCTACAATTTTCAAATAGTGACGGATGCGAGAATTGTCTTGATGATATTTTTATGTTGCCAAAATTCATATCACCACGACGCGGATATAAGCAGACCTCTCTTCGTTTATGCTACCATTCTAATTCCTCGTATCGGACGATGATAAACTTGAATTTTTAATACATGCATGCTCTACTGGACCATGGATGTACGGATACATTTGACGTCACATCGATACACAAAACTAAATCAATATTAACGTAATATAATTATCAAATATTGATATATCCCCAATATCATATAAAATAATAGAATTATTAAATAAATTAAAATAAAATAAATTCAAACTCACCTTATAAAGAAAAGGCTTTTAAAAACTTTAGAAAAATAGAAAGACTTTTAAGATTGTTGGAAATTTAAAAAGTACAAGCAATATGAATGAGGCAATTCTCAATTTATAACACGTAAAATGTGAACACTATTTACACGTGAAACTGTATTCAACATTTATAAAAAACAAAACTACACTATTTACATGTAATTATCAATCAATCCAAATAAAATAAAAAACTACACATTTTGCATGTAATATTCAGTCAATTTAGATAACAACTAAAAATTACACTATTTGATGTGAAATACAATTCAATCAATTTATACAAATAAAATGTATTCACTTTAACACTATTTGCTGTGAATAACACAGTATTTTATAAATGCATGTGGAATTTATTTTTTAATAAATATTTTTTTTTTTTGTAATAATTTGACATGTCACCTTTTTTTTTTTAAGTTGACCATGTGATTATCTTCAAAAAAAAAAACTTAATATATATATTAGGCATATATTTCTTTTCTTTTAAAAAATAAAATTATAAAATCGCTCCTTTAATTTTTTATTTTTAAAAATAATTTAATTAGTGTGAATCTTAGAATTCTATTTGACCTCAAACATTATTTTAAATTTAAATTCAATATAATATCTTTTTAAAAGAAAATATATTTGTTACCTTACTTATACTTTAATTTTTTTTTAATCATTGTATATTTTCTTATAAGCTATATATTTGAAATTTAACAAATATTATAAGTTTTTAATATAAATTGCTGCTTTAAACATGTTTTTAAAAAAAACTTGACAATCGCTGCCCCTTAAAGGCACGATGTTCATATTTATTTTTTTTAATAAATCGCTGAAACGGTTTACATATTTTTTTTAATTTTTTTAAAAAAAGTTAAATCACTGCCTAGGCAGCGATTTAAAGAAAAAACTTTTTAATAAAATCTCTGCCAAGGCAGCGATTTAACATTTTATTTTTTTTAAATATGTTAAATCGCTGTGGCAGTGATTTTCATATTTTTTTAAAAAAATAAAACAAATGTCTGCCTTGGCAGCGATTCTTAAAAAAAATCGCATTTTGCAAAATCGTTGCAGAGGCAGCGATTTTGCTTTTTCCTGTGGGGTAAGTCACTGTTGATGCAGCGATTTTGCTGTTTTAGTTAATATAAAATTTTATATACCGTTTTAAAATTTTTATTAATATTTTGTACCCTTTAGGCTCCGAACTCACGATTTGTTTATTGTTACGTCCCAAAATCAATTTGCAATAATATCGATTATTTCCTAATCATTTTTCGAAACCCCTGAGTGAAAAAAATCTGAGTACATAACTAATAACATATAATAATTTGAGACGATGGGAGTAGTATCATATGCACAACTTCTCATCAAGAAAAACACCTAGCCAGAGGCTAAAAAGTGGTGCAAACACAAATAACAAATAATTTGCGTAACACATTAATTGTAGTTTGTAGTATAGCAGAATTTTACTTATTTTTAGAATCTGTATTATTGTCATTGAGCAAAAAAAAAAATTCTTATTTTAAGCATGGTTACAACTCAGCAGGGTGGAGCCACCTTGGTATGAACTCCCTTCGATGAAAAATTATACTATTTATACATGATTAAAATAATATTTATTTATATATAGTAGATGTTAAACCCCCTTTGGCTAATCCATATGTCTATTTTTACGAATTTTGAACCTCCTTATTGAAAATTCTAACTCCTCCACTAGAAAAAGCGGGGGTGGAGCCATCTTGGTACTAGGGGTTCATTCGAACCCTCATAGACAGAAAATTATACCGTTTATACATGATTAAAATAATATTTTATGTATATATAGTAGATGTCGAACCCCCTTCGACTAATATGTGTGTCTATTTCTACAAATTTTGAACGCCCTTATTGAAAATTCTGACTCAGCTACCCGGGTACAGGAGTACAAAGTATATTTATCAATATTTAAATACACAAAAATACATCAATATCAGGAATCAACTTATAAGTGATGTGTAGATAATATGTGGGGGAACAATATTTTCTTTTCTTTTTCATCTTTTATAGGTTTATCATTAACCTATCAAGTAATTATATATATTAACATTTAATTTTTTTATTGTTACCTAAACAAATGATATCCTTCTCCCTTAAATAAAAATGGACTCAAACGAGATTCAAAGTTTTCTTCTGATTTACTACCTCCTTTTCCGACCTTGACGATTGACCGGGTATTGTAGGAAAAAAGAGATTTTTGTTATAGTGTGAAGAAGGATGGTTCTGTTCCTCTCTCTTCGCTTGCTTTCTTTTTCTTTTCCCCTCCCCACCCTCTGGCTTAACATGGTAAACGATCTTAGTCATTGTTTATTAGCATGAATTAATATTTGAAGTAATATACGCCACAAATATTTTTTAAAAATAACTGTTTTAAAATAATGGAATAATTATATTTATTGACTTAAATTATGAGTGTTGCGATTTTCTATTATTCATTTGTCATCTTTTCGATATAAATTCAAGGACTCTTGATATTATCTCAATTGTGTTTTTGAACGTGATCTTGTGTTCAAGAACTTTGGAGCTTGTTCGTGGTTCTTCAATGAACTTGAACATTATCTTGATCTTGTTTTACTTGAATTCAAGGGTTTTGAGCTTCTTCTTGAGTTTGGTGATCTTGATCTTGATCGCTCTTGAACTGGAATTCTTGAACTTGCAGCTTAGCTTGTAGAAATATCTATGACTTTTGATCCACGAGTTGTCTCTAGCTTCTTGTTAGAATTCTAGTCTCTTTTTTTTTTTTTGAATTATGAGGACCGTACTTCTAGTTGTTCAATAGAAGAGTAGTGATAAGAATATAATTTCCTTCGGTCAATCAAATTTAAGTAACATGACATATTAATTTTTTTGAAGTAGGCTTGTCATTTTGACACATGACATGATCCTTTGTTTTACTTGGCATGTCACATCATTTGATACGTGACTCCAAATTGGTCTTTGGAATGAGATGACGTGGGGCTTAGCAAATTAGACTCATATATCATAACCCGAATCGATGGACTAGTCCAATGAAATTGAATTTAATTAAATTCATATTTATTGAATTTAAATAATTAATTTAACTATATTAAATCACAATATTTATTGAACTAATATATCTTTAATTTAATATATTTCACATTATTTTATAAATTTATTTTAAATTAATATAGACACATATATAAAGTAAATACTAAACGAAGAGATTGTATGTTATGACATAAATAGGGATAACATAGTCCAAATCTAATTAATATTTTCTTTAAGAGATATGTAAGTGAAAAACACAACGTATAATTTAAAACAGTTTAAGACAGAAACCACATTATCAGCTCCTACACATTAGGTTTAGGGAGGGAAATTATTAAAATAGGAGAATGGAAAAACAATCTTATCACCTACCCCAAAGCCTATAATCGGGTGAAAGATTTAATTAACCCGTTTGACTATGCGATATTATATCGTGATATAAAATTATGAGATAAATTGATTTTTTTTTAATTTTTGTGTTTTGTATTTTTTCATAAATATAAAAATCTTATAAGTTGTAAAACTATTAAAATAACCCCAATTATTTATTCAACTTATCAAATAAATAAGAATTTATAAAATCGCATAATAAATTCCACTTAAATAATTGTTTTACTTAACTTTAATTTAATAAAAACAAAACTGGACATAAATTGTAGTGTACTAGTCATTAATATAATCCTTCCACATAATACAGATAATATTCTCTTGTTGAACTTGCATTTTATGATCATGTGACCGAGAAGACGAACCAACATTGTTACTTTGAGTCATTTGCTGGTACCATCTATAACTATATTTTCATGCTCATAGACCATAAATATTTCATCACTTTAACAATCGGTTGGTGGGAAGTTAAGTGTGATATTTTGGTGAGCATAATAAATTTTCTGTCGGCGAGAATAATACCTTTTCAAATGTACTGAATGTGATTAATAAATTTTATTTAGATATGAAATTAAATGGTTAGTCAGATATAATTGTTTGGAGGGTTGTTTAACAAAATATAAACTAGGGAACCTTTTTGTATGACAAATCTCAAATCATGATATGAAATGTACCATATAATTTCATATCATGATTGTTTGGAAAATATAGAATCGCATCTTCTCATGATATGAAATCATGAGAGGAATTGCATCTCAGGATACGAAATCATGAATGGAATGGATCGTAAAATCCATGTTCAAACTTTGATTCCTCTACGATACCATATCGTGATATGATATCGCATGACCAACACGCCTACTAAACTAAACTTTAGATAACTGATAGCACACATATTCATACATCATTAGGCTTACTTCTCATGTTATAAAAGTTTAACCAAAGTTCTTCTTTTTAATGAAAAATACATAAACACAACATAAGATATCATAATATATAAAATTTCGTATTATTTAAGAAATTATGAAAATTCTCTCTCGCATACATCTCATATTCCCTTTCAGATATGCATTATTATCCCCGCTCAGATACATCATCATCCCCTCTTGGATACATATTTATCCCCTCTCGAATACATCTCTTCTTTCTCGAATATATCTCTGTCCCCTCTTGGATGCATCCCTCCATTAAGAAATGTATTATTCACAGTGTATCATCAAGAAATGTATTCAAAAGTAATGAAAAATTTCAAATTTTTATAATTAAAAAAACTTATAGGATAGGATGTAATTAGCCCACAAATTTGTGAGATTTCTATTTAAAAAATTTGTGAAATATAACATTACGTTGTCGAAGAAAAGAGAGAAAGAGGACAATCAAGATTCTAGAGTAATATTTTTGTTGGGTTTCCCACATCGGAGTGGAAGGGGCTGGTGGTCAATTTAATAAAGTGTGAGGGAAAGCCTTAACCTTTGAGCTAGCTTTTGGGTTGAGACGGCCCAAGACCACCCAAACTGGTATCATAGCAAGGTTTTATCTGAGTATTCTCTGTGGTTGCAGCACATCTGAACTTCCCATCAGAAAGATTTACTTTGATTGCGATAACTATATTTTTTGGGTAAAAACAAGGAAAGCCAACAGCAGTAGAATGGTTACTTGAATGGTGTTTCATTATGCTATTTGGAAGGGAAAATGGAAGATGCTGCTTTATGTCAAGAATTTTTATATAAACCACGTATTTACCACTGTAAGTCCTGATATATGACAGATGAAGAGTGGAATCCTGTTGCATAGACAGGTTTGTGGATCATAGGCAATGGGTAGACATACTGTGTTAACCACAATTTCTGAGAAACACATGCCTGCACCCTTTGGGGAGCATCTGGAAAGTTTGTATGCTCGAAAGACTTGCAACAAACAAATGTTCTTTAATAAAGCAGATGTTGAGTTGAAGTATAATGATGGGTTCTCCGATGACAGACCATCTGAATAATTTTCATGGGCTTATGAACCAATTATCTGCTATGGCATCAAATTTGATGAAGAAATTCAAGGCTTGCTTCTTTCTTTGGTTCCCTACCAGATCCATGGGAACATTTAAGAACGTCATTGTCAATTCTGCTCCCGGATGGTGTGATCTCATGGATTCCGCCAATAGAGTGTCTTGAACGAGAGATGAGAAGAAAAACTCAGGTTCCTCTCGCGGATGTCCTGTACGGCCCCCAGGGTGAGAAATAACTCTAGTTCTCAGCATAGAGAACACAATAGGAGCAAATCCAAAGGAGACTTAAGGATATTGATTGCTATCATGTGGCATGAAAGGGCACAAGAAGTTCTGCCTGAAGTTGAAGAGGGAAAACAAAAACAAAGAGGAAACTAAAGATATGGCACTGAAAATTGCCTAGCCACCGTCACCACCGAAGATCTTGTTACGTTCTTGATGCAAACTGTAAATATTGCTTGTGATGAGTCAGCTGGGTTGTGGACACTGGTGCCGCATCTCATGTGACATCAAGGAAGGATTTTTTCTCTCCTACACTCCTGGTGATTTTTGGAACCTTGAAGTATGGGTAATGAGACTGTTTCTAGGGTGGTTTGGTATGGTACAATTTTTTGGAAACTAGTGTTGGAAATAAACTAGTTTTGAAATGTGAACATTCTCCTGATGTTCGTCGTGCCACCTAATTTCTGTAGGTGTTTGAGATGATGAAGGATATGTTAGGTACCAACGGTGATGGAAATGGAATGCTCATTAAGGGTTCCTTGGTTTTGGCTCGTGGTAACAAACGTCGTTGTCTATACTGACGACGGCCTCTGCTTGTGTTTATATGGTGAATGCGGTTTGAATCGATAGCTCCTTCAACATTATGGCACAAGATGCTTACCACATAGCGATAAGGAACGTATGTCTAGCCAAGGAAATTATTGTCAAATTTCCAAGTGCTAAAATTAGAAAAATGTGAGCACTGCGTGGCCTGGTAAACAAATAGAGTTGTCCTTTAAGTCCTACCCTCCTTCGAGAACGACAGAGTTCTTGAGTTAGTGCACTCTGATTTTGTGGTCCAATAAGACAAAGAACATGGGTGGTGCACTTTACTTTGGTCACTTTCTTGATGATTGCTTAGAAAACTTTTGGTCTATGTCTTTAAGACTAAAGACCAAGTGTTAGTGTCTTTAAGCCAGTTTCAGGCTTCTTGAAAGAGACACTGGGAAAGAACTTGAAATGTAGTTTCCCCCCCGGTTTAACTGATAAGGTGGTGAATATTGTGGACCATTTGACGAATACTGCAAGAATCAAGGTATTAGAGACACCATAGACTCCTCCCAAGACTCCTCAGCTTAAGGTTTGGCTGAGAATGAACATGACCTTGATGGAAAGTTAGATGTTTGCTTTCTGAAGCACAGTTTCCAAACTCCGTTTGGGGTGAGGCTTTATTGACCCGCTGCACAGTTAATTAACTCTTCCCTGCTGGTGGGCTGTTGCAAGTGATGTTCCCAATAGTTTTGTATGGAAAGTATGTTTCCTATGACCATTTGAGAGTATTTGGTTGCAAAGCTTTTTGTACAGTGCCGAAAGTGAGAGGTCAAAATTAGAGATGCCAAGACAAGGCAATGCCTCTTCATTGGATCGGCCTAGATGAATTTGGTACGGCTATATGATCCAATTGAAAAGAACTTGTGAGACCGTGATATTATTTTTCATGAGAATCAAACAATGAAGATATTGACAAAGCGGAGAATGTAGAATCTTCAAATTTTGATGGTAGAGTCCATCATGAGTAAGTTTCCTCACACAAGTGTGCATGGGATGTTATTGGGTTGATATCATGGTGACGCCCAGAAATCATGTATCACATCAACATGTTGATCTTGATAAGAACAATGATATTGTATTGATGTCCTGTTGCTCATTGTTTGGAGAATCAAATCTTCCGCTTCGGATGTCCCACAATACAGCCGTTTCCTTCCTCCGTTATTCACCCACTGAGTATGTGTTACGCACGACGGGGAGAACCTGAATGTTATGAAGGGAGGCCTGGAAAGATTGAGCCAAGAAACAATGGATGAAGCCATGGCAATCCGAGATGATCTTTGCATGAGAACCCCACTTATGAGTTTGGTAAATTGCCCAAGGGCATGACGCTTTGAAGAACAAGTGGGTGTTCAAAGTTAAGTTGACGACACACTTGAAGCCCAGGTACAAAGCTAGATTGGTTGTTAAGGTCAGTCGGTCAAAGGAAAGGTTTGACTTTGACGAAATATTTTTCTCCTTTTGTGAAAATGTCCTCGATTCGCACAGTTCTAGTTTGGCTGCTAGTCTTAATTTAGAGATTGGCGCAGATGGATGGGAAGACCGGCTTTTCCTTCACGTGACCTGAAGAAGAGATTTATATGGAACAACCGAGGTTTTTTCAAAGTATTGGTAAAGAAAATTTTGTATGTCAACTTAAAAAGGTCCTCTAGGGCCTAAAACAAGCTCCTCAGACACGTGGTGTACAAAGTTTGAATCTGTAGGGGGAGCAGGGCTATAAGAAGACCTCTCAGTCATTGCGTATTTGTACAAAAATTTTCTGACAATGATTTATCATCCTTTTGTTTTGTATTGGATGATAGTTGATTGTGGGCAAAAAATACTTCCAAGATTGACGAGCGAACGAAAGAGTTGTGTAAGGTTGTTTTCTATGAAGAACTTGGGTCCATGCCAGCAAATTTTGGGCATGAGAAATTACTCGTCTTAGGATAAAAGGAAGATTTATTTTGCCCAGAAGAAGTACATTGAACGAGTACTGGAGCGCTTCATATGAAGAATTCTAAGCCTGTTAGTATCCTCTGCTGGTCATATAAGTTGAGCAGACGAGTGTCCGACGCTAGGGAGGAAAAAGAGAACATGGCCAAGTTCCATATTCCCTTCCGTTGTCGGAAGTCTAATGTATGCAAAAAAAATTGGTTGTTTTTGGCACTAGACCTGATATTGCTCACTCAGTTGGTTTGTCGTATATTTTCTCGAAAATCCGGGAAAAGAGCATGGAAGCTGTGAATGGATCCTCAGGTTCTTATGAGGAAGCTCAGATGAATGCTTGTTTTTTGGAGCATCAAATCCAATCTTGAAAGGCCTATACAATTCTGATATGGCATGGTACCTGTAACAAAAATCCACTACTGGATATTTGTTTACTTTTCGGGGGACTATATCATGGCATCAAAGTTGCAGAAATGTGTTTGCACTACTACCACTGAAGCGGAGTAATTGGCGGCTACTGAAGCCGGCAAGGAGATGACTGGCTAAACGTTTCTTCAAGAGCTTGGTTTGAATCAGATGGGGAGTATATTGGTCTATTGTGACAGTCAGAGTGCAAATAGACTTGAGCAAGAACTCCATGTACCATGCAAGAACAAAACACCTTGACGTCAGATTCATGGGATTCCCGCTGAGAAAGTGGAGATGAATCATTCACCGTCAAAAAGATTCACACAAGTGAAAATCCGCAGCTCTGCTTACCAAGATGATTACCAAAAAGACAAGTCGAGTTATGCGAAAGACTTGTGGGTATAGCTCCTCTAAAGAGTTAAATCCTTCTTCAGTAAATGGGACTGGAGTGGGGAGATTTGTTAATCCATCCCATTTCTTAGTCAACTTTAGCTACTCAATTGGTACAGCATTGTTAAAAAGGAAAGTAATTTGGAGTTGAAAGAATAAGATTTGGTAGTTGGCAGACTGGTAAGATTTGCACATTTTGACTTTGCTTATGTTTACATATGTCCATTCTTGACATAGGTATGGTTTTATCCTTCTATAAATAGAGCATTCTTGCTCATTGTAGTACACACCAAGTTAGAGAGAAAAACCATTTTGGAGAGCAAATTGAGGTCTTCCATAAGACTATAAAGAATATCTGTGAAGAAAAATAGAGTATGAGCGATATTTTAGTAGACGAAACAAAGAGTGTTTGTTCCTTTTATGTGTAGTAGTCACTTTGAGTAATTGTATTCGTGACTACACAGTGTAAAATTCCATTACTATAGTAATATCACTTGCTCCTCCTTAGTCCCGTGGTTTTTTCCCATTATTCAAGGGTTTCCACGTAAAACTCTTGGTGTCCTTATTTTCCCATTTTTTTCCATTACTTTTTACCATATATTTTTGTGTTGGTCCCGCGTTTTCCCAACAAACGGGTATCGAGAGCCAGGTTATCAACAAGTCTCAGCCCACCGGGAGGAACGGGTTTGTCGGTCTCCGCTCGCAGCCCCACGGCCGATGTGTGAAGGGGAGATTGTTGGGTTTATCCCACATCGGAAGTGGCATGGGGCTGGTGGTGGGGGGAATTTATAAGTGTGGGGAAAGCCTTAACCTTTGATCTAGCTTTTGGGTTGAGAAGGCCCAAGAACCACCCAACAAATTTCCCCCCCAGCTATAAATATATATTGGGGATTGGATAAACAACTTGTGGGTTTCATGAGAACAAAGGATACATTTTCTGTATAGAATTTTCAACATGACTACAGTTTGGGCTTTATTAATATTTGGTGGTTATAGTTTCTTAATGTTCATTTGTAGCAATGGTTGAAATGTCACAATAGTATAGCATATGTATGGCGCATTTAGATTGTTTAAAGAAATGACTACATCCTATTATATATATACAATGATACAAACAACAAAAAATTATAGGGGAACTGTATTTCGTCACTCTAAATTCACATGTCTCATTTCCTCCCCTTTACCTAAAAGACAAGCGAAATACAAAATACACATCATAATCTGCAAAACGTTTTCCAGATATAAAATCAAGATAAAAATACATAGATTTATCATAAAATACCTCCTTCAAAGGAAACAGAAATATAGTCGAAAACAAACAATTCATAGAGAGTCGATTAATTACATTTTCTGAAAAGTAAAAATATATATAATAATGGAAAGAAAATAAATTGCATTGACAAAAAAAAAATTTTTTCTTTATTTGGATTCTTTATTTAATCAAATTCCACAAGTTTAGGAGAAGAGAATAAAAATTATAAATATATAAATGTAGAAAGATTACAACTCATATGACCAGAATTAATGTATTTTTAAATAATCAAGCATAAATTTGACGTATATACATCCATATATGTATGTTGTATATACTTGTAATTATTCTTATAAATTTAGAAGTACAATTAACCCCTCCGCTCAATCCATCGACCGATCACTGCACCGTCCTTGTCTGGTCTCGCCTCGATCCCTTTTTCCTCTCTGTTCTCTCCTATCCGTCGTGCTGCGCATCTCACTACATTCCCCCAACCCTACCTGTCTTTCCCCCCGTATTAGCAACCACTCTTTCATTGGCCCTCTAAGTAAAATATTAGGTAACTAAACTATCCTCCGCAATAAATTCTTTCAACAACTAATAATTCCATCTGATGACTATAAAGTCGACATTGTTTGATGCATCTCACGTTACTGAAGACGACTAATTTGACGACAAATCTTACTATTGAATTTGTTGTTACAAACTAAAAACTACATTGATATTGAGTCAAATGTTAGCATAGAGATAACCACACTTAATAAAGATGGTACTAACATATGAGATGAAGAAAAATATTTGGTGTAGTGAGGTTTCTATGCTAAACATCTACTCAAGATCGATTTAGATTTCATACTATAACACCAAATTTTACAGTAAAGAGTCATTCAAAAAATTATAACTCCATTCGATGATTACCGATGGAATGGACGATGCTTGAATGGAGTTATAATTAATTGGACAAGTGTTGAAAATGGTATTTAGTTTACATGACTTGCTTGAAAGGTTCTATTTATAGCAAAGTATCCTCTGAACTAAAAGATCTAGTCAATGCTATTTGTTTTCTGTCCATTATTAAGTGTATTTATAATTTTTATCTTAAAAGATCTAGTCCACGCTAAATTTATCTTATTTTATAATTTTTCGTATTTTTTAAAAGAATATAATCTAAATTAAAGAAACATGGTCAATGCAATTTATTTTCATTCCATTATTAAGTCAATGTATATATTCTACTAAAATTTATTCTTATTATTTTATAGAAAATACGATTAATTTGGTCACTCTAATTGGATTTCTTACTAAATTTTATTTTATAATTTTTCTCGTCTTCTCCTAGAATCATAGATTAGTTTTTATTATAAAAAAATTAGATTTATAACAGTTGGTCATGCATTTATTTTCTTTCATTATTAAGCATCTTTTCGTCAACTTTTTAATTGTCCATGAAATGATTTTGTACAAGTTTATTGACTGAGTTATAATTAATTAAATTAACATTCGTTTCGATATTTAAACAAAAATTTTAGAGATTCAGAAATTAAGAACAGTACTATACATTTTAGTTTTACATTCAATTTATGAAAAATATATGTAAAAAAATTAGTCAATTTTTTTATAATTTAACCATAAAAAAACATTATAATTAAGTGGGACGCATGTAGTATATATCAACATTAGTTTTTGCACATTCATCTTTGATTAAAAAACAAAATTTAAGTTAAAAAAGTTATCCAAAAGGTTCTATTATGCCAACTCCCCTAAATTTTTGACAAATAGTCAAAATTCTCTCCAAGCTATTATTCACTTCTCAACTACACACTTATATTTACGAAATTTATTACCCACATTTAAAGTATAATATACCCTCCCTAAAAATACAAGCCCAGATTTTTATTAAAAAAATTAAGTGGCACAGCTTGCCACGTATTTTACCTTTTAAAAAATTTTAAAAATATTATTTTTTTATTTTACTTTTCCTTTTATATTTCCCTTCTTTCTCTTTCTCTTCTCTTTCCTTTCTTGCTTCTTTTTTTCTTCACTTTGATGAAATGATTCTTCAAACTAGTAAAGCAAACTCAAATTTAGAAATCCTTGAATGAACTTTTTTCATAAACTTTTTGTACATCAATTGAAAATTCATCATGATTTTTTTTAATAAAACAAAAAAAAAATTAAAAGGTCTATTGATGATAAAAAAAAAATTTACCATTTGATGTTGTTTGGTAGGATATGCAATGAATGGGATGCATTGAAGCTTAGTTATGAACACAAAAGAGTAATGGTTTTCAATATTTAGAGACTTCAAATTTGATTTTTCAAAGTGGGTTTTGAATTTTGGTTGAAATTATTGGGAACTTAGCAACTTCAAAGATGAACGCGATAGTTGGGTCAGAATAACTAAGGGAACTTATAAATTTAACTGAAGGGTTCCTTAATTTCTCCATTAATGGCACTAAATTTGACCCTCTTGACTTTTGATTTTAAACTATTGTCAAATTTTCAAATGAATCTATCGTGAAAAAATTGTAATTCGAGGATGACAATTCATTTAATGGTGAGAGGTTGACGAAGGACTTTGGTGGTGGTCAGTAGAGGCTGAGTTTCCTCGTGAATTGTGCCTTCTATTTTTTTTGAGAAAAAAATGGTAAAAAGAAAAAATAAGTGAAACCGAGGAAAACTTAATTATTATTTTTTTTAAAAAACGGAACCAATACAAACTTAAAATAATCTAAGAAATTAAAGTTTGATTATTGTTTTTTTACCTTCTCACTCTCTCATAGAGAGTGAACTATACTTTCTTTGTCACCTCAGCATTTAGGAAGCAAATAATCTCACTTAAAATTGTTTAAGGGGTAATAGAACCCCCGTAAAGTATAAGTGTATAGTTGAGAGTTGAATAATATATTAGGGAGGCTTTTGACTATTTTTCTCAAAAATAATTTTCAAAATTTTAGGTTAGGGATGGCAATGGGAGCGGTGTAGGCCAGAGCGGTGTGGGTTGAGCTTAACCCATAAATTTTTAATCGCCCCACATAGCAAGACTTTTCATTTTCAACCTGGCCCGTATAGACCCGGCCCCCATAATTTTTTTAATATTTTCTTTTTCTAGTTATGTTTGATACTAAAAATAAAATTCATAAAAACAAATTCATTTTTTCATAGGTTGTATTAATTTAATAGAATAGTGACTTAAAATTTTATTTTTTTAGGTCAATTGCGAAACATGCAAGAAATTGTAATTTTTTATTGAACCATTTTCATCTATTATCTTGAATATTTCAATAGCTTTAATATAATGAAATTATCTTAATAAATAATGTTCTATCACTCTATAACATGTATACAGTTAAAATCAATTTGAACCCACATAATATCAACATTAAATTATATAATAATTATCTTTTTTCGAACTGTAAGTAATAAACATACTACAAGTATTCAACGCAACACCCGTCAATTTGCTTAGGGAGTTCGGCTCGTACCGCGTGCCGTGGAGTGAGCGTGGTGCCGCCTGAGGAATTTCGAAATTGGCCCCTCGCCCCCTCGCCCTCCGACCCCTCGTTTGCGGCTTTTTTTTAAAAATCCACCCACCCATACCACATGAGCCTAATCCCCCCCTCGCAATAGCTACCTTACACCCACAAAACACCCCTAAAAGAACAGAAGAGCGCGCCGCTCGACTCAATGAAATATCTGGTCAGTGAACAGGGACTATCGAGCACAATTCTCGAACGGCAAAGGTTGGAAGTGGGAGCTGGGGCGTAGATCCGATCCTTCAGACACATAAAATGCCTAACGACCTCGAGACAAGGCACGTGGTTGTGCGGAATCGTTTAAGGTGGGGTCCAGTCCGATCAGGCCAATATGCTGTCGAGGGGTGAGGTGGTATTTGGTCTTGGGGTGTATGTGGGGTTGTTTGGCTTCGCTGATCCGTGGCTCGCAGTGATGGGCGTATGTTTGTCGTGGTCAGGCGAGGTGGCTTCAGACCGGTGTGCTAGAGCCGAAGGGACAGAGAAGAGCACAGGAGAAGTGATGTATTGGGCGTTCTTGGCCTTTGTCGGTCCTTAGCCCCCTTTTTGGTTTCGCGTACGGTGGAGCACTGAACCCAGGTGCGAGTCTCCTACAGTGTTACCTCCTCACGTTGTGTGGTGTACTGGTGTTGAGGGGGTCTTCCGTTTGCCTCTTGGGGTCCGGGGTGCGATGAGAGGGGACTTGACACGGGGGGTTTGTGGTGGGTTGCTCTCGTGGCGCTCGGGTTTGTACGAGGGGGGTTGGTAGCATCTGAAATCCCGCCCCCGCCCCATTGTCATCCCTACTGCTATATATACTAGAGTTGGTCCTAAATCGTGTGACCCCTTCTGTTTTCTTGGTCACTAAGGCTTCGGTAGATACAAAAAGTACCACATGCTTGGATTTAGTGTAGGTAGGGTTTTATTGAGTTTTCGTATCGTAATTAAAAATATGACATTTAAATTTAACTTAATCTTTGTATTGCAATTAAATATATAACCTTTAAACTTAACTTAATCTCAAAAACTAGTTTATTTCATTCTCCAACGAACGTGGACTCTAACACCACCTTCACACTCAAGCTCAACTAAAACCCATACAAGGATTCCAAACTAGGATGTGATAGCATGTAATTAAAGACATGATATATAGGCTTAGCTCAATCCTAAAAGCTACTTTAAGAAGGGAGGATTGTTCAAGTTTATATGAGCATAGCACTAGCTAGTCTATTCCCCAAATAATATTGAACTCTAGCACATATTTTTTAATCCTAACTATTTTGGGAATTGAGACATAATTGATAGTTTACTGGAATTTTGTGGAGACATTTGATTTTTGAACCGTTAAGCCCTTCTTTTTGTTTTAGGCAATGACTAGGTGGGCAACTCTAGGTTTTACTTTTGCAAAGAGTTCAGTGTGGGTTGCGTTGATGTGCTAATTTGAAGTGAAGTTCACTAGATTATTATTGTCAAGATATCTCATATTGTTTTTTTCCTCACCATCTTATATAAACATTGTCATCTGAGTAAATATTTTTTCTTGTAAGAAATGTAGTCGTAAAACATGTTCTTCATGGACTAAACATCATAGAGATTTAGCAAGGTTTGAATATTCTCTAATATATCGACCAAAATAAAATAGCAAATCACAATTACTAATTTAATTTTCCATTCATAGAAAAAACATCAATACATACAAGTAAATTTAGTTATGGAGAAATATACAAGCGTTGGCTTTGTTTTCAATTCCGACTAACAAGGAAGGTGATTATCAAATCACAATCCTAACCCTATTATTAAAAAAATATATATATAACCATCTTTATCCTTACTCAATCTGCAAGAATATTTATTAAATAAAAAATACTATCCATAAGCTGAACACTATTACACCTTTTTTTTCCTCTCCTTTTTAACTGGGAGAAGATTAAATTTGTCTAAAGGGGGAGATTAGATGTAGGACGGGTGTATAGTTGGTGGTAATGGGAGATTGTGCGGGGGATTGTGGCAGTTTCGTGTGTAGGTGAGGTGTTTGATGGGGGGAGAATGGGGGTTGTTGGGGGCTGAGGGGTGTGGGGTGGGTGGGGGGGAGAGGGGGGTAAGGGTGTGGTGTGGGTCAGGGAGAAGGGGGTGTAGGGCTGGGGGGTGGAGTTGGTGGGTGGGTGGGAAGTTGGTTTGTATTTTGGGGTTGGGCGGTGGGGTGGAGCGGGTTGATGGTGTAGTGGTGGGGTGGGCGGGGGGTGGTTGTGGGTGGTGGGTTGGTAGGGGTTCGGGGGGGTGAATTTTGGGGGAGGCTAGAGTGGGGTGAGAAGGCACTGTGGGTGGTATGTAGAGTAGGGTTTGAAAAGGGGATAGTGGTAGGGGCGAGAAAGTGGTGGTTGTGTGGAGGTGGGGGTTGGCGGAAGTATTGGTGAGAGAGAGGGGGGTAGGTGAATGGATTGTGTTAGCGGAGTGGGTGAAGTTTGGGAAGGAGAGAGTGGTGAGTAAGAATTGTGTTGGGTGGTGGGGGTGGTGTGGGTGGTAATTAGTGTGGAGGGGATGGTTGATGTGGGGGATTGTGGGGGCGTGAGGGGTGGAGAGACAAGGAAGGGGAAGGGTTGAGTTGGGGGTGGGGTAGGGTGGGGTAAGGTATGTGAATGGGAAGTGGTGTGGGCGTAGACATGGATGGGTGGGGGTTGGAGCGTTGTGGGTGGTGGTGAGGTGGAGTGGTGTGTGTTTGGGGGTTGAGTGGGAACGAGTTGTGGGGGGGAGAAGAGGTGGGGGGCTGGAGAGAGTTATGAGTTTTGGAGGGGGGGTTGTGGATTGTGTGGTAGGGGTGGGTGTCAGTATGTAGGGGGTGGGGGTGTGGGTGGTGGGGATGGTTGGGGGTTTGGATGAATGTGGTTAGCGAGTAGTGTGAAGGGGGGTCTTCGGGTGGAGCGAATCATTGGTGTAGAACAATTTTATTTTAAATGCTTCTCCCTAGTAACCAAGACGAAAAAGATGCTTGTGTAATAGTGTTTTAAGCTCTATTGATAGTCTTCCTTTTGGTTTATTCTTTTATGTTTTTGCTTAAAGCTTGTATTTTGTCTTAATTTTTTATTTTTCTCTCTTTCAAATTAGTGGGGTTCTTGATTTTGCACGAAAAAAAAGAACTTTTGTGATTGATTAAGAAGGTGATGAGAAATTGTGTGATGTTAATGGTTTAGGATTGTGTGTTGAGCACTTTCCTTATTAGTCGGTACTGAAAATAAAATTAACATTTGGATATTTCTCTGTAACTATATTTACTTGTCTGTATAGAAGATGTTTTTATAAATAGAAAAAGTATTTGTGATCAGATAGCATGTTTGATCTATGGATTAAAATATTCAGACATGTTAAATCTTGTTTAGTTAAACATATTTTGTGACTATATTTGTTGAGAAAAAAATATCTATTCAAATGATAGTTTAAAATATGATAAATGTATCTTGACAATTACTTGAGAGAGTTTGATTTGCTTATACGGAATGATAATAATATTGTATGCCAAAAACAACCAATCTCTTTGCCCTACTTTGAGATCATTGGATTATAGTAACTTGGCGATGTGGGGTTACATGTGAAATTTTTGGAGAATTAATTAAGGGAAAGGGTTGATATACCCTTCACTTTGTTCTTGGAGCTGAATACTCTTGTTATGAAATTTGCTCATATATACCCCTCTTGTAACAAAATTGCTCACATATACCATTTTCCTCTAACGTAAATGAAAATAATAATAATTTTAATCTCATTTTTATTCTTTTTTTCTAAAAATATAATCCCATATGAGTAAATTTAATCCTCGTCAAACATATTTTTTTTTGGACTTTTTTTGTTTCAATGACTACTGTATAATTATTATTTTTGATAAATCAAATTATTTATGTTTCACTAATTCTTGTTAAACTTTTGTAGATGATCACATTTTTTTCTTTCGAATACGAAATTAAATTACCATAACACACAAAAAATAGTTTAATTTTTATTCTTTAAACTAAGGAATGAAGAAACAATAAAATAAGAATAAGAAATTCAATAATTATAATCAAAGACGTCAAAAAATAATTTATGTATGGAAAAAAATAAAAATATACCTTGAACTTTGATAGAAGAACTATATACCCCTAATGTTTGTTTTTTAAAAAATTTAAAAGTAATAACATCTAATTTAAAAACTATTTTTTTTAAAATCCTTTAAATGAAGTTATAGTGGAGCCATTTTGTACAATGACAGGGTAGTGTGAGCCGTTTGTATAACGGTAAGGGCATAATATGAGCCATTTTTAATACGAGGCATATCAGCTCAAATACAAAGATTATGGTATATCAACCCTTTTCCTTAATTAAATACATTATAGTATTCTATAGTTGACCCTACCATGTTTGAGACGAGATAGCATTGTTTCTTACTAGTGTCTTTTTTATGCTCCAATTTGGTAAACATAATATTTGCCATACCAAGATAGACAATTATCATCTTGAGATTATATTGATTTAGGGTGTGTTTTGGAAAACAAGTATTTTGGAAAACAAGTGAATTTCTAACTTATTTTCTCATGTTTTGTTGGTGAGTAAACAGAAAATATCTTTTATTTTTGGCTTGAGATTAAAATATACTCTTTAGGAAAATAATTTATGTTCCGAATATTAACCCTGATAATTGATCTACGACAAGACCCTGATAACCATTCCAAAATTCGACCCTAATATTTGACCCAAGACCTGACTCAGGAAAAAAAAAATTCCATAAAATAAATTTTTTTGAAACGAACAATTTTTTTTGAAGGTAGAGTTGAATAAAAAATTATTATTATTTTTAAAATTTGAGATATGTTTCAAAACCAATTTCAAAAAAAATGGGGTATGGTAGAGATGATTTTTAAAAACAATTTGAAATATTTCCGAAAGACAATTGAATTTTTTAAAATAATTAAAATATTTGCTAAAGACAATTTGTATGTCGATTAAGATGTAAAGCGGTATGACAACTTGTCGTTATTAATGCGGCGAAGTGTTGAAATACCAACTTGTAACTTTTGTTGCAGATCAGATGCATGATAGCATCTAAGCTTTTTCATATTTGAGTTGATCTTGTCATCCCCAAAAACGTAAACCCCAATTAAATATGAGAGGTTACTTGTATTCTCTTTTTTCAAATGAATGGCTTGAGTTTCAAGAGTTTAAGCTCCTCTATTTCAAGATGACATGATTTTAGGAACTTGCAGTTTGGCTATAATAGACGATATGGGTAACTGGTAATCACATCATCCCTCACTCTTAACTCTTTTTTATACCTACTAGATATAAGTAGGTTGGATATTTATCACATTTTTAACCTACCCATTTGCCAAGCGCGTACATATTTATATGCAAATCGAAACGAAAACAGTAAAAGTATCCACACCTGGATTATATGAGTCCTATGAATATCCAAAGAAACCAGTACAGGTTCTCACAGTGTATCTGGATTTGCCACCTTCATTGGATACACATCTATATAACTCAAGCTCCTATTTGTCTCAAAAACAGTCATTGTTCCTAACAATGGCTGAATATCAACACCTGTTGAGCTCCCTTTACAGCTATTGAGGCACTGTCACTCAACTTAGTGTGGTGGTTCTATCCCTCTGTCTCTGTTCTTTACTCCACTTGTTTAAACCAGCAAGTACGGAATGGCCATTTTTTACTCCATTTAGCGGGTTGAGGCTTGCTCCGCCCGATTGCCATTCCTACCGAATGCTACTATCTTACTGAAAACCAAATGGTCGATCCTCAACCACTAGACTTGTATCCCTGCTTTAGAACAAGCAACTTTAACTGCCAGAACTTGAGACATCATCCTTGAGCTGCATATACTGAAGCTAAAGAACCAACTTTTACATCAGTGACTTGGATAGGGTGTATTTTTTAATAAAATCTCAAAGAGAACACGACCATTATTTTCCTGTGTAGGAGGGTTCACACTTGACCTATTAGCACATAACACGGTCACAGGTTCAGTCTACTGAGTTAGAAAATTGGAAAAAGCTTAGCACAATGGATTCATTCATATGAAGACCTAGTTGAATTATGCCATTTGATACTCTAGCCACACTTCAGAAAAGTCCAGATACCTCAGTTAGTGTCTCTGGTGAGTGTTTAGTTTTTTTTTAAAGGCACTTCTTCAAGTTATGCGATCACTTTGAGTATTTTGATATGAGGGCATTGTTGAATAGAACAGGTTAAGGCCCGAGCAACTAGGAAATACCACATTCAAAGGGGAGATCATGCTTCATTCTGAATGGAAACTGATCCAAAGAAGAAAAGGAGGAAAACAGGCATTTTTACCATTAAAGGTTCTGAAAGATACAAAAACTTTTCGTGTTTGGCATTATGTTCCATATCTTCTACATGTTTCAACAGGTTGAGAGGGATGATCCGCTGTTAGTTGCCTGTATCGGTGTCCTAGATAAAATGCTGTCAGTATCCACATCAAGCAGACCTGAAAGAAGAACCAAAGTTACGTTGAACATTCAACCTTTATTTCTCTGAGGCTTTTCAATCACTAAATGAAGTCTGCAGTAGTGTGAATCCACTATCCAATCATCTGGAATTGTATAAATCTAAAACGATAATTTCAAGACACTAAGAGTAGTGCTGTCAAGGAGGGTTTTACTTACAGGCAGGGCATATAGAGAAACAGCTGATGCCTTGCCACTGAGAGTGCTGAAGAGTAGCTTGTACATTGCAGCTGCTGTAGCATCCCCAAGTCTTTGAACAATCACATCTATGCATACCTGCATAAAAACATTGGAAAACCACAAAAAGACAATACATCATTCGACTGCCTAGGGATAGTGCAAGTGACACTTATAACCACAACAATCCTTTCAAGTGTCATGAAACACTTGTGCAGACCTAATAAATGAAATATTACCTACAGCTTTGCTCTTCCTTTCAGAAGATTTTAATTGGAATCAAGCTTTGCTACTTTTTGTAAATACCTTTGCTTTATACTTCTCATCCTGTGAGACAACAGTGAAAAGAAGCTCCCTTGCAGGCCTGGTAACGACGTATGTGACCACCTATCGTAAAACACAAAAAATATGAGGCTCAATTGCAGAAGTGTATGCCTACGCCTACTTATCTTTTATTCGTCACAAAATCTGTTGGCACGGCTTATTAAGTACACCTTAACTTTTCTTTGTTCTAATTATCCACCGCATACTTGGGTTTTTGATAGCCTAGACCCCTTGGATGGTGATGCAGGAAAGAGTGTGGATACACTCTCTTCTAAGGGCATGGAAGTAAAGAAAATTGAAAAATTAGCTTCCGAGTAAGGTACTTTCCAACCATTAAGTGCCACAGAGATAGTCTATTTGTTCCAATGGTCTCTTTCTCGTTGCTTCTTGATAATATACAAGGCATATTTTACCCCATCTTAGAACTTTTTTTTCTCCTTTCAAAGGAAAAGTTTATCTGTTTCAACTGTGTATTTCTTCTTTTTCACACCAAAAATGTAAAAAAATTGGCTGAACCCCATTATTTTTAGCCAAATAAAAAGTTTTAGCTACAATAATGGGTTCTAATTGTATATTTCTTTATATTTCTTCTTTGGCTACAATACCTATTTATTCCTATTTTGTATCATTATTTAAAACAAATCTGTGAAGAACATAGTTGAAATTTCATTATTTTTAGCCAAATAGAAAAAGTTTTAGCCAAAATAATGAAGTTTCAATTGTGTATTTCTTTTTGTTGCTTCTTTGGATGTGATCTCTATTCATTTCAACTATGTAATTTTTCTTTTTCGGGACAAATCTGTAAAGAAAAACTTGGCTAGAGTTTCATTATCTCTGGCCAAATAATAAAAGCTTTAGACAATATATATATATAATAGAGTACCAACATCCTAATTCTTTTTATTTCTTTTTTTTTTTAAACTGGTCACTTTGTAAATTCATCAAAAGAGAGTACTAAAACTGTACTGGTCAATATCTACACATGTAGTTCAAATCCTACTATCTTTTCCTAAATTGAGTCTGGTACATCAATAAGGGAGATAGTATCATTTGAGTATAACCGATTACACCAAAAAAAGGTAGAAGCATAAAACAATATAGCTTGACTTCTTGCATACTGTTCTATATACTATCAACAGTTCTAGGTCTTGTATCTTGATATATATCCTCTAGTATCCCACCAGCAGAAGACCATAGTAGATCCTTGGACTCCTCAAAGGTGGAACTTCATCTTTAGAAGACAATTAATGACTGTGAGATCCAAGAGGGTAGCAGATTTTTTCAACACCACTGAGCAATCTAATGGACTGGAAGGGGGTCAAGACATTTTTGTGGCGTAAAGGCAGTCAGAAGGGTAGTTTTAAGCATCAGCCTCACAGTCACTGGCGAGGAACCTGGAAGTCAGAAATCCCACTCAAAGTTGCGTGTTTTTTCTGGTTGTGAGCCAAAGAAGTTGTACGGACTCGAGACAACTTAAAGAGGAGGTGGATACCTTTACGTTCTAGATTTTTTTTTTTTGTGTGGGGAAACTGCTGAGACAGGTAAGCATCTCTTTCTAAATTGCAAGATCACTGGCCAACAGTGGAGTTTATTCCTGAATCTTAAGAGTATGCCATGGACCATGCCTGCCAAGACCACAGAGGCAAACCAGAGTTGTGAGGAAGCAGGAAAGCAATCCAAGAACAGAGACAAATGAAGAATTATCACAGCTAATATATGGTGGGCAATATGGAAGGAAAGGTACTCTATAGCCTACCTGCTTCATGCCAAACATCCTTCAAAAATTCTATTTTCTGTTCATCCCCACTTTGATCTTTGTGTTAGCATTAATCTCATGCCACAGAGATCTAATGCATCTCGAAACAATGACCCCATATGGTGTAGTCACCTCTTTGGTCATCCAGTTGTCTTCCTTAACATATTTTGTGTTAATGACTTCCTTCCAGTAGCTCTGCTCTTCATTATTGAACTTCCACAGCCATTTTATCCTAAGGGTTTCGCTCTAATTCATCAAGTTCTTTATTCCCGAACCCCATTGCTTCTTTCACACTATCACAGCATCCCATTTAACCAAGTTGTAGCCTTAATTCTCACTGTTTCCTTGCCAGAGGAATATTCTTCTCATTTATCTAACTTATTGATTACCCTCTTGGGAATTGGGAATACTAACATCATATAGATTGGCAATGAATCAAGAACATAATTAATCAAGGTCAACCAGCTACCCCTAGAGATATGTTGTGATTTCCACCTTGCTAATTTTATTTCTTCTTTTCTTTTGATGCAATGATTTTGTTTGCCACTGATAGTTCTTCTCATTCCATAAGAGTTATTCTTGGGGTGTCTCATATTTGACACTCAAAAATAAACCAAACCAATTTTGTTTTTAGTTAGTTTGGTGTTTTGTATGGTTTCGGATTAATTTTTTGGTTTCTTGGTTGGTGTTTATTTTTAGAGAACAAATACTCAAAAGTTGAACTCATAGCAGTATATAAATCTGTTTATATCTTTGCCTTGCGATTTCTTTCTGTACCAAATGGTCCAATACGAAGATAACAACGGTGCCCCAGTCCCCATCCGTTATATTCTTGTCAAAAAAAAAAAATCGCTCAATAATGGAGTGCTAGCCAACTTTTTACAAATTTGGCCCGAAAAAGATGATCCAAAAATTCAAAGACTGTAAAAAGAATTTTATTTTTAAAAAATGACACATCAACAAAGAATCCAAATGGCAGCGCGTGGGCTCACCTCCATCAGGTGAGATTGGTCTAATGAGGGATAAAGCGGGAATGAAACTACGAAAGTTTTAGGGTGTGTGGACTAAGTGTCCATTTTGGATTGGCTTATTTTAGGTGTTTTTACAGCCAAAATAGCTTTAAGATTTTTGGTAGTGTTTTTGGGGGTAAACTAAATAAAGTGCTTTAAGCCTTATTTATAAGACTCGAAAATAACCAAAAATTCGAACTTGTACGTTGGCTACAAAGTCATAAGCCAAAAGTCAATCCCCCCACGCTCTAAATTAGATTCGCTGTCTGCGTTTGCCAAGGCTATGGAGGGTAATAATGTATTCTGCCAACTAAAAATTGTACTAAATGCAGAATGGTGTTCCTCTTTTTCAACTTCTCGTCATTATTTTTCTTAGATTACTTTCCTTAGAGGTTGAGAAAAGGATGTTACGGAAAATAGAACCTTCCTCAGGGTTGCTGAGATGGTCCACTTCTCATGTGGGCCATACTGCTAAGCAATTAGATGCGCAAGGCACAAAAGGTGCAGAGCATCTGACTAGAGTCCCCACAAAATCAAGGATGCGCCCCCTGCACCAAATGGGTGAATAAGGACTTTTAAACTTGACACTAGGTACACATGTTTGTGATTAATAAATATAAAAGCAAGGGAAACTGCATTTCAATAAACAGAAACTGATTCAACTTAAAAAAATGTCCTAGATATCTTATCACTTATAAAATGCTACTAAAAAAACGTACTTTCACTTGCTATCAGGGAATTCTTTTAGATCTCTCAAAATAACCTTCTAACTCACTAGGAGCTGACGTTACCCCAACAAGATATACACTCTACCAAACCCCCAAGTGATAGAAGTAGGTTTATGTTCTATGTGGAACTCGCAGTATAAGAAACTGATTGAATGACCAAGATATTTGAAGAAAAGCCTTCATCAACCACGGCTCCAGTCCGACCCTCCATCACATTTGAAGAGTAGATAAGATAAGTTTATTAAAATTTGGAGAGTTGTTCAGTCAATGAGATTGTATACACTTTCCACAATTGGAGAAATTGATCTAGCCCCTCAAACCCACCTTTCCCTAGACACACAAATGGAGAATGGGTTAGCTTTGCATGATTGAACTTTGCATGATTCTATACATCTACCCCATACGTTCAATTAATGTGGATCTGTCCGCTAGGATACATAGCAATGAAGCTATTGTCTGTGCCAATAATCTTCTTCTACTACCAGTGGGATCTGTACTGCAGCAGCATAAACAGTTTTTTTTTTTTACTTTCTGCAAAATTGTCCAAGGCTTGGGAGTTGGCTGAAGTAACTAAGAAGTAACTAAGCGTTTTTTTTTCATAAAGGCGCGTATCTATGTGAGATTATACATCACATAATACCCACATTACAATCAGGCTCCTTCTGTCACTTAATAAAAGGAAATTCTTCTCATACCTGAAAGTACAAAAGGAGGACACAACTTGCACTCACAACGGAATAATGATACACTGCAACAAGTAAGATCTAAGAAAAAGATGAGTTTTAGTCCCATCCAATATCGCCCAGAACTGACGGCTTTTTGCTACCAACTGTGAGATTTCGGTGAAGTTGTTCTCTGTGTGCGCCCTGGTATATTCTCGGCCTCTTCAGCTTGATCGGTATCAGCTTCCCTAAAAAAAAACGCTAAAGTTAGAGACTACAACAACAACATACCCAGTATAATCCCACAAAGGTTAGAGACTACTCGACTATAATATTCTTTTCGGGTGGGGTGGGGTGAGGAAGGGTATCGAGAAGACGTTAGTCATTACTCAAGGACATTCATGTTAAGGCCTCTTTTTCATTGCTAACGTCTATGTGTGCTACGACTCTCATTCTTCTTCGCTCTATATCAAAGATGTATATCAAGAAGTTTTAGTATCTCTTTTCCAATAGTTTTAAACTTCGGGCACTTGTTGTGGTCTTCTTGGGGGGGGGGGGGGGTCATTATTTCAAGCGACTCTCCTCTTGGTCGTTTTTGAGTACTACTGCTAACTTTTTTATTTTCCACATAATTTTTTTGCCGACTCTATTTGTTACATAGGTATTTTTGGACTATTAATAATTTAACTATGCGTAACATTTAATGTCGTGTACCGCGTTGTTCACGAATTTAACGGTAGTGTTAGTGGTTATAAGAATAATACGTAATATCCATCAATACTGTCCGGGTCCCACCTTTATCACTACTTTATAATTTACCTTATTCATCGCACACACGGCCTTAGGGTCAACGTATACGTTGTTTCAAAAGCAGGAAAAACTGTATGGAGACATACCAGTAGTTTCTCGGGTCACTTTCCTGGAAGAGCCACGTCTCACCAGGTGTGAGATTTTTCATCTTTTGTCTTTGAATTATGTCAGTAGGGTGAGACACACGGCCTTATTCGCATATGCTTGGGTGTGTACCTATATGTAGTGCAAGCAACTCGCTCATTTGCTTTATTTTACCTACTCTCCTTATCAGTGTGTTCTTAGAATGAAAAGTTTGAAAATAGAGATCTCAGGTTGTGAATTTGTGGAGAACATTATATAATTTGCTTTAATTATTGATTAGTGCTACTGCAGAACACAATAGTAATTGAAAACTGAGGATAATTTCGTCATATTCTTTCTAGAAGATTTAATTACAATATGTTAATGGAATTAAGGGCGCCGTTTGGATGGGCTTAATACATGCACACTTTAAAAAAAGTACTTTGTGAAGTGCTAAACTTATTTTTAAATAGCAGTTGCTGGTGTTTGAGAAAGGTTGAGGTTTGCCTAGTCCAACACTAAAGGAAAATGGAGAAAGAATGTTAGGGGTTATGTTTGGGAATTTGTGAGTTGTAAATAAACATATTAAGGGCAAAAAGATAAAAAATGTGTCAACTTAAACACAGCTTATAAGCTACAAAAAAATAGCACCTCCACACCCCAACTTTAACTTTGGCTTAAAATAAGTTTTTTTTAACTTAAATAAGTTATTTTGAGTTTGGCCAAAACCGCTACATAAGTCAAAATCACTGTTAAGTCAGTTTGACCCAGCTTTTAGAGCTGAGCCAAACCGGCTCTAAGTATTATTATTAATGTAAACTCATAACACAGAGTGACAGCTTAGTTTTGTTGCCAGTGTGGGATAAGCAACGTTTTTTTTATTTATTGTTAACACATGGAATAAATTTATGGCTAGTATTGACTTCAATTACTAAGTTCGATAAAATTCTTGATTATTGGTTTCTGGGGCCACAATCATCACATGATTTGTCTTGGTTTTGTTTGTGGTTTCTATGTTTTTTTATCTTGTTATGATCATGTTTTATTATATTGAATTATCATTGAATATTCAAGGTGTATCTGAATTATTTAATAAAATTCTAGAAGTTTATGCTAATGAAGAATTTAGACTTCCTTAGGTTGGACTTAGAAAATTGCTTATATATTAGATGGTTTTTGGATCTAGCTGAACATAGAGTAATTGAGTGTTTTATAGATTCGTACCTTACAATTTATAAATATTAGTCCTACTTGATAGATTGGAAATGTTCGAAAGCAGCAATAAGGGAAGGAAGGGCTGGGGGAGAAAGTTAGTTGTTTGACTTTGATTCTTCGGTGATGGTAGGTTATGGTTTGTCATTTCTATTGATAGATAAACTCTCAATAAGCAATGATTGTATCTGAGTGATATTGTAAGTCTCCTATGTACTTGATTGTGGTGGTTGAATGGCCTGATTCGTGTTGTCTGTGGTTGGCCTCAAATTATAGACGTTGATTTCTAATCTTGAACCTCATCTATTTAATGACGCCTTGATACCACCGGCTGATGAAATAAAATATGAAGATAATTGGATCGTATGTCACGTTCCGACCCTATATTATGGGAATCAGAGTAGTCACGTTCCACACGTATATTGGGAATCCGGAGGTCCGTTCCGAATTATATTAGCGACTATACATTAAAGGATGGAATCTTGAACTTAACGTAATATACTCAAATCGCAAAGAACCGATTTCCTAATGATTGGTTGTGGAGGCATGAGTCCTCATAGTGTGCTTGATGGTGTACCTATTACGGTGTTGTTGTCAAGGGTTCAATGTGTTTGTTGTTTGTCACCTGTTAGTATTATAGTTGATTCTATATTTTTTCAATGGTATCGGTTTTATTTTGAGTTGGCCGATGTACCTACTCAGTCTGTTCCTTGTCTGACCCCTACTTGTATTTTCTTCTTTCTTCTTTGTTCTTTTATGGAGTGAAGAAGTGTCCTCGACTTCGACTCGCCGTCAGCTCGGTCAGTCTCCAGCACATCAGAGTTCAAGGTGGCTATTTTTCCTAGCTCGTGCGGATTCTCTCATTCATGTCTTTATGTCTTTGTAATTTCAGACATGGACCAATCTTTACTATTTTGGTTTCGTAAAGTCTTAACTTGGTAATTTGAGATAGATGTTCTTGATTTGATGACTTCCAATTTTGGGGATAATAAGTGTTTAAACTTGAGAAACTTCTTTAATTTGGTTACAATTAAATAGTTTTGGATCTTCCGCATTAAGTTTTGTTATTCTCAGTTGAGACTATTGGTAATGTTGGGTTGTAATTTGTTGGTATGTTCGCCCACCTAGTATGGGTTAGATGTTGGGTGCCCTCACGATCCTGTGGGTCGTGCAGTTTATTACCTTTATCTTATAACTGAGAATCCCAGAAGCACAAGGTGCCAACGATTTTAAACTCGGTGTATGTGGACCTGTCTCTGATGTGAACATCTTCTTTTTAGTAACTTAATCCATCCTACTTTTTTTTCACTGTTTCAGCTATATATTTGATATACTATCGCCCAGCTAGAACTCTCGCCCTTGTCTCCTACCTTCAATCCTCCTTCTATTTCCTTTTATAAATATGTCATACTTCATTCCTCACAATTATAGTGGGGTATCTGACAGGATATGGAGTTTAAGAAAGCAAGACTTAACTTTTCATCGTGTTTTCTGAACAGTCTAGACATTTGTGTCGTTATAAATCATCTCATTCACGGTAAAATGGGAAGCTTAAATTTAAATTATTTTTAAATATAAAAAGGTGTCATTCTTTTGGGAGACACCACATACACTAAAATTTCGCATAGCCGCCTGCGTTGACATATATCATTAGGAGAGAGGGAGTGACAAAATAAAGTCGTAAACACATTAACAGACACCTAAAGTTGGCACCATTTTTCATTTAGACACCTCAACTTAGACTTGTGACCATTTACACACCTCATAGTCAGGGTATACTGTGTCTGTGTGGCCTCCTACAGTGAAGAAAGCCACTTTCAATCATTAGACTCCTCACCTACCCCCAGATATTGTAATAGTGTCCCTGAAGTTCTTGGCGAAATAAAACTTCTTGAAACGCTTAAACCATGTATCTTCCAATCTGATTCAATCTCATTTTGGTATTAATGTCGTCAACATCTAGGGGTTCGTTTCAGTTATCAAGTATAGATCCATCCCCCCCCCCCCCCTCTCTAAAATACTAAAACCAAAAACTTTTTAAAACTCTTTGACTTTACTTTTCTTATTATTCCCCTAGACAATCTAAAAGACATTGATTGGACGACTAATTCCATAGGTATAGAAAATCATTTATTCTAGTTTTTGATCTAATTTCATGCAATTTATTATAAAACTGAATAAAACAAGATTTATTTTTATTATTTATTTCCTATTACATATTTTGGTCAATCGTCAGTAGAATCACAAGAAATGAAAATCATTTCTCTTCCTTTTTTAAATTATTACCTTCGTATACCTATGCAACCAGATATTGACAAAAAATCTTATTTACACTATAACCCCGTATACCATCACTGTCAAAATTCACGACCAGATGAGGGAGGAGGCCTGAGAGATTGCTTCAACTTGCGAAATACTCCGGACTCAATATAGAAGAACAACCACAGTTGAACCTTGTACCACCCGGTGTGCCAGCAAGGAGCACACTGCACCCCTTCCCTAGTACGACGAGGGCGTGTAAACCTGTAGCTTCGAGCAGCTTTGTGAGTGCCGGGGGATGCCTAGTTCGGACCAATATAGGTCCAGCGAGCGACATGGGACGAGTCTATGGCCCAACCTCCCTTCAGACAAAAAGAGGCAACTTGAGATCAGAAGCAGAATTCCCAATACAGAAAGACCCTCCGGTGCAAGGTCGAGGCATCGGAGAGATATTCTAGGAGGGGCTCCTAACCAATCAGAGGGGTAAGCATCAAATGATGTGTTGGGATGAGGCACATATCAGATCCTCTGATTTGGGAGAGATGCTCGAGTTTCAGGCTTTTTTTATCATAATGTATTGGGGTTGATGCGCCAAACATCAGGTGAGTACAACCCCATCTTGATCTGCAAATTCTACTCTGTATATACAACCACCCTTATTAGTACGCGGAAGAACAAGGAGTCTACCAAGGGCCAGCAACCACTGAACAGTGTGCGGGAACAATAAGTGTCAGTTAATATTTCAAAATGCATCGTCCAGCAGTCTATATTTGTGCCAGATTATGAGGTGCCGCTTAACACAGTGGAGTTCAGGTACAGGTTAGAGGGTCAAAGGATTTAGTTGGCTGTCTTGCAAATCGTTGCTGCAAATAGAATGTCGGCCTAGTTGATTAAATGATAATCTTGAGTCACCACGATCCCCTCTCTCTTCTGTGAAGTTTTGATAGACGATTGTCGCTACACTTGATTCCAACTACGGCCGACAATACACTCACTCTAGATCGGGCCGTGTCACTTGCTAGCGTCATGTCAAGGTTTACTGAAAATTTAGCCTAAATTATAGTGGAGGAGATCCAAGAGCTTGCACTGCGATTTGGGACCTAACTTCCATTCCCTTGATTGATCGCATAGTTGTACACTGTACAGAGAGACTCAGGTGCCTATATTGGTGGGTGTGGACCAGTCGGTGCAGGTGATTCACGTCCAAGACACTATTACCAATTTGCAACGAGTCGAACCCTATTCCTAAGGGAAAGACAACACTGTCCACTTCAAGGGATCTATTGTTGGAGGAGTTTCCCGAAAAGAGTGAGCAGGTAGAGCTTTCGGCCATAGGGGAGACAATCGAGCCACCATCAAAGACAGATCCCACCACTGCTCCCAAGATAGTCCCCAGTTATGTGCTTGCCCTTAATTTCTACGCTACTATCATCGGACGGTCGGATTAGGATCACAGACTGTCCTGTCTCTAGTCAACTAAAGATTTGCTCTGCGACTTAGCAAAGTGGCTCTCAAGACTACGGTCCAATCGACGAACAGTCAATTAATTCCATGAACTGTGGAATGACTCGTGATCCTCGAAGACCACACCTAGAAGACAAAATCACGGTTGACTCCTGCTTTTTGACTGATCGTCAATCTGTTTGACGGTCCGTGAATTAATGTCGCGGCCTAAGTTTAGGAAAGGAGTGTCATTTATAAATACTTGTTTTAGGTTCTCTTTTGGATGTTACTTAATTTGTTGGATATGTTGTGTACGTTAGAGTTGAGAAAGATCCATTAATCATTTTTCTTGATTCTAGGTATTTTTGCTAATATTTTGGCATTGTTTTATGGTTGATACAAATTTGTTTCTTCTACTCATCTGTTACATGTTATTTATCATGAATTCTTCGGAGTCTTATGATTTGAATTTTGCAAGTATGAGTAGCTAAACTCCATAACTACGGTTGTGGCGACCATGATGGAGTAACGAATATAGGTTAAAAAACTAGTGATTCTTGAATGGTGAAACTGCATGTATTGTTATTCTCTTCGCTTAATTACTTTGGACAGTATTAAGCATTAGAACTCGCCATAAATCTTAACCTCCTTGACAAAGAAGTCAAGGTAGGAAAGAGATTACAACCTAGAATTGCAGGCTCTAACCTTCATCTAAATAAGCCACACAAGGATAATCAATCTAAAACCATTAAGAAGCTTGATACATAAACATTTGTAGGCACAAGGATAATCAATCTGAAACCATTAAGAAGCTTGATAACATAAACATTTGTAGGCCGGAAGGATATAAAGTGATATTCATCTAATTGGGTCAAAAGACTTTTGTTAAACTCTTATTGTTAGTTTTGCATGCATAATAGCGAGATAGATCACTAATCACATCAACCTATTAAGTTATGAAATCGTGGGGAACATAGTCATCGCTCACTCTCATTATTTGAAGACAAGAAACTTTCACCAAAGTGGTTATTGATAACAGAGATACAAAGTAGTTTTGTACGTTTCATATTGAAAACCCCTTGAAATAAGATCCAGCCGAACTACCGCCGACATCTTTCTCACCATATTCTCTGTGGGATTCGACCCCACCTTTATTGTGGTTCTTATATTTTGACAGCATAACCACACTTTATATCTCATTCGAGAGTTAATTTGGGCATTCAATTGACCAGAGATGCCTTCAATAGTTAAGTGTAAAGGAACACATGTCCCCCCGTACTGATTTAAATTATTCTATGGTTGTTCTTACAAGGAGTTAAACTCAATGTAATCCTCTTTATACTCCTGGACTATCAAACTCTACAGATAAAGATATCAGGTTCATGGTAACTTGTGAGTACAATGCATATCTCTTTTTTCAGTTTGTTCATATAAAAAAGCACTTCCTGCTAAATCAACACTTTGGTAAACACCAAAAAGAAAATGAAGGGAGCTGAAATAGAGAGATCTCAATATTAAACTTACACAATGACTCAACTGACTATACAAATTATGCTATCTAATAGTCACTTTCACTAATAAAGAATATCCCATCCAAGAGCGCTTAGACGCAATGCAACAGAAAAACCAGGATAAACGGATCAGGCAAACCTGATACAACTCATCAAGGCTAATAGGAGAGAAGAAGTACTTGCCTTGCAGGGAAAAGCTTGGAGGAGCTTAGCGAGCTGATTGTACAATTAGTTATCTCTTTTCCCAATCTCATCTACTGGAAAATTCTATTGCTAAAAAATCTAGTGATAATCCCTGATTGGGGTAGAACAAGAAAAACAAGAAGAAAACCTGATGGGAGATAGTTCTTCAGGAAGTTGTAAGAAGTCTCTCTTGATTCCTTTTGATGACTGTGCAGCAAGTTCCATGAGAACCGCTGAAACAAGAAGTAAATCTACAAAAAAAACAAGGGACTACTAAGAAAATAGAAAAACCATAAGCTGCAGAAATATAAGATAAAAAAGCAAATAATTATAAAGATAATACACACACACGGTCCTAACCAAGCCATTCTGTGGCCATACTGCACACACAGCTGGCCTAGTGTAGCACCAGCACTACAATAAACCCAAACATCTGAACCTGACTTATAAAGGAAAAAATTAAGACTGTATCTTAATAAAATCGCTACCAATGAAATGTAAAAGCAATCCTCATGTCTATTCTTGTTATGGAAGGCCTATTCAAAACCCTGAACTTCCTTACGTAGTCTGTTCAAAGTAATGAATCCATTAGAGGCGCAGTTTACCTCCTATCCATCACCATCAATACCTCTAACCTCTACCCAAGTTGAAGATATAGTAATAAGATAAGCAGCAACCTGAGAAAACATAAGTCAAGAACCGTATTAGGCCCAAACACCATAAGAAATGACAAAAACTTACTATTATAAATAGTCACGAATTAAAAAGCCAAAAGCATTTAACCAAAAAACAGCCATTCTCACTGACACTTAAACCAACATGTTGCTCAACTCGTCCGAGTTCGTAGTATCTCGTTGACTAAACCTCCACGTTTAACTCCTGTTTTAAAAGTTGAGGACCACAGAGAGCAGTTCCTGCATTATTGCCCTTTTTATCAAACAATTCGGCATTGTCAAAAGATTGCTTCCCGAATCAAAGTTTACCCTTAATATTACATGGGAACTCCAGGAGTAGAAAAAAGCACAGGATGTAGAACCAACAATTGTGACCCACAAAACCTGTGTATCAAGACCAAAGCCTGGAATTTAAAGAAGGGACCATTACAGATGACATTTAAAAAGACCCAAACAAACCTAAATCAGCTTCTACACTCCAAATTGGGTCCTCCAAACCAGCCCAAGAAGCGCAAGTAGCTGAACCTAATTCATAGCATTCAACAACAAAAAGAGTGTCTATAAGTAGCTGAACCTAATTCATACATTAGACACCAAAAGAGTACTATAATTATGATCATTATGCTGTAGGGTATCAAGATTTGCAATTTCTTTCTTCTCATGAATCATAATTAACATAGCCAGATAATTCAGAGTCACTGAAAAATTCAATATTACTCTCAAATGACACCAACTAGGCCAAAAATCATCCATTTATCAATAACCAAGAAAAAAACAATTTTCAGTACAGGTATAGAAATACACACTCTCTTGCGGTCAAACGAAACCTCACAGACCACTATTTCATGCTTAATACTGAACGGGGGCATGGAGGAGTTATTTCAAATGCAAATGCGGAATAGATTGTAGGCTTTGTTAAAAGCCTAAACTTAGAACTCCAACAGGGTCTAAAACTAGCACTTAATGTAAATTGATTCCACTGGAAGTATCAAATATAGTCTCGAAAGAAGTGTTAAACTTGGTTTCAACAATATTATTTCCTATGAAGAACTTTTTAACTATGATTCTCCTCCTCTACTTAGACACAATATTCATGTTCAACATAATAACTTTTTAACTATGATTCTCCTCCTCGGCTCTCCTCCTCCACGTGTGTACAAGACAATAATCTAATGAGCAATAAGAAGGAATTATTGAGTTCCTTGACTTTTGCAAAGATTGGCATTAAAAGATTAAGGTGGAAGATCAGCAAGAGTGTGAGTATCAAAGATCCCACAAACAAGCTGGGGAGATTCCCCAATCCCAAAGATATAGCTCCTTCATCACGTAAAGGAAGAACCACAAAGTATGCGCTCAAAATCTGCATATATCATTAAATTCATATCAAAGAACGCGAAGAAGATGTTTATGATGGGGGAAAAATTGAATGGATACTTACGAAGAAAAAAGTGGAGGAAGAGTATAGCAATGCGGAGAGCTCGTGAGGAAGAAGAGTAACGAAAATGGAAACAAATGCCTCAATTCGATCTCTGCCCACCAAATTCATTCTCAATTCATGTCGAATCAAGCGAATGAAACAAACCAACAAAAATCTCACAAAGAGCGCATTTTGCGACTACTGACAAGGCTAACTTGGGGTTTCTCAAATTCCTATGACACCCAATAAACGGAATTCTCAACTTTCCACTGCAACCAATTATAACAAACACCGTTTTGGACCTTGTTACTCATTACACTTTGTTATCTAATATTTTATTTTATTGTACTTTACTTGTTAATTTACATGAAAGCGGTTTAAAATACCCTCAAATTTGAAATAGTTGAACGCCAAGTATTTTTACAAAAAATATTTAAGAGTTTACTTTTTAATACATTACAAAAGTGGTCAATTTTGAACCCAAATGTGGATGACAAGGTAATTTTTGAGTCATAGATTGGATGAAAATGACATTATTGGCTGGCCAATGGTGGATAAGGGGGGTTAATTTGTACCTTTTCATACTTTAAGGATATATTTAGGCCCTTGTCCCGTTAATTTAATTACTCTTCTATCATTTAGCATATCATTTCTCACGGCCTATTACTTCTCATACACCCTCATAATGTTTCTAGACATAACATTTACATTATATCTCTAACATTAATGTAATAACAAAAATGATGCAATATATGTTTTTGTAATATGGTTAAGGTTATGATGCCTATCTTGGTTATCATGATCATTTTATTTGAGGCAGTGATAAAAACAATTAAGAATTCAGATTATATAGGAATAAGGATTATGGGAAGTTCAGTGTGAACACAAATACGGAAACTATTGATTTAGAGACTTGAATTTTTGGGATCATTTACATGATTGTGATGGGTATTGAATAAAATTCATTCCTTATGAGTCAACAATTTGATACATCTCTATAATATGTATATTAATTTTGATTGAGATTATTGTCAAGGTTTCAGAATATGAGATTGATATTGTGATATGTGGCTCTTGGTGGAGTATTGTGTTCAATAAAGTTTGTATCTTCATTTTAGATCATAATTGATATAAGCATTGTGATTATTATGTGAATTGTTGATGCATATTTCTTGAGGTTTGCAAGTAAAAGCAAGGTCTTATTTGTTTCAGTGGATTGAATCTAAAAATCATTTATTAATATATCTCTACATTTAAACATTAATTAATTAGGAAATTTGTTATTCAACATCTCAATATACATAATTTATTTATATACATGATTTAAATCACTTAATCAATTTTAAAAAAATATGAATAAAATAAAATTATTATTTGGTTAAAAATAATAACTGTGTTTGCTAGTGATAACGGAGATAGTTTGTATTGGTGGTGGTGATAGTAATAATTGTTGTTAGAGTGATGAAGGTGTGATAGTTGTTAAGGTGATTGATGTTGTGGTGGACTGGTAACGATTTATAATAACGTTGGTGGTCGTAATAGTGAAGTTGATTGATATTAGAAGTTAGTGGTGTTGATGGTGATGACTGAAGAATGTGTGGTGATTGATGATGTATTTGTGGTAGTTGGTGGTGTCGATGAAGGTGATTGAAGAATGTGTGATGGTTGATAATGTGTTTATGGTAGTAGGCGGTGTTGCTAGTTATGATAATGGAAGTGTTGTTAGCATAGATGAACCACAATGGTGGTAGTGGTTGATAATAATGTGGAGGTGGCAGCAATGATTGAGGTGATCGAAAAGTTATAGCGTACGTTGGCGGATTCCTAGATTATTATGTCAGACCACATTTGTTGGTAGTCAAAGATTGATAGTGACGGTAGTGGTTATCGTAATAATCAAGTTTGCGCTGCTATCAGAGACAATGGTGATAGAGTAGTACATATAATTAAATGCTGGAGGCAGATAAGTATGATACAGTTACCAATGCGGTAGATTAGATAGAGAGAGGTGATTGCTGATAGACTACGTAATATGTTTGACGATCGTATAATGGAGGTGATTGTGAATAACAGACGGTGATTAGTGTATTGGCTATTGATTGTGGAAAGTGAGGTAATATTAATCCACACAGAAAATACTACGTAATAATATTAAACAGTTTTTAAATCTAATATTATATTCATTAAATGCTTAAATTATTATAACATAATTAATGTCATGATCTAATGTCTAAATCTATTCAAAGACACTCTCATTAGCAACAAACTAGTCCTAATTTGTTTCGAGGTTTCTATACTACCATGTGCAAAAACAATTTTAATTATATTGCTCCAAATTAATGAATTACTTGTTTTTGTTAAAATTCATCATTACGTTATTAGGGAGACCAATGATATTTACTGAGGCTTCCCTTTTATTTTTGAGCTATCTACGTTTCTATTCTGATACCCATGTAGTCTGAAGGGCTTAGAGGTTGTTTATATTACCAGCTATATGTTAGGTTTTATTTTTTTACTTTATTAGTCGTCGTTTTAACCATAATATCGGGGTGTTTTTAAATATTAATTTTTTAGATACTATTATTTATCTTTAGTTGTTCTCACCTTGTATACTGATTTGAATTGTTTTATGGATTTTTATTATATTCGTAATATTTTCTGAAGTATTATCTTGTTAAGTTTCTCCATTTCTTATTGTTTATATCTATAATATATTGTGCTGTTGTGCTGGCAGTTTGTCTCGCTTGAAAACAGTCAAGTGTCATTAAAATTTATTTAATTGAATTGTGATCAAATATAAATAAATAAAAGATTGAAAAAACAGTTTTAAAAAAATATTTTCCTTCTTATCAACATACATACAAATTTATTTATTACCTTTTCATTTATTTCCTTTTTTTTGGGGGGGGGGTGAGCAAAATGAGTGTCAAATTAATCAATATTTTCATTTCACCTTGACAAGTACACCAAGAACGAAAATATCGATTTGATTACTGTAAACTTAATATGAACAAAAATTGTATGTGATGCTGCTTGGCGAAGGCGATTGCTTTAGGGGTAGACATGGTCCGAATTCTTCTGGGTTTTTTTTCAATTCAATAAATTATTTGTGTCGAATTTTTTTGGGGAATTAATAAACTCAAATCAAACCACAAACTCGAATTTTTCAACTTCGGGTTTTTCTTCGCGTGTTTTTTTTTGAATTTTCGGGTTTTTCGATAAAGTATTGAATGCAAATATAATATTTACTTGTACTTCAAATAATTTCGTTAAGTCCTACCAAACTAAACTATCTCATTTATTTCTCAAGAAATAATAAAAATATTATATGATAATGACACTAAATATCCAACAAAAAATAATAATAGAATCCGTAAAACCAATATTGCAATTAATAAGTCATAATGAAATTATCCATAATTTAGAACAAAAAATCATTCTAAAAAGAAGTTAGTAAGTATTAGTTACATGAACTAAATATTAAGGAGAAAGTAAAATTAGATCATTTATTTTTATTGTCTAAATCTATGTAAAACTAAAACCAATATTCAATATTATTGTTAATTCTTAGTGTTGAATTAATTTTTCTTTTGCTAGTCTTATTTGGTTTTTGTTATACTTTATTATATTATCAACATGTCTGACTATATCAGTCTTAAATCTTAAAATTTCTAAATTTCAATATGATAATCAATATATTAAAAGATATAACTATGAAAAAGTATAAAGATATTTAAAATTATGTCAAAGTCAAGTATTTTTACGTATAGAACATAAAAATTTTAACATTATATATATACTGTCCCGTGGTGGATCTCGGGTTGATTTTTTTTAGTTGACCCAAACCAACCAATATAGTCAGGTTTGTTTTTTTCCAACACCAAACCAAAACACTAGTCGGAATTTTTTTTTTCAATTTGACTCAATTTGTAATTTGATTCAGTTTTCTGTTCGATTTTGTACAACCCTAGTATGAGTATTGTATATGATTCTGCTTGAACAAATGATCTTATAGTGTTTAATTAACATATATATTATGGGGGCTAAACTTATATACAGACCCTTAAACCCCATCCAGACACTTGAACTCATCCTTCTTCCAAATATACACACAATACTATATAGAGTTTGGTTACTCTAATTGCATCTGAAACACAGGTTATTATTAAATTGATAAAATACTGGAGTAAACTGAGATACCTTATTAAAAGCCATTACAATTTTTGGTTGGTTAACTACTCAAGTAAGAACTTGTGCCAACTCCAGCTCAAACAAGGTTCCTACATGATCCGTGTTTCTAAAAAATAAACAGAAAATTTATATTGATACGAGTACATAATATTAGAGAACTGCTAGAGCGCACAACACGTCACTACTATACAGCAAACTTTGCAGGATTAGGCACATCATCTTTTGTACAAAGTGAAGAAACTGCTTTACAAACTGCCCTATAATCTCTCTTTTTGAAGGCGCTTTAATTCTTTGGCCATTTGTCAATGTTCGAGTGTTAAAGTGGTTTCACCAAAACTAGATTACAAGACGACCCATTGTCAGAAACTGCAGAACAAAAACACTGGCTTCAATACAACCACTGGTATAGCATGAAACACCAAATTAATTCAACTAATACTGCAACTGACTTGCTGAAATCTAGGCTACCTAAGCTTCTATCAGCCCGCCTAGCCTCTACTAAGTCATCTTCTACCACCTGTGATATGACAAATCAATAATTAGTCAAAACAACTTTGGAAGATTTGCAATCACCACTTTGGATCACAAATAATAAGCATAGGAGTTTCAAGGGGACTTTTACCAAGAAGTGGTTGTTGATAATCATTTATCATAAGCAGGGTCACACAAAGTGTTCATACATATCTAAGATGACCATTTTATCGTAAACCCACATTGAGAGTTTCCAGAGTTTCCAGATAATGTTTAAACTAATATTCTGAGATGTCAATGATAAACTCTAACCTTCTGCATCTCTTGCGTAGTAGAGTGAGACAATGATCTCATTGTAGCAAGGTACCATCTCCAAGATTGCAGAATTTCTATCTCAACAACTTGAGCAACATCTACTGATAATGGACGAAATGGTAAACAAATCTACTAGGATTTGGATAGAAATTTGCTTCAACTTATTAGTCAATTTGACCAATTGGTCCCTTGACACCACTATATATACACGTAAAGTTACTGCAGTTTTAAAACACTCACCAAACAATTTTACGTGGAAAATCTCCTTGCTTAAGGGAGTAAAACCACGATCTGTCTACGATTTTTCAATCGTTTTCACTATCTTCACAAGCAAAAGTGAACCACGATGACAACACATGTGAGAAAGAAAGTTTTTTAATCTCACAGTTCAGGCAATAATGATCTATTGCTTAACAAGCCTACTTATAAATAATCTACCCACAGCTATCCCACCTCGACACTTATGAATTTCAGACTAACCCACTGAGTCCTTATAGTTTCAGATAGTTTACAATGACGACTCAAGAGACATATTCTTAACACTACACTAAATGCTCCAATAGATTTCTGCTGTTGTTTTGAATAATTCTAATCTAACCGGTTTGGTTTGCTGTGGCTTTTTTTGCAGTGTCTTGAAAATGCTTATCAAGTTTCAAAAACTACTGATGAATTTTAGGAAAAGTGCCTTTTTTTAATATGACAAGTCCTTTCCGTAACGCGTTTGCCATTGGTTGGAGAAGTCTGACTTTCGATCGTCGTTGGGAAAGAGTGCAACCTACTTTCTCTTTCCTACTTTCTGTACTTCTCAGCTGTCAGTCAACTGGCTCGTCACATTGGGAGCTTGTACCTTAACAAGGTTCCTCCTGAGTTTGTTTCATCTTCAAACTCAAGTAAGACACCTGGTACCTTTACAAGGTCCCTGAGTTTGTCCAGATCATCAAAACTACGTGCAAATACCAGGTATTTGGCTTTTCCCTGGAGAAGAACTAGCAACTAAATGTCTGCAGGCCTGTCCCTTTATAATAAGTGAAGTCATATTCAACCTAACAAAAAAAAAGAAGAAAAACTGGCTATAACAGGACTCATAGTTATGAAAACAACTATGTATAAACTTCACCTGCATGAATAATTTTAACCTGATATATTATCATACTATATTATTATCTCACTTTAGCATATATTACTGGCTTCCAATAACGGACACAAGAAAAAGGATATTTGCAGTTCGTCAATCCACTATTACCTTTTGCCGTTCTAACAAGCTTTGTAGGACTCTGTCATTCTCAAGCCCAGTAGAATTAAGTATCCCTTCTTGTAATTGAGTCTCATCAATAGTTAAATGAGAGCCTCATCAGTTGCAGTAACCCTGATGCCAGCCTGAAGCATTCACCACAAAGTTACATGACTGACCATGACATGTCAACTGAACATAAAAATCAGTAAATCTGGTCAATCATATTGAACTGCTGTACCTATTAGTTTGATAATAAATTTTGAGGGCAAGAGAAAATTTGTTAAGGTAATCCACTGTTAAAGGTACATATTGTGTGAACGGTAAAAGTTTTTGAGTGCAAGATTAAGACGATGACCATAAACAGACAGGGTCTCCTTGTTAAAACATGTTAGGTTCAAGGAAAGCTTTCCAACGTCAGTTGAATCCACTCTAGCGGCACCTGAAAGAAGAGGAGAATGTACTTGATATTAGCATCTTACATATTTAAAGTCTATAATTTATCCAGCTACATGTAAGAAAAATGAGTCATTTTCATGCTTAAGACAAGAGATGCAATAACATGAGATTAGCTGCAACGCCATCATTTCCTAGAATAGTCGTGAGATGCCTTAATAGAGTTTCCCTTATTTCTTTCACCATGTGGGAATTAAGCTGCAACAATCATAACAAGAACGCCCATTAATCACAAGAAAAAGAGAAGTAATTAGTCTACAATGGAAGAATAATATTTCGTACAACACCCGACTGCAATTATTTCCTGCACACAGACAACTAGGGATTCAGAAATTGTTTTTTAGTTAGGTTTATCTCATTATTTGCCTATGGTGTCCCACACCCCTGTTATGGAGTTTAGTTACTCATGGCCCATAAACACAATATCAAATATATTAAAATAAGAGTTCATGTACTTACTTCCAATGAGAAAGAAAAATCACAAAAGTGCTTGATTAATCACCAGAAATCACCTTGCAGAATTCTCAAAGTATCAATCATCTCCAAAAGTCTAATGATGATCAGAATCTCCAAACAATACGACTATTTACCATACGGAGTTTAACATCTAAGCGTCTAACTATCGGGTGTCTAACCTCAAAACGAGGTTTTTCCGAACTACTTTATAAATAACAAAACTACGTAAACAAGGATTCTAATTGCTGAAAATCTGCCAAAAACGCTGCTTGTGTCGACGGACCTCGCACGACCCGTCCGTGGGCATGACGGACCGTCATGGACTTCCGTCGTCCCATACTTGTGCAATTTTCTTCGCTTGCTCTCTCATGCTCCTTGACGGCAAGTATGAACGGACCGTCATAGGCCAACGGCCGTCGTGATCTTCCGTTCCAAACACTTTCAACTCGTGGAATCTGGGTACTGGGATCACTTCACTGATCTTCACGACACTGCAGGACGAACTCGTAGCCACAACCGGACCGTCACAAGTTCGTAATCCCCACACTTGTCAGACTTCCCCATCTTCCTTCCGCAGCTTGCAACTACGCTGCCACCTACGGAACCGTCACAAGACATGGACCTCATAACTCCGTAGGTGGTCTCTTCTGCATTTCTTTGCTAAAAAATCGCCGCCTTCGCTTTGGGACAGATTTTCTGCAAAACAGAGAGAAACTTATCTAAATCAGCACAAAAAGACTTTTCTGGACACAGTAAATTACGGAAAAACATAATTATCCTTGAACACCACGGGTATATGACACACGCCAACAAAAACCCTCCTAACCCCAAAAACGACTCAACAACAACATACCACCAACCACTCACCCACCACGGAGATCCCATACGATGGGATCTGAGAGAGGCTTGTGTACGTAGACATACCTTACTCCTTGAATACGAGACTTACCAGAAGACCCTTGGCTCAAGTATAACATATCCAAAAATGAAAAAAGGAAAACGACAAAGGAGAAACAAACTAATAAAGAAACATTAACAACCACAAAATAATGCAATAACCTAAACACAATCAACAAGTGATGGTGGAATCAAAAGCAAGACACTAAAAGAAAATGGCTAAACCCCTCCAAAAAACAAGACAACACTCGATACCTACTAACCTTCTACCCTAATAAGCGACCTACCTACTAGGTAAAAATAACGAGAGCTTGCAATCCCACAACGTACCTCAAGTGTGGGAGAACCTGAAATAAAGTCTTGATTGGAAAGCTTCTTGTGAATAAGGCATGAGTCAGGTAACCTAGATCAGATAGCCTGTTAAAGTACAATTTATGGACCCGACCACATTGGAACTGGCAGCAGGAATACATTCGCATTAAAATATTTAAACCAAAGAAGAATAAAGAGGAAATAACAACAGGAAGACAAAACACTAATAAAGTTAAACCAAATATGTTGTACTTGGAGACTTGAATGTTTTTATACCACTGTCCTCTCCACATATCATTCTGCACAGTTGATTTAGCTCCTACTAGATGTCAATTTCTTCTTGGTTTTATCTTAAGCTTCTGCATACTAATTTAGCTCCTACCAGATGTCAATTTATTCTTGGTTTTAGCTTAAGCTTCTGCAAAGTTGATTTAGCTCCTACCAGATGTTATTTTTTCTTGGTTTTAACCTATGCACTGTATCCATCAAATGATTTAATAGATACAGATATCAGTAGCAATTGCAATGGCTTCCGTTGCACAGAAAAATAAAGTAGCCTGATCTATGTCCTTGTATGTGCTATACTGTAGTAAATTAACCGTAATGTTCCCTTTTAATTTGTTTTGGAAAACAGAATGACATACTTATACTCCATAATCAAGTATCGAAGCTAGATGTGACAGATAATGATAATTGGTCTACAATTCTGACACCCTAAATCTCAGTCCATATAATTAAAGAAGGCCTCAACTAATAAAATACATTACAAGAAAAATACCTTGGTTGGAGGCATCTGAGTCTGTGTATCATCATCACCCAAATAGCCCAAAAAATCATCCTCAACATTTTTGTCTACCAAAAACTCCGGATCAAATGTTAAGACATGAATGAACTAAAAAACATCATTTAGTTTCAAATCAGATTCAGGAGAGTCGTATATCTGTAAGATTACAACTATATCGGTAACATTTTAGCATATGAGGTGCACACGCAAACTTCAGCTTAAACTAGCAACTCAAGATTTACCTTCACAAGACATGGCAAATAAGTTCTGTCAAAATATGAAAGCACACTTGTAGCTGAACCAACGTCAGTAGTCGGAGTGTCCCCTAGATTGAATGAATTGGAAGCGATCCCATTCTCACGTTGTTGTATTAACACAAAATCAAGAAACTTAATTAGATGTTGATGGATATCAATGTGATGAATAGACCAAAAATGCAACCACTGAGAGCAACCAACGAGACCAGAAGTTTACATCCACAATTTTCAAGTCAAGTAAAGATAGTGCTTGCTAGTTGAATAGAGTAAGAGAGAAGTAATGATGAACTCAGTGTGACATACCATCTTTTTATTGGAGGTGGAAGTTTGAACCTCCTCATCTGTGACCTATCAATAAACAAATCATTAAAACGCCTTATGTGAATATGCCTATTAGTCAACTAGTTGATTATACTAGCAAAAGTTTAACTTGGGTACATCAAGACAAACAAATGGAACATACTTGCATATCAATGTCATCCATTGTTGTATCATCCTCCCTATGGCGTTTCTCCCTTTGTGGAGATGAGGATTCTTAACTTGGATTGGGCAGGGGATCAGAGGAATATTCAATCCATGAATTCTGCCCTGGAACCTAAAGCAACACCAGAAAATCGATTATTTAATTGTGTTTCTCAAGAATCAAAACAAAAGTAAACATAGTTTCTTATTTGATAAGGTACGATAGGAAACCGAGAAGCTGACTATCTCTAATTTAGTATAAGATATTATTTTTATAAAAAAATAATTTATCATTAATTGTAAGAAGTAATGACAGTATGTCTAGTGGATAAACAAGAAAGTAACAAGGTTTCCAAGACTCACATGAATACAGTAAAGTAATCGCCGCTCCCACACTCGCATGTCAGGTGAAGATCCGTAGCCATAGGGGATTGAAAGAAGTCACCAAACTTATCGTTCTCCAAGTTTCTCCATCCTTGAATCGCAACATCAAAAAAATTAGTAACGAAGATACAGGTACTCTGTAAGTGAGAAAGAAGGCACAAAAACGATGTATTATACCTTGTACATGCCAACATACAATTTATTTCCCAGCATATCTTGAATCATTCCCCGAAATCGAACAAGACTATTGATTTCAGTCGTGCTATAGATGTAGGATTTAGAACTGGAACCTATAAAAATAAGATAATACTACTAATCAGCTATTCTTCTAAAAATAAAATAATAGAACTGAGTGGAATTTCAAGAGAAAAATCTGAGAAAGGCCGCCATCGTCATGGAGAAACTTCCTGAATAGATCAATGGCACCCCAGTCCTTGCCGTCGAAGGCGGATGGATCAGAGGCTTTAGAAATCTCATTTTGAAATGTCGTTCGGACATCTCCTGCGGATTTATTAGGCAATCGTAAGCGAGTCCCACCATTGTTGATTGTATTCGCCGGAGAAAAAGGAAAGTAGAGAGTGAGCTAGGGTTGAAGGAGAAATGACAGTTGCTGGCTAAGCTATAACTGATCTAAGTAGCTGCCATTTCCCGCCAAGTTATGAGATTTCCCGCCAATTTGGCCGGTTGGGTTTTAAGTCCAGTTATAAATTTCGGGCCCCAAATTTGGATTGGGCTTTATAGAACCATTCTGCACTCCGACCGAACCTAACATATATTTCTCATGATAATTCATCATTTAATTATACGTTTAGCAAATATAAAAATGGAAAAATTACATAAATTGGTACCTTTGGAGATACTAAATACGATTTTAGCGGATACTTTTTATTTATTATCTTTATATCATACTAGCAACCTGTATTACAAGTGAAGTACTGTAATGCATATTTATTGATTGTAATTTTTTTTGAATATATTATGTTTGTTTGGGTAAATTTGACACATTGTATTTATATAAGTGTATTAAATGTGTGATAAATTATTAAACCATCATAAACTTGTAATTATCCTGTGAATAATAAATTGTTCTTTGTAAGGGTCTTAACTTTTGGGTTTTGTTTTAACAAAGAAAAAACAAAAAAAAAAAAATTATCAGATGAAGTAAAGTGATCAAATGAATAAAAGGTTGGTATCGCTATAAATGGTAAATATTTTTTGTTGACTTCAGAGTATCTTTATGTAATTTTCCTATCACAATTATCTTTGTATGTTATACTTATAATTTGATCAATTGGTGGTTTGCTCAATGGCTATTAATATGTATCTATTTTGGTATACAATATACAATCGATCACTGTATAATATGTTTCGGTATGGCCTTACAAAAATCACTTTGTATATTTGTGTTTGTATAAGCGAGAGAGAGAAAGACGCAAGAAACTGAACACGAAAAAGGTCTGCATTTGTATACTTGAGAAGTGTATTAGGATACAATATATGTATTTGTTATAATTATAGTCGTTTTAAATAGATGTTATTTAAGATTGTATATTATGCCAAAATATATTCTTTGTATTTGTATTTGTATATACAATTTTCTCTCGATTTATACAAACACAAACACAATTTTATACATTTTTGTTTGTATATAGTGAGAGTGGAGAGCGAGATTTGGGAGAGTGGCTAGATTCTCTGGGGAGAGAGGCGAACGAAAAGATATGTGTATATACAGTTTTTTCTCACTTTACACAAACACATTTTATATATTTGTATTTATAAAAAAGAGAGGGAGAGGTGAGGGAGAGACTGCCAACGAGAAAATGAAAGTGGCAAGCGAGAATTTCAGGGAGAGAGACAAATGACAATTGTTTGCTACGGGTTACAATTAAATCAAACTGTGGTTATAACATTTATTTTGAATTAATAATTTGCTATTTTATACAATTTTCCCATCATTTAATTATGAGGAATTGATGCGTAAAAACTACTTTCGAATGATCAATTTCTTTTAGTTTGTTTAAGAAAAATTATATCTTTTCTTTTTTCGTAATATTTTAATTTTAATTTTTCATATGACGTGTTTCAGTCCATAAGATAAAAAGATATTTTTGTACATTGACATAACAACTTTAATATAGGGGCGCAAAATTAAAAAATTTTTTTTTTTTTTTAAATTTTGTGTCAAGTCAAACTATATCATTCTTTTTAAAACAAATTGAGTCTCATTCTTAGATTAAATTGATAGTAGCCATTTTTAATCGATTTGGGTAACATATCAATTCATTTTAAATGAAATGAAATAGATTGAGCTAATAAATGAGTGGATCAATAACCAATCCAAATCTAAATGGGTTGAGCGGGTTGTATTTAATTTTGCCACTCCTGGTGAAAAGTCGGACAAGGGTCTCCTCACTTGTGAAAGAATGATGTTAGTTTTATTCATGGACATATTTTTTTACCGAAAAAAGTAATATAAATAATCTGGTCCATCATTTATTATAATAACAAAAAAAGGAAACAAGTGAATATTCAGAAAGAACGTAAATATTTTACCTTTGAACACTTACAATTGCAAGACTTACTATCGGTTTTTGGACTCCTCAATGTTATCATTGTATAATACTACAAATATCTAGTTCAATTGAATATACCGACCTTCAGAATTATTGAGTTACTACTATAAAATTTCAAAAATCAAAATATAAAATAGAAAAAAATATAAAAAATTAGCGAGAAAATGTGAAGCGACTAACCCCATATTTATTATTGAACAAAGAGGTATAACTTCAGGTGAAAAGTTAATAAAAGAAATTATAGTTCGTCTATTTATGGGAAAACTACCTTTAAACTTTGTGATGTGTTTTGGATTGAACTGACGAAAGTTAACTTTAATTGTCACAATTCGCTCACAATTGACGAAGGGTCTATTTAAGCTTGTGTTGAATCTGTTTTATTATGAAGTGCCTAAAAAATATTCGTTTTTAAGTCGTACTCTCCTTATAATCTTCAAAGAGAGATTGTTTTTTTAATGATGCTATCCAGATCATTTTGAGGCTCACTCATTAATATGGGGCAAGGACAGAACCAGTAGTTGGGATACGAATTCGTTTGAATTCAATAATATTTATTTAAATAATAAGTTTGTTATAAAAAATTTATTTAACATGTATAATTATAAAAAAAATTAGAACTCAATTATTACCACTTAAAATTATCATGATTCATGATTCTAAATTGAGAATTCATAAATTTAAAAAATCATAGCTCTATTCGCCCCTGAATACACAAATATACTTGAATAACTCTATTCAAGAAGCTAACACCAATTGATGACATTCATGATTGAGTCAAGAAAAACACAAAATGGCCAAGGCTATTATATTCTGTTGAGTTCATTCATATATATGAGTATAAAATTCATCTTGAGAAGAGCTTGGTGAAGAAATTTCCAGGGTTGGATTTTTGTAGACAAGCTACGTGCGCATATCGTCCCAATTTGTCAACTTGTCTTGCTTCTCCACTTGTATCTTTCTTGCAAACCTTGCACGTTTTGTCTACCCATCCCTCCTCCACATATTGTCCATCCACTGTTAATTTAATTTGTTCCCAAAAAACAAAAAGAGTAGTTAATTAATTAAAGCCATAGATAGATTATTACATAATATAATTAATTAGGAGTTTATTATATAATTACCTTCAACATAGGACTTGAAGAAATCTTTGTATGTCCCACCAATCTTCCTTCTAAGAGCTCCATACTACAAAAAGAGTCGTCAAGTACTAATACACAACTACATTAACATATACTGTTAGTGTTGTTCATTCGCAGAACCAGAAATTTTGTCCAAAAATGTTAATGTGAACATGCACTTCTTAAAAAGTGGAAGTTTTTTTTGCTAGTAGTGAGATTTGAACATACAAACACATTAATTTTGTGTATCTTTACTCTTTCAAGACACTTAAAACCATTAGGATACATCCTATTGTTATGCCAATGGTGTTCAAAATATGTTATTTAACCACTTTGTTATCATTTTACTCGTATATACGATATAATTTTATGACGAAAGATGTCGAATTGGACAACCTGACATAAGGGTGACCATGCCACTCATGTCGTTTGGTAGCTGATAAAAATTATGCAAATATTAGTAACTTAGTTATGTACGAGGAAATTTATGTATTTATATTTTTATGTAGGTAATCCTATATTAGTTAGTTATGTGAGTTTCATCTAGCAAACCAATTACAATATTTATTTTGTATCTGAATTATTTACTTTCTAAATTAACTACCAGAGACGGTAGAGTATTACTAATACATGCTTTAATAACTGTATAATGCGTTATAGAAATAATAATTTACCTGTTCTCTAGACATTTTCTCTCCAGATTGAGTTTTTTCTCTTGCTTCATCAAGAAGCTCAGCATCCTTTGCAGATCTAACTTGGGAAAAATCAAGAGCTTCAGTGACACTTGAAAACAACGATTGTTTTCTCTTGTTTTTTGGTTCTTCTTCTTCTTCTTGTTTCTCTTTTTTAGCCTTTGCTGAAATTGTTAGAACTAGTTTTGATGAGCAAGTTCTGCTGCTACCAACAATACTGTATTTGGGCAAATATTCTGAACCACTCAAATAATAATTTTGACAAGGTGAAAAGGGAATAGCTCTCAGCCCCATTATATTGTATGAATTTGAGGCTTAATTAGTTACTTTGAAGCTACACACCTTTATATGAGAATTTTGTTTGTGGCATACTTGCTTCTTTTTTTTTAATAATAGAATAGAAAATGCAGGGCCAGTAGCACAATTGGTGGTTCATAACATATGACGTGGCTTTTGGCTGACAACTTAAATTCCTTACTAAAATATATTTTCCAATAATATTATTCCTGCTCTTTTTTCACCTTACAACTTTCAACAATCTTTGACCAGTCACTTTTCATGTGGTATAAATGATTTTTGCTTCTCTTTTTAATTGTCCAATATAAGAATCAAGTAGTAACAATAATACTTATCACTTAATTTGTTAAATTATTTTCAGTTAGTCTTGTTATTTTATCTCGAGAATGATGCATCAAAATTTGAATAGATAAGAGAAAAACCATATGATAAACTTCAGTAATCTGCATAACAATTATATTTACCTCACTAAAGAAGGTCCTAATAAGATACATAGCTATAGGAGTAAAGTAAAGTGAAAAAAATGATATTATATATATAATTAAACAATGTAGACCATGCCAACTTCAAGAAGGGATGCTGGAGGAACTTTAAGGGATACATCTGCACCTCTGCAATTCCTCCTAAGGAAATTATAACCATAATTTATAGCCAACCTCTTCAACACAGACGATCCTTGTTTTGCTTTCACGTGTGAATGTCCTAGTACAAATGCTGTACCTGCTTGTTGTGCTGTGTATAAATCTTCTAACTCTTCCTGCAGCTGACAATCCATTACGTCCCGTGAATCCACTTCCGACGCGTCATCTATCGCAAATCTCACCCTTCTTTCCACTGCTTGCATCTCTATCACATCTGTTACACTTTCAACTGTAGGAAACCCGACAGACACGCTTGCAGGCTGCATGGTTTCTTCCACTTCAAAAGCTGGTGCGCCTGACAAATCTAGAGTTCCTATAACCGTCAGTCTACATTCTCCTGACGATGCACCAGAACGTGAGCAGTCATCCTCGTTGCATGTCTCCATCATTCCATGTGCCTTGTACCAATCATACCGGATGAAATCAGCCAGCCTACTGACAAGTTCGGATTCAAAGGAGTCAACATCCTGGTGAACATCACGGTAACCATAACGGACAATGCATCTATAGGAACGATGAGCTGCAGGTCCAACACGGCCTACGAGGTATCTCTCAGCTGGGGGAACAAAAGGGACAGGCACAGATTTCACACACACGAAAACAAGTATCCGGTGGTAGGCAGGGAGGTTCGTAACAAAACGTGAGAAGTTGGCTGGAATCCCAGAAGTCAAATCAGTGAATACGAGGCCGATGCCAGGGACTCGAGTAATACCCAAGCTTGGACTAGAGCACAGGCATTCTCATGAAACCTGATTGTTGGAAATAATCATATGCATACGTTTAACTGTGACTGTGGCTTAGTGCCAAACAACATGCATAACCAAAAGAGTGCAAGCAGGATTGGAAGCCAAGCACCTTCAAGAAACTTGATGACGGAGGCTGAGAAGTAGAGTAACTCAATAGACCCAAACACAAGGAGAAATCCAAGGGCCAGTATTGGAGGCTTGTTCCAGCAGAGGATGATAACTAATGAAGTAAGGCAAGTGGTCACTAGCATCACCGCCATCACTGCTAGTCCTGCAATTGGTAAAGGATGAAACTGTGACACCTTAAGATATACACTGAAGTTCCAAGTTAAGTTCTTGCTGAGCTTCTATACAACTTCATTCATATAGAGAAGATAGAAAAGAGACTAATAGGAAAACAAAACAAAAGGAAAGAGCTGTTTAGGCCTATGTTGCCCAGGCTCTTCAAAATCGTCAACGGGTGCGTGTCGAATTCTCCATAAGTAGTGTATTTTTTGAAGAATCCGGCACGGATGCAGTATTAAAATTGAAGAATCCGCATTACTTAGGTTTAGGCTGATGAGAAGGAAAAAACTCTGATTGAGTCACTATAAAAGCAGCCAGCCAGCAATGAATTGTCTTGTAAGAATGCTGGCCAGGTATATGAAACATTTTTTATAGCATATAGCAAAGGAAACATCTACTGTAAGAAGAAATAAAAGATTTTTGAAGATCACACACTAAGCCACATTGAAGAAGTTAATCAGAACTGTTAAAAGGCGAAAATGACTGACAGTAGACACTAATTGATGCCTTTTTAATGTGGCTTGGAGAAAGAATGATTGATCACAAGTACCTGACGCATTTCCCATGTGCTTTGTGTCTCTGAAACCAATAGTCACAGCAACACAAAGAATCATGAGTATCCAATTGATCTCAGGAATGTATATCTGGCCATGTATCTTGGCATTGGTGTGAACAACCTTGACTCTTGGGAAGCAACCAAGGGATTGACTCTGGTTGATAATTGAGAATGTTCCGCTGATGATTGCCTGACTTCCCACAACAGAAGCCAGAATTGCTATCACTAGCACTGGCCATCTCACAACATCTACATTGCAATTTTTTTTAAAGAAAAAACAGAAAAGGAATAAGTCACTGAAAAATATGCATGGAATTCAAATGAAAATTGATAAACATGATCAAGAAGCTTGTTCTATAAACTAGCTTATGTTCATGACAACAATTGTTAACAACAGATAGAGATGGTGGTCTTTCACAGATGTCTACTAGTACTTATATAGGCCCAGTTCCATGCAATGCCTTAATGAAGTGAACACTATGATAACACCAACGATTTGATTGAGGTTAGGCCAGACTGGCTCATACTTTTTTAAAAAATCATTTCCATAGTCCATGCCCTTCACAATTCAGCACTAGTTCATTTCAGATATCTTGATACAACAACTGGATAACAGTCTCAAATAGTTATCATGTTTAGACATCAGGTCATTCAGGTTTCAATTTCATACATACATCATGAAGAACTTGAATATGTAAATAATACATTGCAAAGGATATCAACTAGCATGGTTGCAATATCTGCTGACAAAGATATCCTTATATTCTAGAGCAATTGCTGACTTCAAGTTCAATGTTGCTCATTGCTATACTAAGGATATTCAAGCATCAAGAATTTCAGTTCAATTGTATGAATTATAGTATACATCCCTAGAAACTGAGATCAATTTACTTTAAATGTAGAACTTTTACTCCCTCAGTCCCAAAAACCTTCCCATGTTTAAGATGCCACAATACATTCGACCATATGACAGGTAATATTATTCAATACAACTTTCAGAATATCAAACAATACAAATTCATTTAACTATCAAATGTTAAAGATGTTTTCTGTGTCATTCAACCAAAAATTAATATTTTCTTCTACTATCACTACCATATTTTACATGTCCTTTTTTTGTGTGGAAAAGATACTGTACTTGTCAAATTATTACCTTTAACTCAATGTCTAGTTATTACCAAAATATTGAACTAGATAATTAAAAAGAAAAAAAGAAGTTACTACCAAAATATAAAATGTGTAGCTTACCTACGTTAGTGTCTTGAAAATACGCAAATTAATCAACTGAAAGCTAAAATTGCATATCAAACATACGTACATAATTATGTATGCCTTTTTTTTAAAAAACTGTGTATGCCTCAATACCACCTAAACTTGTTTAACATTGTAATGATACCTGGAACTGAAACATAGAAACCAATCTTGTGAATGGTGTGGTGATGCTTTGATAAGAAAGCTGCTTGACCCATATACGCCAAGATTAGTGCTGGATAAACCAGAAAGGTGAAAGCAATCTGTGGCAGGATAAAGAATTAGAGATATCATTTGAGATTAAAATACCGTCTATTGCTGTAAACATTATGCGGACAAAATTTGGTTCATAGAGTTTACTTGAATTGCAGTATATGAGAAATGCCCAAGATCAGCGAACATTGCTTCAGAACCTGTAATACGGTAAATTAAAACATTTTAACATTCATTATTGAAACATTGGATCATTGTTGCAGTGCATCACCATGTCCTAGCCAAAGTAAGTGTAGATATATATAGTACACTATTAATAACATGATCAAAGCATGACCCACAGGTGAACAATGTCGAATATAAAAACATTATCAAGTATCAGGCCATAGCCACACATTACATCAGAACACAATTCTCTCCCCTTCACAATTTATTTGTTTCTTTTCTCTAATGAATGGCCAATTTGACCAATCTTCAGAGGTATATCGAATATAGAATGGTTCTTTTCTTTTCAATGAAAACTTGGGACATTTTGAAACTACGAAAGAGAAAAAAGTTGTAACCTTTTCCATGTTAAAAGTGATGAAAGAATACATCAAAATTTTCAAAGATAACTTTGTTTGGCTCTTGGAAAGGGAAGACAGAATCGTTTTATGAAAGAGAGAGTACATTTAAGCTACTGGCAGATTGTATTATATGAATCTGTACTGAACAGATGCTTATCTATTTGTCCTTATTTACAAATTATGCATCCTTTATCCAAGTGCTCTCATACTATTAATTTCGATCAAGTATTTCATGTCATGTTTTACTAAAATAGACTTCAACAAATCCTAGAACCATAGATCATGTACTACCAAAAATTGGACCTTATATTTGCCAATTGACAAGCTTTTAGATACTATGGAACAGGCGTCTGACATGTGAACATGTAAACCTACAGAAAGCAAGGTACATATAGTAGCATCACTTTTAGCATGTTCTCGATGGCAGCACCTAATTTATATAAAGCTGCATATTGGACTTTAGAAGATATACCAATGAAACAGAACTTATGACCACCTCTACATTACAAAACATATCACGTATGACAACTCTAATTACAATAAATACGAAGTGGTAGAGACATACCATTATTGCAGAGCAGAATTCCACCCAAAGACATCCATCCACCTTTTCTTGTTTTCTTCAGGAACTTTACCATGTAATAGGGGGAAAGAGCTTTGTAAACCTGTGGATTCCAGTGGATAATGTTGTATAACCCAAGAGCACTAATGCAGAGTAACCAGGTCATCACAATTGGTGCAAAACAAAAACCAACTCGATGTGTGCCATAATGTTGTAATGCGAATAGGCAGATCAATATGAAGCAAGTTATTGGAATCACTGCATCTGCATAAGCAAAAACATGGATGTAATTCAACAGTACTTTTGTCAAAAAAAACCAACAAACATGGATGTACTAAGGAATCAAAGTTTAACAATAAATTCTGTAAAGATCTGTAGTGGTTAACTCTTATGCAGCAGGTACATCTAGAAAGTAAGGAAGAGACAACGAAATATAACTCAGTACAAAAGATATTAATGTCAAATCTATTCTGTTGTTTCCCGCACCCAATCCTTTAACTAAATACCAACAAGAAATATAAGAGGATAACATTGGAAAACTCAAAATAGTTGGCTTATTTAAGTCTGCCCCTGCACAAGTACCCCTCCCCAGCCCCCCAAGAAGGTCGCCAGTCCCCCCCCCCACCCAAAAAAAAAAAAAAACTGTTCTTTTCTTTAGATCTAATACCATTTCAGTCCAGGTGAACTTCTTGTTTCAACTCATCGCTCTGTATTAAAGTCGTGGAGATGAAGTTCATTTCTTGTTTGCTCTAATATCTTGTTTTGATAAAATACCATACATAAATAGGTAAGTGCCTAAGCGAAAGAAGGAAGCAAGTTTAGCGAACTTAGAGATGGAAAGAGAGGGATTTTTCCCAGCTGTTGTCACCAGAAAGTTGGAAAAAGAACACTTGACTTATCAGATACATCATACATTACCTTGTACAATTTAAGAGGAAAGTCCTTATAGAAAAACAACATTTTCCTTTCAGTTGAAAGATATGTTAACATTGGTCATAATACCTTTTGGAAGTGACAACATTTCTGACACAATTCACTCCAAAGAGATACATTTTTCTTTTGGCTCTTCTTTTTGTGTTAAATGGTACTATGAGATTCTTAACCTGGTCAGCAGCAAAACCTAAGTTTAACAGAGTGATTGTTATCCCAGAAGTGAGTTTGAGCTTGAAAAGAAAGGTAAATATTCCACACAAGTGAGTGCCCTACTATTACAGCAATTATTACTTTTCCCTTTTCCATGTAGATATTATATACTAAATAGTGATTAAGTTGTAGCCATACAAAGAATAATTTTTAAGATTTTCTTCTCTCTCTCTACGTATGCTCTCTGCCTGTAACCGGCCACCAGATTGTAATAGAATAATAGTGAGTCCTCTACTATTACCAGGCAGTACAACTGCAAGGTCTGTGCATTGACAACGGTGGAAGTTTTCTCGGCCAAATTGGTTATTAAGGCTGAGAAGGTTAGAAATGGGCAATGAGAAGATGAACAGAGAGGAAGACAGATATCCTTATCCATGATCATTGAAATGCTCATTGACACTGAAGTTTGAACAGATAAATTAATTAAGCATAGACACACTGGATTGTCTCACAGTTTTGCTTTATATTTCTGTAACACAATCAATCGCTCCATACTTTGATTTTGTACCAAGATAAGGATATTACAAAAAAGTTGTAAAAGATAGGAACAAGGCATACTAATTAAATTACTTTAATTTCTTTGATGCAACTTCTAAAGTGTAATTGATAACAAAATTGCGGGCTACAAGAACAACACGTTTCAGTTTTCAGGAAGTAGTTTCGTTGTAGACAAAGCAGCTTACATTGATGATGCTCCCGAGACATTGATAACTCAAGACCAGAGACCGCAGAGAATACTGCAGTTGGAAGAAGATTCCATGTCAACATCTACCATAATTCTAGAGAAGATGAATTTGATGCAAAACAGCCTACCATACCGGATATGGCTGGAGTAAGCAGCCCATCTCCAATCACCATACAAGTGCCAAGAAGCACCAAAATCAGCAGAGCAGTGTGTAAGGACTTGTGCTTCTCAAGAAGCAACTTCAACTTTGAGCTGTTCTTCATCTCAGGAGGGTGCTCAAGTTTGTAGGTAGAAAGAGCTTCATCAGCAACTTGTCTGTTAGGTAGAAGGCTAACTTTGGCATGCCTGCATATTAAGGAATAGAGCGCAAAAGTACCACCTGCAGCAGAATCCATGTATGTCAATTTAAAAACCATATACCAAGCTTATCTTTGTGACTTGTAGTACACACCTTCTCCATTGTCATCAGCTCTAAGCACGATAAAGACATATTTGAATAGAGGAACTAGAGTTAAAGTCCAAAAAACGAAAGAGAGAACGCCAAAAATCTCTTCATTAGTCTCGGAATGATGAATGTCTTCTGCAAATGTGCTCTTGTAGACATAGAGAGGGGAAATACTGAGATCACCATACACTACCCCAAGACTCTGATAAGCCAGAATCAGTGTGCTCTTCCAAGACTTCTATAATAATAAAGAAACATAAAGGGGGAAATAGGTGTAAGTAAGATGTGAAAAAAAAAAGGGAGAAAAATTGTAACTAATTCAGCAATATAATACCATCTACAATATGGTCCAATTGTTATGAAATTTTAGCAGATTGAAGAACAACAAAATATACACACCTTCGAAGTGTCCCAACACTTGCCATAATCGATATCCATTATCCGCAAAGGCTTGTAGTACTAATTTGCTGGATACTAACAAAGAGATAGTATATACTTACTTGAAGTAGAATTTATGATAAACCTGCAAGAAAAAGAAAGATCCACAAAAATGATGAGGCACTTAAATTAACACTAACACAAATCAACACTATCAATCCCTAAATAAAAACAAAAGAATGAAGGCATGAAACTGGCAGCAGAACAGAATTGTGCAGAATGCAGGACAAGAAAAGTAAAACCTCCATGAAAACTCATAAGCTTTCTTTGTTTCGTTAATAACAAAGTATAAAAAGGAGAGCAAAGAACTTACTCTTGTGCAACAAATGGTTAGATTAGGAGAGTTGGAGGAAGAAGAAAACGTTTTAAGTGTGAGATTAAGGAGAGCCAAAAGCACATTGAATCAACGGCAGTTACATTATCAAATCAATCACAACAAAATTGAGCCCCACGTAAATTAAGGCGATTGTAAGGACCAGAAGTAGGTAGTCCCTACTCTACTCAAATACTTACTATATATATCTACAACATTTACAGGTCACCAAGATAATAGTACTACTCACAGTGATATATCAAAACACTAATATTTCAAAAAAAATTGGTAATAGTATTTCTTTAACAAGATAAAGAGTAGAGTAGAGATACTTTCACTACCAAAAAATGATTTTTAGCTCAAAAGCAGAGAAATAGAAAGGGTAGATGGTGAAGTGAGGCTCGAAAACAACAAAACTATATACCCTTCCGTTTCAAAAAAAAGTTTGATTTGTAACAGAGTTTAGGAAAAAAAAAAGATATTTATAATTTTAAATTAAAATTATATTAAATATATCAAAATATCATTTAATTTTATGATCTTAAACACGTAAAAAATTAAAATATCATCAAAAGAAAATAGAACAAACTAAAAAATAAATAAAAATATTATTTTTTGAAACGAAAAAATATCTAATAACTTGAAATTTCAAATCTGTTTCGAATTTAAAATAATCGAGCTTTATCAAAAAACAAAAGAAAAGGTAATTATGTATGTGAGGAGAGGCAGGAGCACGTGATGAGAACATGGACCCCCTCAATTCCATTTTGTTCACGATTCCAACGCTTATCTATCTATCTATCTTTTCACATATCAAGCTACTCCCTTTTCCGTATTATTGGGCTTTTCACCCTTATTTCTATTATAAAATAAAAATAAAAATCCAACTTTACTCTAATCAAATCAAATGTAACAAAATTTAGGAATAAATAGTCTTTCCTAATAAATGCATTCTCAGTTCAGCTGCATAGCCAAACCTAACCTACTGCAGCAGTAGGTATCCATATTCTGACCCTTTTATCTTCTTGGACTTCTCCCACAGAAATTAGATCTAAATCATTTTATCACTGCTTTTTCGATAGAACCAAAAACATCATATACAGTGTATTTTGTTTCGGACAATAAAAATGCTAAAAACCAAAAGTTTATTGAGGTAGCCGACAAGTGAGACTTGAGAATATTGTGACTTTTACATAAACAAAGGAAATGATGAAAATTTGAGAGTGTGGTGATGATGCACAAAATTAACATGTTCCGAGAATTAAGCATGAATACTTTACTCTTAAACTATTCATTGTCTGAGCACAACTGAAAAATATAATACTGTACTAGTGTATACTTGTTTTTCTTAATATTTTGCAACAATCAACGTGAGACATATATTCTTCTGAACATTGCTACTTCACATCAAAGCGGCATCGATAATAATATATTGAGTTAACTTTTATTAAATAAATATAAAAGAGTAGATAGTATATATTTAAACTTTATCATTATCTTGCAGAGATATAGAATGGGAAGATTTGTAAGGCCAAATTAATTTGTATTGTTTGAATTCTTATATTTACCCCTGTGAGACTTACTCTTGTATATTTTCAACTATAATATTTTTTTTCGATACGAAACTCTCTTTTTGTCTGTTATTGTTTCTATTAATCAACTTTCTCGGACTCTTGTGCTTTTGCTGTTGCTGAAGTTGAGGTTTCAGTCATTGTGTCGGGATTTTGTTTATAAATATCTGTAATAATTTATGATAAATATCATAAAATATAATGCAATATACTAGGATTGAGAAATATTCTTTCTACAAATTAATTAATTTGATAGTGAATTGTTTACATAGTCCTACATGTAGGCTCGTTGTCTAATGAAACTCGTGATTGATCAAACGCATGTATTGTTTTGGCTAGATATGGGTAAAAGATGATACCAACTAATCTATTCAATTCAATTAAAATTTTATGAGTTAAGCTCAAGATAAAATTATCACTGAAAAGATTATAAGAATTTATAAACTTAATTGGTAAAAAAAATATTAAAATAAATAAATAAAAAAAATAGAAAATAAAAATTTTATTTATATAAATTATTAATAATAATAATCTAAAAAAAAATTGGGGCCTTCAATTTTTTTGAAGCCGAAGGCAATGGCCTCAGTGGCCAAGCCTTAGAGCCGCAGGAACAAATCCTTTTTGCTTATCGAGGCCACATTTCATAGAAATATCCTTTTTTTTAATTGACCTAGGTAAGTTAAACAATGGTAATTCGTTCAATATAATACTACAAATAAGATATGAAGAAGGTAGTATATAAGCAAATCTTATGAAGTAAGAGTGCTTCATAAAAAAATATAGTAAAAAGTTAGTGCTTCAAGAATTTAAGAATTATTATAATGTGATCAAAATAATATTGTGATAAATTTAATAATTATATATGATATTGAAATAGTGTTGACTTGTTGTGGTGTTTAAAATTTGAAGAGCACCAAAAAAACAAAACAAAAAAAAAGTTAATAAATTTCTGTTATAAAGTTTAAGCTCAGTATAATACAAGTATAAAGAAAGAAGATAAGGAAAGTAGATATAGGAAAAAACTTTCTTCTTATTCAAGTGTTTTCTACAAAAAGTGAATGATAACTCTATTAATAGAGTAGAGATATCACCCCAAAGATCACCATCATAAATGTCTAATTAGTAGATGCATAGTTAACCACCAACGTTCATATCACCTTGGAATTATACATACATGAATTCATCATAATTCTTGAAGTAATCAAATGAACAATCCATAATTCAATGGATTTATACACTCCCCTTTGGATGATCATAGATAATGTGCCTCGTTAAAACCTTACTAGGAAAAACCCTGTGGAAAAAATTCTAGTAAAGAAAAATAGTACACATATCCTTTGAGATGCACTATTTCTTGCCTCATTAAAAACCTTGCCAGGAAAATTCAGTGGGAAAAAACCTCGGTTAAGGAAAAAAGAGTGCAACGCGTATTATACTCCACTGATTAAATAATCACTTAATTTCTTGTTATGATATCTCCAATCTTCGTACATTGTGATTGGTATATTCTTTTTTAAAGAAAAATACCCATTTCCCTGAATATGGTGTTGTCATTTATCTCAACCAGACGCAAATCTCGACTTTTTTCTTGGAGACTTTTATTTCTGCATAGCAACATTGCTTCATTGAGCGCCGCCCCAAGCCAGGATATTATTGTGCCTCCACATGCAAACACATCTCGTGCTTATATAGAGGGTGTAATTGCGGATTAGATAAATATTTGCTGCTCTGTGTTACCTACACTTTTGTCCTTGTATTCCTCATACTAGAATAAACCCATAATTTATTATCCTTTGAGGGTATTTTCAATCAGTGCTCAACGACCATGTCAATGTCCTTTTATCGGGGGAAACTTAATCTTGCTAGTAATTTACGGTGCAAATCGAAGATCCTGATTCAAATATTGTTCGTAAGTGCAATTAATGTCCTGATTGCAAAAAAACCAAAATACGAGTTTTCCAACCAAGAAACTCTTCATCCGTCGTTTGATATCAAACTAAAGTTTCTCTCTTCCATCTTACTTTTCTTGTCTTCTTCTGTTTCTATTTATTATGAGCTTTTATTTTATAACATTTTATCAGCCGGTTAGGCCTAAAGGTTTGTAGCACTTTCAGAAGTGTTTATATTGAAACACTTGTGACAGGAACATGTTTTATTTATTTTTTTCTTGTTAACAATATTTATATTTCCAAAAATTCCTCTTATACTAATAATTTATTTTTAGTATATGTGATATATGAAAAGGGTAATCATATTGATATTGTTTTACTTAACAATTTAATACATTGTTTTAATGATTAACTACGATTTCTTCGTTTCACAGGAAAATGAAGGACGAGAGAAGTAAATTTTCATGTTTGATTTTTCATAAGGTGTTAATTATTAGGAACTTATTCATATTTAATATTGCTAAATGGAGAAAAACTCTCAATCTTATGTTGACTAAATTTGCTTCTATAATTATTGAATTTTCATTTAAAGGCCCTTTGTTGATTTATTGGTATTGACTTATATGACATTGATCGAAGGGTAAGACGATTAATTCGTCCCATCGCAACAAAAGCGTAAGACATCAGGTTAAGTCCAGATGCACATAAAAAAATATATTTGAGGATAAGACGATAGATTCAAATTCTATCACACCAAGAGGGTAAGACATCAATTTTGAGTTTTGATGCACCGTCATGATAATGTATTGGGTTCAAGTCTCATAGAATTATGGCCTAATGTGCCTTGTATGGATAAGCCATTGAGTTTGAGTCTCAATACACCATAGTGGGTATTAAATGATGATTGAGAAAAAATAATATATTTTTGATGAAAATTCTTGAAATTCGTCTCATGATTTGCTCCATTCTCTAAAAGGAATGTGGTAGCAGTATATGTGTCACGCCTTGAGCTACCCCCGAGACGTGGACACGAAACCTAGGACCACAATTGATCCAAAGCTAATCCTGCTGGCATGATCATGAGCATACTAAAGATAATAAACTGAATACGGAAGCTAAATCATAATTTTAAATTGAAATAAATGGGGAATACCGATATTCTATAACTGAGATAAATGAAATCAATGAGTTTAATACAAAGAAGTTATTAACTCAATACTCAGCTGAAGCTAACTACGTCTGAAATAAGCCTATAAACTAGACTAGAAATATTGGACAAGCCCCAGCTAAATCTAGCAAAAACTAAAACTAAAAGAGTAAATACTAAAGAAACTCATGTACTCTTTGTTCCCGGAGAATAGACTCACCACTCTGAATCTGTAACTAGAGAAGCGCAAAAAACCCACTTCGATCTAAATTCGGATTCGAATGCTGAAACCTAACCTACATCACGAGAAGATTTTCGCACGTATGCGGTCAATACTTGAATGAAAGGTACTGAGGCATGTAGGATAGAAGTAAAACTGAATAAAACCATAACTGAACAAGCATAAAAACCAGTATAATATGTGACGCATGACATACTGAATTCTTAGCTAACTGGGTCAATGACCAATTTATAACATGCCTTGAAATTTATACTGAATATACTGATAAATTGTCAGTGTGAATCTGCGTGATCTGGGGAAGAAGCTACTAATAATAGGAAAAATAAATCACATTATCTAAATGTGGATCCTATGTATAATACCCCCATCGAGAGGAGCCAATGTTACCATGCCCGAGGCATAAAGGCTAACTGGCCGTGATCACTAAACTGGGGACTCTGCCCACAGATGGGTAACTTACAACCTACTTTGGTTAGTAGTTTTTGTTGACTATGTGTAACTCTAACCCTAGTCCGAACTCGATATTTGTCTACTCCCATGAATTCTGTAAATTTACTGATTATTCCTGAATTTCAATATTATCTTATAGCTCGAAATTGAACACTCAGACTGAGAATGTCAAATAATTAATCTTGTAATTAATGCATAATAACTGAGGCCATTATATCTGAAGTGTCCTGAAATAGCTGACCTAGCATGTGGTCATTCGAGAACTAAAGAAATTCAACAATTAGGGTTTCTAAAATTTTATGCAATAATCTAAGTAATACCATTATAATCTGATTTTGGAACAATATATTTATTAAATTCATGAAGTTCTAATCGAAAGTTTCTAGAACCCTAGGTCTAAGATGATTATTAGAATTAAAATCTGAGTAAAAACTAGAGACCCAATAGTGAAAAGGAACCCCTGTGAAATTCCACATACCGGTGGAAAATGAAATCACGAACAAATACGTAACTTTCGGGGCTGGAAATGCTGGGGGCTTTGTGGTGTCCCTTGAACTAGGGTTCTTGATCCTTTCTGCCTCCTGCTTTCCATTTTCTAAGGTTTTTGATTTAATGATTGCTTGAATATGTTTTAGTTTCTGTTTCTAGGCTTAAACCTGATTAAAATATGATGTTTAGGGTCAACACGAACTTACTTAGGTTTAAGTAACGGAGTAGAATGTCAAAAGACTCCTGTAAAAGTTGTTTTCGGACCAAACGACGGCTAGGACTGACGGTCTGTCGTCTGACCGACGCCCCGTCGTTGGGTCCGTCGACTGGGCATGTTCGACAGATCTTTACTAAAATGGGCATAACTTTTTACTCGAGGTATGATTTTAGCAAGGTTGGTGGCTATGAAAAGATAATTCAATTATCTATCTGTAGGTAGGTTATGGGACACCTAATTTATTTTGTGCTAAGATCTATGACCATTTGAAGTTGATCCAATTGTATTTTGCCTTAACTGTCTGGAGATTTTCCACCTACGGTCAAACCTACGATACGGACCGTGCTGGTCATCCATAGCTCTTTTCAGAGAGTGGATGAAGTGAGTATTGATCGACGATCATGAACTACGGACCGTCGTCTGACCTACGGACCGTAAGTCCGTCCGTCGTCCAAGACTTAACCAATCTTTCTGGACTGAAATTTTTGGGAGTTTCTAATCCCATCGAAGGTTGTGCAGGACGGACCGTGGGTCAGGCTACGGTCCATCGATGCTACCGTTGGTTTCACTTGTAGATTTTTTTTTGTAAAGTTGTTTTTTGGTCTTTTTTGGCTACGGGGTGTTACATTATCTCTCCCTTGGGAACATTCGTCTTCGAATAAAGACACTAGCTAAATAGAGGGAGAGAGATGCAAACCCTACTACTAACCATTGAAAACTGAGTTTCTGACTGAATTGAGTTCCGATAACATGCAAATACGCCAAAAATGCAAGTACAAAGTGAGAAAACATGATTCTAAGGCTGAATTCACCATGAATGACTGGAAAACTGAAGAGGAAATATTACCACCTCAAAACTGGAGAGGACCGGAAGGAAAGAGTGAGGGTACTTGTCTTTGTCCCCCAATGGCTGCTTCTGCTTCCCCAAGTAGCTCCCCCGTCTACGTGACCATCACAAAACCTGACTTAAATGACCTTCTTTGTTTGTCATCCTTCGCGGAAACCTGACGGTCAAGATCTAAACTGGTACATGCCGCATAAGAAAGACATCTTTCACCGCCACAACTCTCTAATGCTCTGCACACAGAGGCTTGGATCACCCACACACTGCTTCAAGAGTGAGATTGTGGAAGACTTAATGCGTTGTTGCGACTTCTTGCTGTGGCAACTCTAACTCGTATGCCACCTTGCAAACTTTTCAAATCTTGTAAGGTCCTGACATATCTAGGACTGAGCTTCCCCTTTCTTTCAAATCTCCATCACCCCATTCATAGGTGAGACCCTTCAAGAAAAACCCAATCATCAACTTGAACTCTAGTTCCCTTCTCCTTACACTCATAAGATTTCTGACGACTTTGGGCTGTCTTAAGCTAATCTCTAATTAGTGGACTTTCTCCATATTAGCATAACGGATTAATCTGGCCCTTCAAAGTTGCTTCACCACATCAACACCAACCAACAAGAATCTACATCTACACCATAAAAAGCCTCATAAGGGGCCATTTAAATGCTGGAATGATAGCTATTGTTTAGGCGAACTCAATAAGGGAAGGTTATCATCCCAACTACTTTTTTGAAAATTGATTCAACAAGCCAGTCAAATTTTCTACTCTAACTAGGGTACCTAAAATGGTACGCTCTGCCTTTCCATAACCCTCTGCGGATGAAATGTTGTTCTAAGGTTAACTTGAGTAACCAAGACCTTTCTGACTGCTTTCAGAACTGATAGGTAAACTGAGGACCTCCTATATGAGATGATAGACAAAGGAACCCCATGTACCTCATAAATCTCATTATCTAAAGCCTTGCATAGTCTTCTCTGCCGAATATGTAGTCTTGGACCGCCAAGAGCGAGAAGCTTAGTTATCCTAATCAACTGCACACAAATGAAGTCCATGTTGTCTGCGATACGGGGTAATCCTTGATAAGTCCCACTATGATACATCCCACTTCCAGTAGAATATCGTCTCTGAGTCATACCTCCTGTTTTGATGTTCCTACTACCTTGACCTTGCTGGGCAATTGGGGCACTTACACCTCACCAAGTCTGTTATATCCCTCTTCATGTCATTCCACCAGATAGACTTCCCCGCAGATCGGCATACATCTTAGTGCACTGGATGAATAGAAATACCTGGAGTTATAAGGCCTTCTAAAAAATTATGTTGTCTCAACTCGCCCACAACCAGGAACACACAATCTACCGCTGTAACGAAATAACGCCATCTCCCCTTGGGAGAAAACCTCCACTCTCTTTATGGTCTCACCCTCAAGTTCAAGCAAAATTTTTCTCACTGTTCTTGCTTTTCCCTTACCTCCACTACAAAAGAAGACTTTGCCCCATTCTGAACTGTTTACAAGTACAGTCTGATATGCTTCATACGGCGACCTCTAGTGATAAGCCTGTGAAACCTCCTTCACTATTTCATTCCTTTCTTCCTCAACATGGTCTACACTACTCATAGATATATCGGCTGAAGGCATCTGTCTACTATATTCACCTTACCACGGTAATGATATGCACACTCATGTCATAATTCGTAAGGAATTCCAAGCCAATCTCCTCTGGTGTAAGATTCAACTCCTTCGGGTGAACACAATATTGGAAGGCTCTTATGGTCAGTGAACACATCTACGTGAACACATCAAGTTAGTGTCCCTCCATATCTTGAGTGCAAACACCACTTCTAGCAAGTCGAGGTCATGAGTGGAAGTTTGTCTCATGCAACCTTTAATCTGTCTAGAGGCATACACTATAACCTTATCGGTCGTGTGCTGGGCAACACACAACCAAGGCCAACTCTGGATGCAATCGATAGATCACAGAGCCATCTGAACCCCTCTGGTAAGTTAAGACAGGAGCTGTAGTCAATCGGTTTTCAATTCTGTTAAGCTTTTATCACAATCATATGACCATTGAACTTGACCATCTTCTTTAGTCAACCTAGCCAATGGTGAGGCTATGATGAAAATCTCCACAAACCTGTCAACTACCCAAACGTGGCCGCCGACTGCACCTCACACTTCCCCTCCTATGTGAGCGAACCAACCAACTAACCCTGACATTTCAATATAATACAAAAAAGTAATGCGAAGGACTTAAACTCATTAATCAAACCAATTCAATAACTCTAAAAGTTCAACATTCTATTTTTCCCCAAATCGGAAGTCCATCACCGACAAGACCCCTCTATGCTCAACTTCTCAAACTAAGAGTATCTAAGAAGCTAATAAAAAAGCTAGTCTATGCCGGAACTTCAAGGCAATCAAGACATAAGGAAGAAGATCCAGTCCAAGCTAGAAGCATTAGCTCACCCTGAAATCCGTTGGTATGAAGACTAGCTAGAGTTGCGGTGAAGTCGAAGACGACGATATGTTTGCTGCACTCCACATATCACACAGAAAGAAACAGACAAGAGGGGTCGAGTACAAAACACGAGTACTGAGTAAGGTATCATCGGCCAACTCAAAAAGAACAGTATATATCAAATCTATCATAAATCAACTACAATACTCAACATGTCGCAAGCAACAACATTTCTATCCTCATTATAAGCACCGCCAAGGTTTTCACCCATGGGACTCCAAGCCCCCCTCAATGCCATACCATTTGGAAATTAGGTTGTCATTAGATGAGTATATTAACATCTTTCAAGATTTCCCAGATTCCATAGCTTCAATCAGGCTTATTTTATTATCACAATTGTATATTCCATTCATCCAATGCATACATTTCATCATCCTAGAAGGGTTTACAATACTACTCAATACATATCATTCGCTATTAGAGTTTACTACGAAGTAGTATGAAAAAACCATAACCTACCCAAGGTCCACCAAAGAATCGTCGATCAACAACCTATCTTCTCAAAGCTGCGTTCTTTTCCTCTCTCTTGATCGATCGTTTCTCTCTCCTCTTTTCTAATTTTTCTTAATCCAACCCTCTTTTCTTTTCCCCTAATTAGCATATAATTAAGTATAAAAGAATGGCAATAATAACCCACTAATTAACTTAAAGGTTTGACTTCTTTTAAAAACCCCCAAGTAATTAGACTTATTAACATTAACCCACTACTTTAAATTTAAGGCAGGAAATAGTCCAAACGCCCCTTAAATTAACGTAACAGAAATTCCGACCCAGCCTTGGATTACGCAGCCCTGTGACGCGCCCGTCGCGCCTGCGACGGTCCCGTCCTGCTGCTCCGCACAGAGTTTCAGAGACTGAATTCACTGAATGCCCCTGTGACGGTCCGGTCGTGCCCACTACATTTCCCGTCCTCCATTCCTTCGTTACGTTCAGAGAGTCCGATCTCAGTACCACCCAAATTTTTAGATCTAAGTGTTTGGGACGAGACCACCCCCACCGCCGGTCCGTCGTGCCCCCATGACGGTTCTTCGTGGGGTCCGTCAACTAGCCCAGTTTTTCCAGAAAATGACAATCTCTGCTCCAAACGACTAATAGGTCGTTACAAATAGATACCTAAGTTGACCCACCATCGTTCGGCCTCGAACGTCACTAGAAGAAAAACAATAGTGATAAGAAGTACCCCCTGAATCTTGTAAACAGGTGTGTGTATCTTCTTGCATATCAGCCTCCTTCTCCCAATGGGATTCTTCAACTGGTCGATTCTTTTCCATTTCACTTAATGGATGCAATCTCCCTTGACTCAACTTTGGGACTTCTCTATCTAAAATGGCAACGGCTCCCTCCTATACGAATAAGTTTCTCATCAAGCAGAACGGAATCCCACGAATGATGTCAGTTTCCATCCTCATGGTACCTTTTCAACATAGACATAATACCGTTGTACTCTGACAGCCCTGAGAGGCAAGCTAAATTCATAAGCCACCCCCCTACTCCGCTTCCAGGACTTCACAGGACAATATACCTCGACTAAGCTTACCACTCTTTACCAAATCGCATCACCCACCCTTCATGGGTGAAACCTTCAGCAAGACTCTCACCCTCCATTAAACTCCAAATCCCTAACCTTTCGATCGCATACTCCCTTTTGCCTACTTTGAGCTCTAAAAAAAAAACTTTTCTTGAATGGATTTCACCTTTTCTATCTAACTATCCCTCAAAAGGTAGTACCCCAAGTCTACCTCTAATGCATCAACCACCCAAGGTAGAACCTACATCTCCTCCCATACAATGCTTCGAATGGACCATATCAATACTTGATGATGTTATTAATTGTAATGAAAACTCCGCTAATGTTAAGAATTTATCCCCAATACACCGAATCTATCACACATGCTCGAAGCATACTCTTCCAATACTTGAATCGTTCGCAATCAGACTGTCCATCGGTCTGAGGGTGAATGCAGTACTACGTCCAACCTATACCTAATTCTGCGTGCAATGTTCTCCAAAAACTTAGAAGTAAACTGCGTACCTCTATCTGATATTATGGAAAGTGTAACTCCCTGCAACCTAAAAAAAGTTCGGAAGGGTAAAGGCCCTGGCTACTTCGCTGCATTGTACGTCACCTTAAACCGGAAATGAAATGAGCAACTTGGTAATCTGTCCACACTTACCCAAATGGAATCCAAACTGCCCAAGGTCTTGGAAGAAACCAACCACGAAGTCCATTGCAATTCTCTCCCGACTTCCATTCAGGAATGGCATTCTCTGAACTGTTCCTCCGGGCCTCTAGTGTGACACCATTAAACTTTCCTTGCTGACAGACAATTTGGACATTTGGCAACAAACTCAACAATGTGTCGCGCTTCTTCTACTCCACCAAAAATGTTTGGCTTAGGTCCACGGTACATCTGGTTGCACCAAGGATGTATATAATATCCGGACTATGAGCCTCTGTAAGAATATTGTTGATCAAATCATCACACGGGCACACATCCCTCCCCTTAATTCTCAAAACAACCTTCCTCATCCATTCTATGCTTCTTTTAGTTAGCCTCTCCCTCGCAACACCATATCCTGAATTCGCTTAGTTCCTCATCATCAACTGTTTCCCCTTGAGCGGCAAGAAAGAAGATCTCGCCTCCTCACTGGCCAAAAATCCTCCCTCTATTTACTTCTAACATCATAAAGTCATTAGCCCAGAGTCTGAACAGCTCTAGCCAATGGGGTCTAGAAACTTGTAAGTGGGCTAACTACCCATGGCTCCCTGCTTTTCTACTTAAGAAGGCTTCTTCCACATAACATTAGCCTTTTCCTGGGTGAATCAAATGGTAACATCATAATCCTTTCATGTCCATCCACCCTCCGCTGCGCAAATTCAAATCTCTCTGAGTAAGCTCATACTGTAGGCTTACGATGATACCTTATAGACTTCCCACTTAACCCCATATATATATGTCTCCCATTGTTCTTTAAATGCAAACACCAACCAGCAAGCCAACTCTAAATCGTGGGTCGGGATAATTACGTTCATGCAAACCCTTTAATTGCCTCGAAGCAAAAGCAATTACATTTTTCTCTTGGCCTTAGCACGTTACCCAAAAAAACCCCCCCAGAATAGGATGCATTCACATAAACAATGAAGTTCTTACCCGCTATACACCCCACCGGCAAGGTAAGGAGAGGTGCGGTAAGTCAACAAGGTCCCCTTGAGTTTCTGAAAGCTTTCCTCACATTCATCCGACCATAGAAATGGAACATTTCTGCTTAGTCAAGTTCTTCAATTGGGAGTCAATAGAAGAAGAATCCCTTGACAAATCCACGGTAGTAACTGGCTAAAACAACAAAGCTTCTTATTTCTTCTTATTTCTGACACATTCAGTAGGTCTTACCCAAATTCCTTCACTTACTGTCATCTTAGAAGGATCCACCATCACTCCATCCTTAAAACCAACATGCCCCAAGAAAGACACTGAATCTAGCATAAACTCACACTTGGGAATTGGGATAAAGATTTTTTTTTTTTTTCTCCCTCAACATTTTCCACCACAATTCTCAAATGCTCCTCATGTTTTCGTCTTAAAAAAAAAAACTCTTGATTAGATCAGTAATATCATCAATAAATAACGATCACAAAGAGATCCAGATAAGTCTTAAAAATCCCGTTCATCATCTCATGAAAGCAGCAGGGGCATTCGTTAGTACAAAGGACATTCCCAATAATTCATAATGCCCATAACCTGGTTCGAAAGCAGTATTTGCACATCTGCTGTCCCGTATTTTCATGATAATAACCAGACGCTCAATTCAATCTTAGAGAAGACACAGCACCTGTAACTGAGTCGGAACAAATCATCAATGCGAGGAAGAGATACCTGTTCTTAAAAAGTTACTTTAATTTATTTAGGTTGCCGGTAATCTATGCACACTCCGAAGACTCCCATCTTTCTTCTTCACAATAAAACAAGGAGCACCCCAAGGGATGCACTTGGGTCTAATGAAGCCTTTCTCAACAACTCTCTTGAAGTTACCTTAACTCCCTTAACTCAGCGGAGCCATTCTATAAGGGGGTAAATAGAAATGGGGCGAGTACCCACCCGGTTCAAGATCGCTGCAGAAGTCAATATTCTTCTATCCGGTGGCATACAAGGAATGTCTGCAGGAAAACAACTCTAAAACTCGCGACTATCGAAACCGACTCATTGGAAAGGTACTTTGGGTATTATCATAACCGGAGGTGGTTGGCCAATAAAGCTTAAACCAATCCTTCCTAACCTTCTCTTAGCACGAATAAAGGAGACTATCGAACCGGATTGGACGATGTAGTCACCTCCCACACAACGTATCTGTTCCCAGGCTGTGCTAACGTCACAGTTTTTAGAGCATTTCAATCCAAATTTCAAAATTTGGAGAAAGCCAAGTCCATACCTAGAATTACCATCGAATCCACCATTTCTTCTAAGATAACCAAGTCTACATCAGTATTGCTCCCCACAAAAGTCAACCCCAAGACCTATATACCTTTCAATAACTATCACATACTTCAACCCACCGGAGTAGAAACACGAATAGGCATGTCCAGCAATTCACAATGTAATTAAGACCAGTGGCAAATGAGGAAGATACCAATGAAAATGTGGAGCCAGGGTCAAATAGGACAGAAAGCCTAATCACAAACCAAACATTTACCTGTGATAACATCATATCGATCCTCCGCTTCAGCCCGCCCAGGGAAAGCTTGCAATGGGCCCTACCTTGTCCTGCCCGTTGCCCCTACCATGTGTGCTGTAGTGGGCTCCAGTTTTGCCTAGATGCCCGTTACACACCCTCAACACCCCCGGCCGTTTTGGGTGACCATTCGTTCCTCGACAACCACTCCTCCATAATAAACGGCCTCTGCCATGACCACCTCTACCTCTTACTGTTGGGGGTCCTATCACTCTGTTTTGGACAATACCTCTGATAATGCCCAGTCTCCCCACACCCATAACCCTCCCTGAGTCAAGCATAGGTCCCTCTACAGAGAAGTGTTTACCGTCTGAGGTAAGACCCCACAACTACAGTTCTGTAGTGAAGACTGACTTGGTCCGGACTGAGAACCTCCTGAACCCGAGTCCTCTAGAGTAAGAACCATTAAACTCACCTCCTGTTCGAAACCTTTTTGATGTCGATGCCGATGGTAAGTCCATCTGTCTTCACTCCTTCCACCTCTACACGAAGTCTAACGCCACTTTTTTGAAAGGATTGATTGTCGTAGCCCGCTACCTGTAAGGCTTAAATCCGCATTCTGAGCCTTAACCCCTTCACAAAACGGGCGAACCCGCTCTTGTGGAACTGAAACTAGTTGGGTAGCATACCTGGATAATTGCGCGAAACTTAGCCTCACACATGCAGTAACCCGACATCGTACCTTCTCTAGGCTCAAGAACTCATCTCTTTTCCTATCTCTCAAAGTCCGGGGAAATATCCTTCTCCATAAAATAGATAGAGAAGGATGCCCAAAGTCCTAGGTGGTGTCCTCTGTTGGTTGGACACTCAACATGTGAACCGCCACCACATTTTGGCGTTCCCTTGAAATTTGATACACGTACAACTCCAACCACCAAACCGTACTACTATAACCCATTTTGTGTAGTAGCTCAATGACAGTCCAACCAGAAAATCATAGGCATCCTCAGATTTTAAGCACCTTGAATCATGGATGTTTCAATTTCAAGAACTTAACTGAAAAGTTTCATGCTATCATTTGTCATTATAGCCCTGTGTCAGACTAGAAAAAACGTGCCTATTTTTCCAATGAGGCATACCATGCGTGGAGCCAATAGTAGCTGGCAGTTGTACCCTCCTGGAATCGGAGGTGTTGGTGCAGAAAAAACTGGAGGCGTCTGGCCCTGATCATAAGACCCACTAAGATAAGCAAGAACCTGATTGATCATTTTTTGGGGATGGTTGGGACTGGCAATTCCTCATTCTGCACTTGTTCATCTCCCCATCCTCGCCCTCGTCTTTACCACTACTCTCCCCAGTTGGTGGAGTAGTCAACCGCCCTAGTACCTCGGATGGTGCCTACTTGGGCTCTTCCTCTTCCTCTAGAGGATGTTCCATCCCATGACCTCTTCCACGGCCTCTTGACCTACGCCTCCTCGAGCTACAGCCCCAGTGGTTTTTTTGGCTCAGACGCAACCCTGCCCCCCGCCGGTGCTGGTGTTGGCGCAGTCGTTGCTCTAGTTCTAACCATCTGCAAAATAGAGTGAGATGTCCAGATTCCAATTTTGTATCACCTAGATACCAATTGGATCCAAGTAATAGCACAAAAGAAGAAAAGAAGAATGGAGTTTTCCTAAAAGTCTTATAGCCTCTCCAAAGAAAAGTAACGGCGTCCCCCTATCCGTTCCCTTAGACTCTACTAGACCTGTTCTTAGTGTGATGCGACCAACGAAACCTAATCTACTGATACCCAGTTTTTTCAACGACACCAAAATGGGCCGCGACTAAGGCACCCCACACTTACGCCTCCTTATTGAGCGAACCAACCCAATCTAAACCCTGACATTCAAATATAATATCAACAGAACAAGTCAAATGTGCGGAAGACTTAAACTCATTAATAAAACCAATTCAATAACTTCTAAAATTCACATCTATTATTTCCCAAAATCTGGAGTCATCACCACAATACCCATCTATGATCAATTAAACTAAACTAAGAGTATTCCTAAGAAGCTAAAATAACAAACTAGTCTATGCCGGAACTTTCAAGGCATCAAGACATGATGAAAGATCCCTCCAAGCTAGAAGAATAGCTCACCCTGACTTCGTGCAATAAGACTGCTAGCGTTGCGGTTGAGTTGAAGACTAGGTAAAATTTTTGCTGGCACTCCACATATAACAAAGAAGAACATACCAAGTAGGGGTCAGTACAAACACGAGTACTCTGAGTAGTTATCATCAGCCAACGTCAAAAGAAAACATATCTATCAAATAATATCATAAATCAAACTCAATACTCAACTGTAGCAACAACATAAGTTTTCTATACTCATTAATAAGCAACCGCCAAGTTTCCCATGAGGACTCAAGCCTCAATGCCCCATACCCATTGGAAATTCGTTTCATTAGATGGAGTATATTAACTCTTTCAAGATGCAGATTCAATAAGCTTTCATCATGCTTATTTGATCACAATTGTATAAGCACATTCATACAAGCATACATTTAAATCTATAAAAAAGGGGTTACAATACTATAACCGCAATACATAACATTTTGTCCGCTATTAAGATGTTTTACTAACGATAGTATGAAAACCATAACCTACCTCCACCAAAAGAATCGCGATCCAACAAGCTATCTTCTCAAGCTGCGTTCTTCCTCTCTCTTGATCGAGATCGTATTCGTTTCTCTCTCTCTCTTTCTAATTTTTTTTATCCACCCTCTTTCTTTTACCCGAATTAGCCATATAATTAAGTATAAAAGAATGACCATAAAACCCACTAATTACTTAAGGTTACCGTCTTTTTAACCCCCAAGTAATGAGACTTCTTTTAAAAACATTAATCCCACTACTTTATAATTAATGCAGGAAATCGTCCAAAACGCCCCTTTACAATTACTTACAGAAATCCGACCCATGCCTGGGGATTACGCATCCTGTGACGTCCCGTCGCGCCTGCGACTGCCGTCCTGCTCTCCGTCACAGATTTCATAGACGGATTCACGACTGGCGGGAGGCCTGGATGGGCCGTCGTGCCCCGCCGTTCCTCCTGGCCATTCCGTCGTGACGTTCAGAGAGTCGATCTCATTACCCCAAATTTTCAGATTCTAAGTGTTTTTTGGAACGAGACCACCCCCACGACGGCCCCCCCCCCGTCGTTCCCATCGAGGTTTTCGTCTTGGGGTCCGTCGACTTCAGCCATGTTTTTCCAAAAAATGAAATCTGCTGCCAAATGACTAAACAGGTCGTTACACACCTTCTGTACTAAAAACCTGCTAGACCTAAGCAACTTTTTGATATCTGTACCAGAGGTATGGTCTGGGTCCAGTGTTCAACTGCTTCTATCTTCGTACGAATCCACTCGCTTCCCTTCGCTAGATTTACACTGTGACCAAGACAGGAGCAACAGATTGCACAACCAAAACTCACATTTACTAAACTTCCGAATAACTGGCGATCCTTGAAGAGGATTTCCTAACAACTCTCTAATACTTACATTTTCTTCCTCACTCTATAGTACATGAAGATATCCTCAATAAAGTCGATAACGAACAAGTCCCAAGTACTGTTTAAAAAACCCTCCTTTCAATCAAATCCATGAAAGCTGCTGAGCATTAGTTAGTCCAAATGACAAGAACTACAAATTCATAATGATCATAACCGAGTTCTAAAGTTTGTTTTCAAATGTCACTTTATCTCTGACTCCTACAAGCTTGGATGATAACCCGTCTGACGTCTATATTTGACAAATTCTAGCACCTAAAGTGGTCAACAAGTCATAAATCCTAAGATAGATACTTACTTCTTGATTGTGAACCCTTGTTCAACGACTGTCTATATCATGCACATTCTAGAGAACCATCTTTTGGCCTTTATTGTATAATTAAATCGTACCCATAGACTAAGTTTACTACCATTTCCATTCTAAGATTGGTTTTCGTCTTAAACTGAAAACGAACAATCCGAATTCTACAATCGACTGAAGGCAGCATACATGAGTGTAACCAATACATGGCTAGATTGACATCAATTCTAATCTAACCATTTCTAACTCTACTAGATCTGCTGAGGTTTTACTTTCTGAGATACTGTACAGTGTAATTTCCTGTATATCCTTCTAGCTATAACGTGGGTCACCGACTGGAGTAGAGACTGAAAAGTTCTGAGAGAGTTTCTGACTAAACACTAACTTGGGACTACTAAACTGATTTTAACAAAAGACACGTCATGTCTGTGGTCTTTCACGAGTGACCATATTGATTCACATCCTTGGTTTGTAGGATTACAATCTACATATTACTACGAGTTACTATATCACAGCACACCAAATATTTCTAGACCTTATCAATGAACTTCGTGGGTCCTTACCAACTTGTTGATCCCTAAAAATTTAGGCGATTCACCTCAATAAAATCACAAAAAAGAGAGAAAAGACTCTGCATTGTTCTGGTTGGTCAAATAGTCCTGAGTAGCCAAAATGCTGATTGGCGTTGTAAACACTGCATTTAAACTTCCTTATCTGGTACTAGAGGAACTGCGTTAGCATTGTGTGCATTAGAATTCCACGCCTAATTTCTACAAGGAGGCATGATCTTAAGTGCACAATGTCAAGTTAGGATGAAATTTGATCATACCTTACGCACGATAAGAGTAACAAGAAAGTTAAGTTTTTCTTAGAACACTTCATAGCCTCTTGTCATTAGAAGTGGTGCACTTCACACCAATCAAAAGGGCTCTACTTAGTGCGGCTTTTTCAGAAATCCAAGGACTTTTGAACCTAGTGCTCTGATACCAAGTTTTTTCATTCCCCTAGCTACCCCTGAGACGCGGACACGGAACCTAGGACCACAAGTGATCCCAATCTAACCCTCCTGGCATGATCATGAGCAAAATAAAGATAATAAACTTAATGCTGAAACTAAATCATTATTTTAAACTAAAATAAATGGGGAATATTCATATTCTATACTTGACATATTGAGATGAAATCAATGAGTTTAATACAATAAGTCATTAACTCATATGACTAGGAATGAAACTAACTAACGTCAAAATAAGCCTATAAACAAGATTAAAAATCTGGACAAAGCCCCATCTAAACTAGCAAACCTGAACGAAAATCTTAAATAGTGAAAAGAAACCTCATGACTCTTGTCCTCGGAGAATGAGGCTCACCACTGGAATCTGTGACTAGAGATCCATAAACGATCGATGCGTGATCTGATGTTGAAACCTAAAACCTAGATCACGATAAGATGTATCGCACGTATGCGTCAGTATTTTAAAGGTACTGAGCATGTAGGATAGAGTAAAACTGAAATAAAACATAACTGAACAAGCATAAAAACAAGTATAATATTTTGAACATGATGTATTGAATTCCGAGCTAACTGGGTGCAATGACCAATTTATAACATGTTGAAACTTAATACTGAATATTTTGATAAATGGTTAGTGGAAAGAGTCTGATTGATCTATGGAGCTACTAATAACTGATAATAAAACCACGTGAGCTAAATGTGAAGTCCGATGTATACACCCCATCGAGATAACCCAATATACTCTGTCAGAGGTATAAAGTCATGCTGGCGTGATCATTAAATTGATTGCCCACATAGGTATTTACAACCTATTTGGTTAGTAGTTCTGGGACTATTGGGTATGCTAAACCTTAGTCCAACTCGGTATTATGCTACTCCCAATGAATTCTGTACACTTACTAATTACATGTCTTGACATTTTCTGTATAATACTGGATAACTCAAAAATGAACATGCAACTGAGAATTGCAATAATTAATCTGGTATTACGCATTTATACCTGAGGAATTTAATATATGAAGTGTCTGAAATATCTTACCTAGTAATATGTAATTCAAGAACAAAAAAATAAAAGCTAGGGTTATGAGATCATGCGACAATCTGAGTAATAACATGATAATCTGATTTGGAACAATATAATTTATACATTCATGGAAGTTCTAAAGCAAGTTCTATTCTGAAACCCTAGTCTAGCATGATATGAGAATCCAAAATCTCACTCTGAAAACTATGGACCCAATGGTGACAGGACCCCACTGAGTGAAATCTCACATACCTGTGATGAAATTCACGAAAAAAATACTTATGTTATGGGGTTGGCAACGACTGGAGCTTGTGGAAATTCTTGAAGTAAGGGTTCCTTGAGCTTTTTCCCCTTTTTTGTTTGTACTTTTTTATTCTAGATTTTTGATTTAATGATTTGACTTGGATATGTTTTAATTTGTTTTTAGGCTTAAACTGACAAAATCTTAATGATTTAGGTCAACCGCCGTAACTTTAGGGTTTAAACAGACGTGGGGGGAAAGTAAAAATACCAATTTAAAGTTGTTGCCGTACCAAACAATGGTCGACTGACGGTCCGTCGTCTGACCGCTGCCCATGTTGGGTCCGTCGGACTGGGCCTGTACGACAAGTCCTTTTACTAAAACAGGCATAACATTTTTACTACTCGGTTGGTCTGATTTTTCCAGGTCGGTGCTATTGAAATCTAATTCAATTAAAATATCTCGTGGGGAGGTTCATGGGAAATACCCTACATTCATTTTTTGTGGCTAAGCTTTGATGACTATTTGAGTTGACTCAAACTTCACCTGCATGTCCCCTTAACTGTCGCAAATTTTTCCACTACTGTGTCTGACCAAAACGGGCCCCGACCTGAACCCACACTTATCCTACTATTTGAGCGAACCCACCACCAATTTCCCAACGTTTCCAATCAACCATAAATAACAAAATATCATGCGGAAGACTTAAAACCTCCTTATGAACATCGATTAATAATCTTATAAAAACTCAATAAAACTATTTTTTCCCCCAAAACCTGGAATCATCACCACAAGACCTCTATCCGCAATTACTAATATAATATGGGAGTATCTAAGCAGCTAATAAGTAAAAGCTATTCCAATGCTGAATCTCAGGCAAATCAAAGACATGACGAGGAAGATCCAGTCAAAGCTAGAAGCAATAGCTCACCCTGAAATCTGGCTGATTGAAGACTTCTAGAGTTGCTGCTGAGTTTGAAGACGATGCAAAACGTTTTTCTGCACTCCACAAATGACAAAGAGAGGAACATACAAGTAGGGGTGTCAGTACCAAACACAATTACTGAGTAGGTCTCATCGGCCACTCCAAATAGAAAACCGTAATATATCACATAATTCATAAATCAGCTACAATACTCAACATGTAGCACAACAAGTTCTAATAATCATTTAATAAGCACCGCCAAGTTTCCCCATGAGGACCTCAAGCCTCATGCCATACCCATTGGGAATTGGTTCATTAGATTGAGTATATTAACGTCGTTAAAGATTCATTATGTTTATTTTCTCTCGTGTCGGTACGTGAACACTACCGCTCCATCACTATCCTGGTTTCGAACGTGTCATTCCGATCTCCCTAATTCTAACGGGTCGGTTCGTGACACCCGTTCCACTACCTCATTAACTTTTAAGTTTCATCAGCTTCTTTTTTTATAACAAGGCATCATCAATCTCATTAACAAATGGCAGATTTAGGATTTTTCATATTTAGGATTCAATATCTTCATCAAGCTTATTTTCACAATTATGTAATCACATTCATACGAGTTAATACAATTAGCAATAGAAGGGTGTACAATACTAACCCAATACATATCATTCGCTATTAAGAGTTTCTACGAAATAGCATAAACCATAACCTACCTCCACCGAAGAATTCGTGATCAAGAAAAGCTAATCTTCAAAGTCTTTGCTTTCCTCGTCGGTTCTTTTCTGTCCTCCGTTCGCGTTTCTCCCTCTCATCCTCTTTTCTTTCTTATTTTTTTCTTATCAAACCCTTTTTTCTTTTACCCTCAAAATCATAATAATTAAGTAAGAAAGATGATAAAAACCCCACTACTTGTTTCAGGTGCTCCCCTTTTAACCCCCAAGTAATTCAATAATAAACAGTAAAAAACCACGAACTATAATTATAAGCAATGAAATAGTACACGCCCCTTAAAATATTTACAGAAATCGACCCGTCAGGGTTTTACGCAAGCCTTTGACGGCCCGTCGTGCCCTGCGACGGTCCCGTCCTGCTGCTTCCGTCACAAAGTTTCATAGACCCAATTCATTAAATAGTTTGTGACGGCCCTCATGCCTGATACTGTCCGTCCTGCCATCCCGTCGTGACGTTCAGAGAGTCATCCTCATACCAACCCAAATTTCCTAAATTCTAGTGTTTTTGGGAAAACGAGACCCCTCGACGTCCCTTCCCGTGCCTGGGACGGTTCGTCGTTGGGATCCTCGACTCAGCCATTTTTCCAGAAATAAAATCTGCTGCTCAAAACGACTAAACAGTCGTTACAAGAGCTACCAATTTAACCCATCGTCGTCCTCGAACGATTCATAAGAGAAAAACAAGGCATAAGGAGTACCTTAATCTGTAAACATTGTGGGGTATCTTTCTTGGCATATCAGCCTCCTTCTCCCAGTGGACTCTGCCAACTAGTCGATTCTTCCTTGAACTTTGATGGATGCAATCTCCCTTGATCTCATGATCTCAAACTTCACCTTTGCGAATTTCCATCTAGAATGGGCAACAGTCTCCTCCTCATAAGTCAAATTTTTCATCAAGCAGAACTGAAATCCCAACGAATGATTTAGGTTTTCCATCCCATGGTAATCTTTTCAGCATAGACCATGAAATATCGGTTCCACTCCCTGCCAGCCCTGGAGGCAAGGCCTATTCATAAGCAACCTCCCCTACTCCTTAAGTTATTCAAATGGTCCCAATTCCCTTGGCTAGCTTACCTACCCTCTTTTACCAAACGCATCACCTTTCATGGGAGAAACTTTCAGCAAGACTTGCTCACCCGCCCTGAACTCTAAGGTCCCTAAACCTTTCGATCTGCATACTCCCTGTTTGCCTACTTTGAGGCCAGCTAACAGCTTTTCTTGACTAGATTTCACCTTCTCTACTGAATCCCTCAAAAGGTCAGTACCGACCAAGTGTCTACCTCGATTGCTCAAAACCAAAAAGAAAACCATGGGATACCTACTCTCCCTCCCCATACAATGCTTCGAAAGAAGCCATATCAATACTTTGAGTGAATAGCTATTAATTGTATATGAAAACTCTGCTAGGGTAAGAAAGTTATACCAATGACCACCAAATTCTATCACACATGCACGAAAGCATATCTTCCACACCTGAATTTTCGCCTCAGACTCCCCATACGTCTGAGGGGAGAATGCATAGTAAGGTCCAACTAGTCACGATTCAGCATGCAAGTTCTCCAAAACCGAGAAGTAAACTCGTACCTCTCTCTTGAGATGATGGAAAAGTGGAACTCCCATGCAACCGAACATTTTCTGAGCTGTAGATTCGGCTAACTTCTCTTGCATTGTAAGTCCCTTAAACCGGAATGAAAATGAGCAGACTTGGTTAAGCTGTCCACAATTACCCAAATATAATCAAACTTCCCAATGTCTTTGTGAGACCAACCACGAAGTCCCCATTGCAATTCCTCTCCACTTCCATTATGAATGGGCATTCCTTGAAGTGTTCCTCCGGGCCTCTGGTGTTCATACTTTACTTGCTGACTAATTTTGGACATTTGGGGCACAAACATCAACAATGTCCGCGCTTTCATTCTATCCACCAAAAGTGTTGCTTAGGTCACGGTACCTCTTGGTTGCACCAGGGATGTATGAATAGTCCGGAACTATGAGCCTCTGTAAGAATAAGTGTAGATCACATCATCAACACGGGGCACACATACCCGTCCCTTACTTCTCCAAACACCTTCCTCATCCATTATCGCTTCTTTAGCCTCTCCTCGCAACACCATATCCCGAATTCGGCTTATTTTTTCTCTCATCAACTGATTTTTTCCCTTGTCTGGTCAGAAAGAAGAGTCTCGCTTCACCCTGGCCAACCAATCCTCCCTTCTCATTTACTTCTAAACTCATAAAGTCATTAGCCAGAGTTTGGAACCTCTCTAGCCAATGGGGCCGTCTAGAGGCCTTGCAAGTGAGCCTAAACTACCCATGCTCCCTGCTTTTTCTACTTAAGGCGTCCTGTCACATACATTAGCTTTTCCCTGGGTGATACAAAGATGGGTAATATCGTAGTCCTTCAGTAGTTCCATTTATATCTCCCCTTTTCTCAAATTCAATCTTTCTGAGTAATACATACTGTAGTCTACGATGATCCTTATAGACTTCACACTTAACCCTTAACCCATATAGATATGTCCTCCATGCTTTAATGCAAACACTAACCCAAAGCCAACTACTCCAAAACGTGGTCGGATAATAGTTCATTCACCTTTAATTGCCTATCGAGCATAATCCATTACGTTTCTTCTCTTTGCATTAGCACTGGCACACCAATCCAGAATATGATGCACAGAATACACAACTCATTTTCTTACCCTCTACTAGCCGTGTAAGGATAGCGTGCGGTAGTCAGCAAGGTCTTGAGTTTTTGAAAGCTTTCCTCACATTCATCGCGACCATACAATGGAACCATTCTGCTTATTCAAGTTGTCAATTGTAAGCGATAGAAAAGAATACCCTTGAAAATCGACGTAGTAGCTGGCTAACCCACACACTCCTTATTTCCGACACATTAGTAGGTCTTACCCAATTTCTCACTTTTCAAGTCTTAAAGGATCCATCATCACCCATCCCTTAGAAACCACGTGCCCTAAGAAAGACACTGAATCTAGCCAACACCTCACACATGGAGAATTTTTGCATACAGCTTTTTCTCCATCACCATTTCCAACAGACACAGTCCTCAAATGCTCCTCATGTTCCTTCTTTCCTCCTTGAGTAATATCGTATATCACAATAAATCGATCAACAAAGAGATCCGATATGGCGTAAAAAAATCCCGTTCCATCAATCTCATGAAAGCTCAGGGGCATTCCGTTATCCCAAAGGACATTACCGAGAATTCAAATGCCATACCTGGTTCGAAAGTAAGCGTTGCACATCCTGCTGCCCGTAATTTGTTCAATTGATGATAACCAGACCTCAAGTCAATCTTAGAGAAGACCACAACACCCTTGTAACTGATCGAAAAAATCACAATGCTAGGAGAGGATAACCTGGTCTTAACTTTTACTTTATTTAGTTGCCGGTAAATCTATGCACATCGAAACTCCATCTTTCTTCTTCACAAACAAAACAGGAGCACCCCAAGGGATGCACTCGGTGTAATAAAGCTTTCCCTAACAACTCTTGAAGTTGGGCCTTTTAACTCCTCCTTAACTCTGCTGGAGCCATTCTATAGGGGGTATGGAAATGGGACAGTACCCGCTCCAAATCAAAATGCAAAGTCATATCCCTGTCCGTAGCTTACCAGGAAGGTCCGCGGGAACACATCCAGAAACTCATAACTACCGAAACCCGACTCAATCGAAGGTAACTTGGGGGTAGTCTCATCCCTGAGGGTGGTGCCAAGACCGCTAAACACACACCCGTTACTACCATTTCTTAGCACGAAAGAAAGGAGATGATACGAACTGAGATGGAAGTGTCAGTTACCCTCCCATACATAACGATCTGTCCCATGCTTGGCCAACGTTAACAGTGTAGCATTACAATCTAGATTGCAAATGGGAGGAAAAAAAAAAAGCCAAGTCAAACCCAGAATTACATCGAAATCAACATTTCTAAGATCCCAAGTCTACATGAGTATTGCTCCCCATAAAAGTCACCAGACAAGACCTAGCATAACCTTTCAACTATCACACAGACTGATCCCCCACCGGGAGTAGAAACACGAATAGGCCATGTCAAGCAATTCACAATGTAAATTAAGACCATTTAGCAACTGAAGGAGTATACATAGAAAATGTGGAGCCCGGATCAAATAATAACAGAATCCATTCATCACAAACCAAAAGATTACCTGTGATAGTCAGCAAATCTGCATGCCTCCGCTTCAGACCGCCCAGGAAAGCGTAAACAATGGGCCTATCACCCTGTCTTCCAGTTGCCCCTACCATGTGGTGTTATAGTAGCTCCAGTTTGTCCGTCACCCGGCCTGTTTTGGTGACCACCATTACCTTGGCCACCACGTCCTCCAGAATTAACGGCCTCTACCATGACCACCATCTACCTCTAGCTATTGGGGGTCTATAACTCCGTTTTGGAAAATTTCCTCCTAATATTTGTCCAGTCTCCCCACATCCATTACATTCTCCTGGGGTCTAGCCATAGGTCCTCTGTGAGAAAATGAACGAGGTTTTGGGCATAACCTCCCAAACCTCATATAAATGTTAACCGCTCTGAGGTGGGACCCCCAACTACGTCCGTAGTGAAGACTGAATTGTTTTCCGGAAAACTGATTAACCTCCTGACCCGGTCCTCTAGAGTAAGAACCATTAAACTAACTCACCTCCCTTTCGAAACCTTATTGATTTCGATGCCATGGTGAAGTCATCTGGCTCACTCCCTCCCCACTCTATCACGAAGTCTACCACTTCTTGAAGGATTTCGCTTTAGCCGCTACCTGTAAGGCTGAAATCCGCATATCTGACCTCAGAACCTTTTACAAACGCGAATCCGCTTTGTGACTGAAGCAAAGCTGGGTGGCAAATACCTGATCATGCAACTAACTTAGCCCTCATCGCAGTGAAACCGTGCATTCTGCCTTGCTCTAGGCTCAAGAACTCATCTCCTCCTCCTAGCCCTCAGGTCCGGGGATGTCTTCTCCATAAATAAGCTAGAGACATGACCGCCCAGTCATCGGGTGCCTGGGCGGGTTTTGACACTCGACATGTGACCCGCCACCATATTTTTGCGTTTCCTTGAAACTGATAGGTTACAACTCAACCCCAAATCGTTTCCACTAGCCCATTTTTATGTAGTCTCAGGACAATCAAACACCAGAAATCATAGGCAATCCTCAGATTCATCACCCTTGAAGGACTAGGTTTTCAATTCATTCAAGAACTTACGAAAGTTCATGCTGATCGCTTGGCATTATAGGCCTGAGTCAAACGAGGAAACCGTGCCTATTTCCAATAGCACATCCAGTGCGGGCAGCGCGCACAACGGCCTGTCGTACTTCCAGAACCTGAGGTGCTGGTGCAGAAAACACTGGAGTGTTTGGCCTTGATCAGTATAACAACCCACTAAGATATCAAGAACCACCGATTTATCATCTCTGGGGTAGGTTGGGGTGGTAGTGTCCTCATTCTGCACTTTGCTCAGTTTTCCCGTTTCCCCTTTCTCCCCTCTCTTACTACTTTCTCAGTCGGTGGAGGAGTCATCACCGCCCTAGTACCAATGGGACAACGGTTGGGGCCCCCCTTGTCCCTTCCTCTAGATGACGTTCCTCCCACGACCTCTACCCGGCCTCTTGTCGTCTGTCTCAGCCTCCTCGAGCTACAGCCCCAGTGGCTGGCTCAGACGCACCCCCCTGTCCCGCGGTGCTGGTGTTGACTATTCGTTTGCTCTAGTTCTAACTCTGTGAAATAGAGTGAGATGGTCAATACAATTTGTATCACCGAGATACCAATTGGATCCAAGTAATCTCACGAAAGAACGAAAGAATGGAATTTTTCCTAAAATCCTATAGCCCTCTCAAAGAAAAGTAAAGGCGTCCCCCTACCGTTCCTTAAAGACTCTACTACTAGACCTGTTCTGTGTGTGAGAACCACACCGAACCTAAGGCGCGGATACCAAGTTGTGCACGACCCAAAACGGCCGCGACCTGACCCACACGGAGCCTACGAGGTGAAGCGACACCCATCCAATGCCCACCCGTTTCACCAAAAGACAAAAAGTAAGGCGGAAGACGGACAACTCCGTAAGAAAATCGAGGAAATATAATTAAGCAAAACCAAGCGAGGGATGCCCAAACCTGGAATCATTCACCACAAGAACCATCTATCCTCAAATTACTAATTTAAGAGTTATCTAAGAAGCTAAATAAGTAAGAAAGCTAGTCCATGCCGGAATCTCAAGGCATCAAGAACATGACGAGGAAGATCCGTCCAAGCTAGAACATAGCTCAACCCTGAAATCTGGCTTGAGAATACTGGCTATAGTTGGCGGCTGAGTTGAAGACGATGACACGTTTTGCTGTCACTCCACAAATTACAAAGAGAGAAATACAAGTAGGGGTCATTACAAAACACAAGTACTCAGTAGGTATCATTGGCCCAACTCAAAATACAAAAAATAGTATATATCAAATAATATCATAACTCAACTACAATACTCCAACATTTAGCAACAACAAGTTTTCTATAATCATTATAAGCACCGTCCCCCCCCAATTTCACCATGAGGACTCAAGCCTCAATGCCAATACCCATTTGGGAATTAGGTTCTTAGATTGGAGTATCTTAACGTCTTTAAAATTCATTATGGTTTATTTCTCTCGTGTCTGTACTGAACACTCCGCTTCCATATACTATCCTGGTGGGCGGAACGTGACACTCGATCCCCTAATTCCTACGGGTTCCGGTTCGTGAAACCCTTTCCACTAATTCTCATCACTTTAGTTCATCCAAGCCCTTCTTTGATACAAGGCATCATCAATCTCTTCCAAGGCAGGCAATTAGGATTTTCAAGATTTAGGAATTCATACTTCCTCATGCTTATTTTATCACAATTTGTCATCACTTCATACGAGTATAACAATTAGCATATAGAAGGGTTTACAATACACCCAATACATATCATTCGCTATTAATGATTTTACTAACGAATAGCATAAACCATAACCTACCCTCCACCGAAGAATTCATGATCAGCAAGCTAATCTTCAACGTCTTTGCTGTCCCTCTTCGCTCTTCTCTTTCTCTCGTTCGTTTCTCCCTCTCTCTCTCTGTTCTTTTCTTATTTTTCTTATTTCATTTCAAAACCCTTTTTCCCTTTTACTCTAATTCATATAATAAGTATAAAAGATGATAAAATACCCCACACTGGTTCAAGGTTTCTAGTTTCGACCTTTAATCCCCAGTAATTAAAATTATAAACATTAAACACTACCTTTACTAATTATAACCAGAATAGTCCAAAACGCCCCTTAAATATTTAACAGAATCCCAGACCGCAGTCAGGTGAACGCAGCCTTTAACGCCCGTCGTGCCCTTCGAACGGCCTTTCTGCTGCTTCCGTCACAAAGTTCAGAGACTCCAATTCATTAAAGAGTCTGTGACGGCCCTCATTCTGAGACGGGACCGTCCTGCCACCCCGTCGTGACGTTCAGAGAGTCCCGCTCTCAGTACCCAAATTTTCTAAATTCTAAATGTTTTGGAACGAGACCGACCCTCTACGGCCGTCGTGGCCTATGACGTCCTCGTGGATCCGTCGAGCGGGTCAGCCATGTTCCAGAAATAAATCTGCTGCTCAAAACGACTAACAGGTCCGTTACATACGGTCAGACCTACGGATCCGTATGTCCCACCTACAGACCATTGTTGGTTATCTTAGCTCTTGTCATAAGAGTTAGTGGAAGGGAGTATTGATCGATTTCAGGACTATGACATACGACGTCGTCTAACCCTNAGGACTGACCGCAATAGCCATCACGGACCGTCAACTAAACGCGCTTCTAACCACACTTTTCAACTTCCCCATCTTCCTTCAAGCTACTTCTCTACGCTGCAACCTACGGACCGTCACAAGCATGACGGACCGTCATAAGCTCCGTAGGTGGGTCTCTTTGCATTCTCTTCATTCTCATAAAATCTTCGCATTTGGCTTTGGACAGATTTTCCTGCAAAACAAAGAGAAACTTGTATAAAAATTAGCACAAAAAGGGCTTTTGGACGCACTAAACTTAAGGAAAAAGCATTAATTATACCGTGAAACCACGGTATATCAGTTTCCAACCAAAATTCACAAGGTGGTGGCCATACTTTTGAGAGACCTAAGTGTGCTACTTGTGGGAGACAACACTTGGGTAAGTGTCTTGCCGGAACGGATGTTTGCTAATGCTCCAAAGAAGAACCCTCCCTATGGGATGGGGGCTAGGAGGGAGAACTAATCTGGATTTGATAGTCCCGTAAGTCTTAACCCTTTATGGTTGTTATATTTATACTATAAGAGGATTTTATATGTCTTTATACTTCATATGATCATGCCTTCTTGATTAATTGCTTAAAGAATAGTATTCTTGAAATTCATGCATATTTCACAGTGTTACAGAGAATGCTCACCGTAAAATTTTTGAATTTTGAAAAAAATTGCCTTGTCTTTATTTGAAGTTTCAATGTGTGTAAAAGTGATGAATATGAGAATGTTTAATATTGGATAAGGTAGTTTCTCCATAAAATAAGAATAAGGGTGAGTTTTGAATTTGTGAAGTTTTGCAAAAGTTGCATGTGTTGCAAAGTGTTGAAAATGTGAAATTTTACTTCTTGTTAGTTGGTGACTTGACTATGAATGTTTGATCATGATTTTAATGTGTTATGTGTTGCTAATTGAATCCTATATGGTCTTAAAGAGTTTAGTGTCATTCGAGGACGAATGTTATTCTAAGTGGGGGAGAATGTGACACCCTGAAATGAACTAAAGTGAACTAGAGCTTCGTGAATGTTTCTTGAGTTAATTTTATGTTAAATTGAGTTATAATGATGTTTTTAGGCAGTGTGAGAAGTTTGGTTATGTTTGGAGGTCAAATGTACAAGAATGTCCATGACGTTCGAAAGGTGTGTCTTAGAAAGTACTTATGTGTCTTGATGTGTTTGTTGAGTTTTACGTGTTCATTTTAATCGAAATTGATGTGGGATGTTCTAAGACCTAAACGGCTAGAGATGTAACGGTGTTAACTTAGATGAAGGCTGACTAGGAGTCCCGAGGGGAGGTTTTATAGTGGAACGATGGGGGGCGGGATAGGGAGGGAGGGCTAAGGTTCCCCGGTATGGTGGTTAAGGTTGGAGGGCGGGGGGGTGGCCTGGTAGGTAGGGAAAAGGGGGGTCCAGGAAGAATGGACGTTGGGGGGGGAGGGGGGCTGGGGGGGGTGGGGGATGGAGGTTGGGGGTGGTGGGAGTTGGTGAGGGAGATTGTAAGTTGCAGACGGGGGAGCTTGTAGGGGGTGGATAGAGAATAACGGAGGGTTGGAGCGTAGGTGATGGAAGATTGAAACGGGTTGGGGGTTTGCTGGGAGGGGCGGGAGGTACAGAGTGGCGGGTAGGGGTGAGGATCTGTGGTGGGGGTGGTGTTGTGTGGAGGGGTATTGTAGCAGAGAGATGGTGTGGGATTAGGACTGAGGGGGGGAGTGGGTTTGGGGGGGTTGTGAGGAGTGGGTGAGTGTGTGTAGGTGGCGGAGGTGTGGGGGTGGGGCAGGGAGGGATGGAGGTGAATAGGAGGTGGGGTTGCGCGTTGGGGGTGTGGGTGGGTGGTGGGATGAATAATGGGATGGGCGTGTCTGTAGGGGGGTGGGTATGGTAGTATTAGTGAGGGGCGGGTTGGAGCGTCGAGGGGGGTAGGGGTGGTGTGGTTCTCCTTTCTTTTTCTCCTTTTTAAACGTCTAGGTACGAACCACTTAGGACCCACGAGGGGTCCTAGAATATGACCCAAGACTTAGCACCTAAGCTACCAAAACTGGGCAATCAACGCCCATAGTCTACTGGTCGTAGACTCAACGACGCCCCGTAATTGGCGGGCGTAGTCCCACACTTAATGAGAGCATATCCCCCAATTAAACATCCTCTTAAGCCATCGACGATTTTGTAGGATTTTTAAGTTATATTGGATTAGTTTTAATTCCTAGACCTGGACAATACCCCTCACTTCAAAATATTCAAATTCTTTCTCTAAAAACAAACTCTCTCAAGTCACCATTGGAGCTAAGACTCAAGGAGAACTAGGATGGATGGTTTGGGCGTGTTTCTTCATCAAAATTAGTGGGCTTTCTTGTACTTGAGGTTTGGTAGTCATCCTTTAACCCTCTTCCATTCAAGGAGTCATTTTTGAAATATTTCAAAAAGGATTTTCAAACTCTATCTTCTCCTAGTTTTTCATGGATCTTTTTATAAAAGTGATTTAATGATTCAAATATGTTGTTTTAGTATTAATTGATGATTTTAATATCAAAACCCTAATGAACTCATTCTTATGCACATTTTCAACTTTTAGCTTACTAAATGGATCAAATTAACATGTTTATGTAGTATTTGAGCTTTGGTTTCTTTATGTTGCTGATATGGTCTAGCTACTGCCTTAAGGGCCTTATTATGATGAATTATTGAGGAATTGGTTATAGGTGGTGAAAGCTTGGTTAAATGGTGAGTTACTTATATTGTATATTTCTTATTATGAATTACTCTTGAGCGGTATGGCCTACCTTCTTGGTGGCGGTATTTACTTGACGTATTTGGATATATATATTTAGTATGTATTGAGAGTGTGGCTTTGAAGGCCTAATGTGTGAATTGAAGTGAAAATGATGAGATTCATGTTGATGTGCTTTATGAAGCTTGAATTATATATCTTTTTTAGATTATGCCAAAATGAAGTATGAGTATATCTTGAGCATGCTAGTATGTGAGAAATGATGAATGAAAGTGTAAGCATGCCTAGAATTCAATGTTAATGAAAGTATTGATTTAGTGAAAAGGTGTGCCTCATTGTCTATCTAGATAAGGTATATGTATTTCTTTGAATGAATTGAAGAGTGAAGTTAGAATGTTGAATGAAGAGGGGGTTTTGGGGGATGAACACTCATTATGAGTTGAATGAATGTTTAAGTAGAAACCTTACTATCTCCAAGATCTTTCTATTATAAGTTGGGGATGGATACCCATGTGAGTCGAGAGGTGTGGTGTACGTGTTTACAATAGTTTATCCTGAACTTTAGTAATGAATGTTTAAGCTCATGGACGAGTTATGCTTATCACGAGAGGGGATTTTTTGAAGGAAGGGGCGGATGCACATTGTGAGTATAGATGTTGTGCCCAATGTACTTCTTGAGATGAGTACTCATTGTGAGTAGAGAGTGAGTTACTTATTAGCAATCTCCTTATCTCTTAACTATGCGTCCGCATAGATGTAGCTATTGGAAAAGCCATGTAAAAGCTAAGAGAAAGGCCCCACCTAGGGCAAGTGGGGAACCCTCATTCGATAAGGGTATCGAGATTCCATTTCTAGTTCTCATTGTCTATGTCGGTTAAATCTATTCCCCCACACAAGAATGTATGAACTAAGTCTCCTAAAAGAATGTAATATCTAGGGTAAGTGGTGGTATGAGACGTTATCTATCCATTGCACTAAGTAGACCTTTCGAAAGGGGAGTCTTGGTGTGTTTTACAGTATGAACTAAGTCTCCTAAAATAACGCACTACCTAGGTAGGTGGTGGTATGGGATGCTATCTATCAATTGCACTAAGTAGACCTTCTGAAAGGGGAGTCTTGGTGTGTTCTATCATGAGTTTTAAATGAAGTTATATAACTTAAGGCCTAATGATAAGGAAGCATGTAAAAACTATGTTTTATGTGATGAAGTTAGGAGTGACTAATGTAGAGTGCTTAATACAAGGGAATCCTTAAGGAGCACTAAGTGGGAGTAGTAATATGAGATTCACTCTAACATTGAAACCTTTTTTTTTTTTTTGTGTTAGCTTATAGTTTCTATTAGAGAAGGGTACTTACATGAAATCCTTCTTGTATGAATATCTTTCAAATGTCTAGCCAAGAGTGTGGACTTGATTTTCGGACTAGGTAAGCCTATGGTTGGTAATCTTAAGGATCGGTTTGGTGTGTCTTGACGGGGGTGTATGGGCGGTCCCTTCTTGTATTACCTTAAGGAGTCTTAGGATAACTTGATTAGGAAAACCTCAAGGGAAATGAGTTCGCATTGCTTGGAATGAATTGTCCACTGTAACATGTCTTGCTTCACTGTGTTTCACTGTAATATTTTTGGAGTTCACTGTAAAGCCTTGTGCTAAAATTATGGAACTCTTTTATTAGGTGTTAAATAATGATTTTTATACTATTTAATTCTATAAATCATGAAGGTTTTACTTATTTGGCATGAAAGCTTATTTTACTAAAACGTCCTTTTTCGCATGTTTTTGCATATGCCATACTTAGTGCATTATTTTGTACTAACCCCATACTTTTCTATACTTAATAAGTATAGGTTGGAGGTGTTTGAAGACTAGAAGATAAAGCTTGGGAATCTATTCTCTCAAGATTAAGTATGTCCTCTAAAATTTGAGGACATAGTTATATTTCTTAGTTTCGATCATTAAGACTTATTATGTATTTTCATTTAATGTAAATGGTCGTGTCCCTAAGATATTTATGTCGTGTCTTTAAGTTGGCTTGTGGATACGAGATCAATCTTTAGCTTTTATGAAAGATGTTTTCTTTATTAGTTTATTCGTGAAAAGTTTTAATTCCGCACTACTTTTCATTACTTATGTAATGAATGATAGCTAAGGCTTGTACAAGACCTCCGAAAGGTCAACTATGCAATTATTTCGACCTATGGGTGCTCCCTTCTTCTAGGGGGGTACTTTCGGATTGTTTACAATAAATCACTTGTATGGGCTCTTATAATGGCCTATAGGAACTCCCAAGAGCTATCTTGTTGAATCATAGATCATCATCTAGTACTAGTTATTTTTTGAAAATTTCAACTAAGGTCCAACGAAAACCTTTCTATGACCCAGAAATGTGGAATCTGGTATGTGAGAGTTATTGGTTTTAGATTTGGAGTCTTTTAAAGGATTTAAAGTCCTAAGTAGTGAAATTATGAAAATTTAGCTTTTGAATTGATTTTGGTTAACATTCGGCGTACGTATTCTATGTTCGAAAGTTCAAAAGTTTTGTTGACTTCAGGGGATGATTTTAGGCCTAAGTGACGTCTTGGTTAATTTTTTAAAGGTACAAATTTGTCTTAGCCTTTTTAGGTATTGAGTTAGTTTCTGTGGTTTTCACAGCTATCAGATCAATGAGAGCTTAGATTCATGTTTCGAGTGTGCTATTGAGTCATAACATCAAGCATAATTTATTTGCATATGTGAATTATATGCATGGCGTCCCAAATGAATCTTGAGGGTCTTTTTGGTGTTCTGGGAGTTGTTTGATATTTCTAGTGTTGTACTTCTCGCTCTTGTAGAGGGCCTACGATTTTGCGATCTTTGCACGCTTTTGTGAAGGTCGGCTCACAAAAGCGATATTGGCCTTTTTGGGTGGGCTTGCTTAAATGGACCAGGACTGGCTTTAGCGAATGTTGCTTAAGTGGATCCTAGTTCGCAAAAAGCGAGGCCCCCATTTTTGCGGGATCTGCTTAAGCGAAATCTAATAGGGTTTTGACTTGTAATTTTGGGGTTTATGCCCCATTTTCCATTTTTGAGCTGGGGAAACACTTTGAGGTGATTTTTGATAGGAATCCTTGTGCTGCATTATTTTGGTAAGCTTTCATGATCCTAAAACTTAATTTTCGTTTGATTATTCATGAATTCTATCATCAAAATTTTAGATTTTGATTGGTAAATGACAAGGTTATTCAAGAACTCAATTTCTAAACTAAAAGGGAGATTGTTAATAACTAATTTTAAGTCCTTTTTGAAATTATTTTTATCATGAGTTTCGTAAGGTCTTGAGTACCATTTTCAACTATTAAACTTTATATTCAAACCTTATTTTCAAAATTAAATTTGGAGTTGTTGACTCATTTTTAAAGAAATTGATGTAGGTATTGTTGTTTTCAGAAATTTGTTGTGAATACTTGATTGTTATAGATTATATGGTCTTGGACATTGGTTATAAGGGGTAGACTCAATTCTTAAAGTGATCAATTGATTGATTTAAGGCAAGTGATCTCCTAAACCATGAATTTTAGTCAAATTTGTGTATTCCCTTCGTTGTTCTGTCTGTGAGGTAAAGTTGAATGCGATGAGAGTGAAGAAGAATAATTAGCCACTTGATAAATCCTAATAAATAAAAAAAGGTTGAATTTAATGGACTATGTGATGATATAATGCATGTGAATTAGCCTGTTGTAACACTTTGATGTAATGATGAAATGCTTTTTTGATAAACTGAGAGGGGACATTGGAATCGTCATGAATTATTGTATCTTTCATGCAGTGTGATATTGTTCATGTCCATTGCTTGTTGGATACCGTGATGAGACATGTGATAGTTATGATGTCGAGGTCATTTACGACAAGTGTACATGATACTTATATTATTATCGATGAGTGTTATTATATCGAGGTCATTTTCAACTAGCGAATTGATACGAAGCTGGTGAGAAATGATTTCAGCTAGTAAATTTTTATAAAGTCAATGAGAAATTATTTTGATTAGTGATTTGGTATTAAGCTGATGGAAAATGATTTCTTCTAGTGATTTAGTGTAAAGTCGATAGAAATTGGTTCTGGAGATTGATTACTATAATTTGATGCATTTGATATTTATGTATGACTTACTTGTGAATTGTTAATTGTGGTTGATGCACTAGTTACATTTTATTGATCTACTTGACAAGGATATTAACTTACTTGATTTGTTTGATTGTTAGATCATGTCTTTTGAATTGTGGACTTTTGTCCTTGGAGTTGGTTATTGTTAGAATTAGAATGTTAGTCTGGTCCACCCCGATTCCATACATACTGGATTGTGGGCGGAACCAATGACATTGTGGTATGGAGTGACCCTTTGACCGACTTACTAAATCAGCGAAGATTAACCTTAATCATAGTGACAAACATTCTCATAAAATAACTTAAGTAATTGTTTTGGCCAAATGACACTTAAAAATATAAAATCTGAAACTTTAAAACCTTTAAAGACTCAAACTACACAATCTGACAGACTATCTGTCTATGAAGCCCTTATAATACTAAGATGAATGTTGGGAAAAACCCACACAACATTCTAAAACGAAAAGACTAAACAACAATAAAAGAGTCCTCCGGAATGTAGGGAGGCTCACCACTGACATTGAGTGTTCAAACTGGATCAACAAGGCGTTGGATGCTGATATTGATTATCTGCGTCTCCATCATAAAACGATGCACGAAAACTAGCAGCAGTACATTGAATATATGAGTATGCGAGTTGGAATGCGAAACAACAACTTAAGCTTGAAAAGAATAAGAAAAAACACTTACCCTGGCTCTGCTCAACTTATAACAGACTGAACTTAATATAAAGCGATAACACTCATGCAATATATATAAAGCTCGTGAAACTGTGTAACGACTCAGTTCGTTAAAGAAAATACAATAATACATAAAAGTAATATAGTTTTTTGACCTACCTTGGAAAACTCTTAGGATGTAGTGAGGTTGCTATTAAACATTTCATCTCAACTCACGACGAGTGTCCACCTCAAACTGTGGGAGATTCTCTAACCGACAACCACCACTATGAGCCTAATTGGTGATACAACGTCTTGCCCACGCTGCCAGAACTGTCCTATACTTTGTCGTCTCATTAAACTCCTCAACTTAGTGGATCCATTATCTTAACTTACGTGATCATCTAAATAGTATGACTCGTTAATACCCATGATGGTTACATGGTTTACATGGAGACTTGGTTAATATGAACTCTCATCCCCACATCTATGCTCAATACTTATCCCAAAATAAACTTTAGCTCATGCTTTTAAAATAACTTCCTTTCTTTGGGTTGAGATAATTTGCTCAACACTTAAGCATTAAAAATCTCTCTTCCGATCAATGTCCCTTTTTTCTTGTTCAAAACTCTTTTAGAAATCTTGGTTTCCTCTTTAACTTAAGTGAGAAAATATTTATAGACTTTTAGGAAATACTTAACTCCTTTATAACTTTTGAGAAATGAACTCAACTCTTAGAGAACACTCAGTTCCATATATTAATTTGGAGGGAGATTTTCAACTCTTTACTTTTTACTTGACTTTAAACTTGAGCCTTAAAATGAAGTTAAAACGTTTAATAAACAATCTTTAAAACCTTTAAGAACTTTATTTTGACTTACTTCTTAACTTTAGACTTGACTGTTAACTCTTAGACTTTGATCTTAACATTCCTTGAATTGGATTATGGTTTCAAGGTTATGATTTGCGTTCTTCAGTGATTTCTAGGTGTTTCGAAATCATTTGAAGTGATTAGAATCATTGGAAGGTGTTAATATACCTTAGAAGAACATAAAAGAACTAAACTACAAAAACTGGGCAAAAAACGTCGATCCAGGCGCGCCGCGCCAGCCTTATTTGACTGAGGCTTGGTTCTGGAGCGCTGTTCCAGACCTTAGTGACTGAGGCCACTTTTTTGGTGCAGTGCAGGCGCAACGCGCCTGGCCTTGCCCAGGTGCGTCTGACGGATTTTTCAACTTGTTTTTCATCTCCAAACCTCCCTAATTCTTTCAGTAAACACTTGGGACTATTCGTACCCTCAATAGCCACTGAATTTAACTCGAAAACAACCCATAGAAACAAGAATAAACCAACAATAGGCAGTCAATGATTCAATCTACAAGAATTCAACACTTCTCTTCATGAACTTCAACTGTTAATAACATGTAAACAATTCATAAGTTTCTGAATTGAAACAAATTGGTGTGTGGGTGGACTCACCCAACACAAAAGATCTCAAATACCTTGTTAGGATTCATCCCCGACAAAATTCACTCGAAGTTCTTAGTGTTCTTGGCGAAACCTTGATCTCTCTCCTTTCTCCTTCTTCTCTTCTCTTTTCTACCAAGCCTAAGCGTGAATGTAGTTTTCCAAAACCAATTTAAGACTTATTTTTACCCCAATTAAACCCTTAAAATAAATTAGGAATTAGTTGGGTGAAAAGTCTAGTTTGCCCTTATTTAAATTGGGATTGGACTTTCCTCACTTCGACAATCCAACTTCCGATAGGCATAACTTCCTCATATGATATTGAAAATGTGCAAACTTGACGGCATTGGAAAGATCTCTCCAAGGTCTTTCCAACCATATCAAGAATTACCTCTAGCTCCTCCTGATCTAGAAGATATTGCCGTTTGAAATTGATCAAAGTTCACTTCTTAAACTTGTAAGAATTTTCCAGATTTTTCCATTTCTTTCCAACGTGATTATTTTTAATTTCTTAGCTTATTCTTAGTTATTTCAAGTTACAAGATGTTACAGATCAATTGGACTGATCTCTGTGCAGGTTATAATTTAAGAAGGTTCTGTTGGAATGAAAGGAGTATTTGTTTTCTAGCTAAGTTGCTTCGTTTATTAGATTGCTTGCTGGGGTACCATATTATTGGTAGTACCCAATCATCGTTTCTATACTTGTATAGTTCTGAGTCCGATAATGCGTGATCATCCTTTTTCTCCTACTTTCTGAGGCTTGTCAAAGGACTAGAAGTAGGTGCTTGTCTTATCGGCGAACCCCTTTTTCCTTTTCCTTATGCTTCGTTTTATTTGAGAAACAAAGACTGAGACTTGTATTTATTTTTTAATTTCGTGTTTTATATATGTTGTGACTTGTATTCATGACAATGAGATTTTGGGGGTTTGAATAGAAAGAATAAGTTTTCTGTTTTATCGTATTTTTGCTTTATATTTTTATTTTTTTGGTTTACCGTCGAACTAAGATTGACTTATCTTGATTGGAATAAAAAAATTTTATTGTGTCCATTTTTAAGTCGTGACAAAAATCTTTTCATAATTTGATATCATATATTTAGAAGTGCTTTAGCGCGTCTTCAAGATATACTTTCAGATACGAAGATCAATTACAATTTCGTTTTTGCTCAATGAATACAAATTATCCATGCTTTAGCACCTGGAGCAATGACTTCTGGTGCAACAACAAGCACCAGTTTAACTATTTATATTGATAATACAGCATCTTGTTTAGTTGCGACATAAAATTCACTTTTTCTTATTATTTAGTACTCTAGGTGTTTAGCCAAGAATATCACACAATTTGGGTGGAAGGAGTATTTATATTTTTATTTTTTTAGTATTATAGACTAGAAAAGCTCATCTATTTTTATTTCTTTTATATAAACCCCTCTCACTAGAGCTGCCATGATTTGCATCTATCTATGTTTGATCCAAACAATTTAATGGTCGGTCCTAAGAGGATGTGGCAAAGACAGCTGTGAAGTAGGTAATGACGTGCCTCACAAGATTTTGGTTGAAAAGGCTGCAATATTGTGGCTGGCAAATGAATCACCGACTTGTGAGAAAGTTGTTATATTACAAAATCGAACTAATTTAAATTTATGTTATATAGAAGGAAAAACATTTTAGAATATAATTACTTTTTATATAATTTAATTATTAGACACACTTGGGAAGCTTTGAATTTGTTTATGTTTCACATAAATATAATTAATATGAACGTTCTTTCACTTTATTAACATTTATATTTGGTAGTAAAGTAATTGAACGAATTGCTTTTATCGTTATAAAAATAATATAATTATAATAAAAGGAATAAAGAAAGTGAATACTTGCTTTTTATTTCCTTTTCCACAAATAAGAGTTGAATATTTTAACTGTGTGAAAATATAGTGTTCATTCAACCCTATCACACTCATAATTAAATCATATGTGCTTCTTAAAGTCTATATTTGTTTGCTTCTACCATCACAATTTTCAGAAAATGACAACAAATTTGTATATGTGGTCCATTATTTATTCTGCCTACGTAACACATATTCGATAAGATAAAGAAAATACTTTTTTATCATTTTCTCAGGCATAATACATTAAAATATGATCTTAATTTATTGTTTGAAAATTATGATTCTTAATTTTGAACGTGTATACGTAGATTTTTTAATTTGTATAAAATTAAACAAGTAGACACACGTATTCTGCATGACATGATACACGTAGCATATAAAATTTTCACGTTGAGTGTCATCTAGAATTAATGTATCAATTTGTTCAATTTTATACAAGTTAAAGTGTCCGTTTGTGCACATCTAAAGTTAAGGATCATAGTTATCAATTAATATTAAATTAAGGGTCATGTTTATATATTATGTCATTTTTTTTTAATTAACACACATATAATATCAGGTTGTAATCAAGGAACTTGGAGCAAAAATCCTAGATCCGCCCATAATTAAAATGTTATATTAAAAGTAAAAATATTCTTTATTAATTAGACCATTCAAGTTAGTCAATTCGAGGAATAAGTTGGATAGTGAAATTAAAGCAGCACGCTATATAATAATCAAACTTAACCAACTTTGTGATATATGCTGCCATCTTAATAGCGTGTGCAATATAATGTGAAAGCGTGTAAACTTGGAACCAAAATTTCTTTTTTATTTTTCTATAAATGTTACGTCGTTACGTACGACTTGTGAAATTAATAGGCTGACTTTTTCTAATATGCACAACTTGTTTTGTATGTCTATATAGCTTACCTCTTAAGCCACAGTCTCTAAATTAAATTCTCATTTTCTGCTCGAGTTTGATTAGGAATCAATCATTCATGGCGGATTCTAAATTGTGTTACAAGGTTAGCCAAATCACAGTGTCCTTCCTCATGGTTTTCCTCTTTATATCTCAACGTTCATGTGCTAGACCGTTTAATATTGTACTTGTGACTAGCAAAGACTCAAATTCATGGTCTGATGAGAAATATTTTGATGAAGATAAAATGAAGGTGAGAAGGGAACGTGTGAATATGTTATTACACCGGCTTCCTAAAGGGAAGAAACCGGTGTCTGGGCCAAGTAAAAGAACCAACAACCTCAACGACTAGCTTATGAGTAGTTCGAATGAAACCTCTAATTGTATACATTTTAATTATTTTTTTTCGTTCTTTTGTTTTGTTTTCAATTTCTTTGTTTTTTTAATTGTTTGCTGAAGTTATGGATTCTGTTGTAAATATTTGTAGTTCAAATTTGATTAAATTAGTTTATCTGCTGGTTTTAATTTGATCTAATTAGAATCCGACAGAAGAGTTGAATTGCCTCATTAATTTCTCCACGAATTTTTATTATTCTTTTTTTTTAAAAAAAAGGATTAAGTCGAAGCAAGTGATGCAGCTAGTAGTTATGCCACTGCTAGAGTTCCAAAATTAAGGTAGTGATTTAATATCGAGTTAAAACTATATATAGTTATTTTTTAATAATAGTGTACTTATTATTTCAAAATCATTAATAAATCTCTCCTTGCTAATAAGTATTTGATTTTCAGATAGAAGAATATTTTAATTTAAGAGAGGGAGTTCAAATGAAACTAAAATTTGTATGATCATCTTTTGTCGCAACCGATAATTCAGCAATGAGTTGCTGACTATCTGCAAATTAAATGTATCATAATAGTTTGATTATTGATATTAGTATGGTATAAAAGCTTGGAGACATTTTAGTCAAGGACATCACAAAATTACAATAATGGTAACAAACAATGCAATAAACTAGTTATTATTATAATAATAGAAGATAAAAAGTAGTCTGACGAACGATGTTGAATTTGAGAACACCAATCACTATTCTACGAGTCAAGACCACAAACAATGACGAGGAATCGTTTGGTTGGAAATTAGTTTTTCCACCATTAATTATTTTGTAATAAGTTATTTTAAGAAAACTTATTTCATTATGTATATAGAATAACTTATTTTCTCACTATTTTATAAATAGTGAAATAAATAATTTCAAACAAGGCATTTAAATTTAATTTTGGGATTAATTTTTTATCATAAAATTATTTAGGGAAATTTTTCAAAACATCAATATGTTAGTATTTAATATGGTATGGTGTTGTCAAACAATTCAGATATTTGTGATAATGTTAAAATTTAACCTTATATGTATGTTAATTTATTTTAATTATTTGGTTAATTAAAAAAGAATACAGAATTTCAAGTAACAACACATGAAAGCTATGTCGGGAGAGAAATTTTTTTTTTAAAAAGTAACAAATATGGTTAGTGGTACATTGACATAACTAACAAAAAAAAAACAGAATACAAAATACATTAAATCTATGAAATACAAAAATACATACTAATTATAACAAAATCAAAACATACAACAACGAACAAAAAAACACCAAATAAAAATTGTAAATGCACTTAATTTACTGAATACATATAAATGTGGAAAACCAAAAACACATATGGTTCCTAATATGTGGTACATACATAACTAACAAAAAAAACAGAATACAAAACAAAAATACATTAAATCTATAAATACAAAACATACATACTCAACTATCAATAATCAAAATTCAATAACACTTCCAAATTTATAAAACAACACAAAATACATAATCTATAAATACAAAAATACATACTATAATAGAATCAAAATCCATATACACTTCCCCAAATCTATGATATCAAAATCCGTTACATTATGAATAAAATACAAACAATACATACTAACTATAACAGAATCAAAATTATATACACTACAAATCTATTCATAATAGTACAAACGCATTGTAACATGTATTTATTTGAATCTTGAAGTTACTAAACAAATTCACAGAACATGCAAGACACAGGGAACATGCCAAAAAAATAAAATACATTCTCCAACAATTTGATATTCTTCAAACTTCGTTCTTTTGAATTTGTGTGAGATTTTGAGTACATCGACGGAGTCCTGCAATTTTCCCCTTGTCTATCTCCAATAGATTTAGAAGCGGGGAACTACATTCTTGTTTATTTTGAGTTGAAAAAAAGAGTAACAATGATGGGAAAATTAGCAGAAGTGTGATTATTTTGTCGATTGTGCCTCTAGTAAACTTTTCAAATAATCCATTGAAGAGGAATTTGGGCTATCAATCCCTTAAAGAGATTTAAGAACGACACAAATAAAAAAAAAATAAAAACATGTTAAAATCAGTATAGCAAATAATAAAAGATAGAAAAACGAGATACCAAAATCAAATGTGAATCTTCAAATCCAATCTTGAAACGAAAGTAAAGGAAAATAATCGAAAATAAAAATATATTGAATCTGGGGATATATGATTTGGATTAATCATAGATAGAGAAATAAAAAAAAAACATAATTAAAGGACTATAATATCTAGCCAATTACCCAAATATATGGCCCCGTGTAATCTATGAGGGAGAAAACATGATTTGTATCAAAATATTTTTTTATTTTAAAAATAATGACATTTTTGACATGCTTACTAATATTATTAAAGTATGGAGGTTATTACTAAATAAGTTGGTTTTTTTTTACTAATTAGCTATTTACGAATTATTTATTCTTATCTCTCACACCAAAAAGCCCTAATTTTTTAAAGACGACATAGTGAGATCTTCAGGAGAGCCTAGGCATTGTCTCCATGGTATGTGTGTTTAAAATTTTTTTTACAAATGAAAGTTAGTATCTTCAAACATCCAATTCAAATTTATAAGTCGCCCATAACATATATATATATATATATAATAGAGAGAGAGCACCCCATATATTATATATATATATTTATATTATATATATATCTATATAAAAAGGGATAGATTTGAGTTCATTTAACGGGCTTTTGTAATATAAGATGAAGACAAGAAAAATAATATAAGATAATTTTCTTTCTTTTAAGTGTTTACCAAATCTTCAAGTGTATACAATATGAACTTTTATATTTCTATTTATAGTGTAACATAGATGCATACAAAAGATAGTCATAAACATGACATTAACATGAATATAATGGAGGGGGTTATGGGGGTGAAATGTTTCAAGAATAATGATTATAAAGGTAGAAGTTATCTTCATAATGAAGGGAAGTAATGTAGTAACTTTTGTAGCATCCCACAAAAAATTAAGATAAGATTCCAAGCTATTCTTTATTTGTGAATAAGATCTTATTAGGTGATTCTTAAATTGTCAATACTTGTAAAGGTAAATTTTTTAGTGTGAGAATGATATTGGATACAATAAAGGTCACTAAAAACTTTAGCACAAAGGTTGAGTTGAAAGTTTCCTTACGAATTAAAATTTGATTTAAGATTTTACTTGGGTCAACTTTAAATCCGCAACAGAAATAATATTTGCGGTAATAAAAGCAATAAAAGAGGATAACAATAATACGGTTAATCAACGAGAAAAAAAGAGCAATAATGACAGCAAAATTTTATGTGAAAATCCTCCTGAATAAGTAAAAAATCACGACCCAAGAGGAGCAACTGATATCATTATAGTAAAGATTTTTACACTTGTAGCTCGGAATAAAACTCCAAAGACCACTACACACTCAAAAGAAATAACCATCTCTTGATTTTTCCACCTCACTACGATATCGCTCACAATCTCTATTTTTCCTCATAAACTATTTTCCTTTGTGATGCCTCACTCTTCTTTTCTCTCCTTTGCTTTTTGGTGCATCTAAGAATGAAGAATGACCCTCCCCTTCATAGTAAAAAAATGCACAATCACAGCTTACCAACTTTTGATTTTTGAGGAAAGATGGAAAATAATCAGCACACCATATCTACCAACCTTTAAAATTGTGAGAATTGTTCGAAGTTTGGCACATGGGGATAGATCCCACAACCAAATATCCTAGAAAATAACCTATAAAATTAAAGATACTTGAATCTTCTTTCCAACGACATCAATTTCGCAACAATCTGAGTTTTGAGTAAAATGTTATGATCATTTTAGTAACCTGATATAGTGCAATGATGAATTAGCCGACGAATAAATATTGAAAAGGGTAATTTTTTTGTATTTTTATCTCAAAAACCTAAAATAATTTCTTGCCTAATTAAAGACTCAAAACAATCAGATTTTCATCTCTTAATCCATCATTTTCTTCTCTCTCAAACCCTAAGGCAAAATCTTAAGGAAAAATCAAAGAAGAAGACCTCATCCAAGATTATTTCAATCTTTTTCAATATTATTCTTCAAAATAAGTCTTTCTCGGAGAATTCTATTCTTTCCAACTCAAATTCCTCCATACAATCATGAATCACTAATGAAAGTCATAATTTTTGGCCATAGATTTTCAAGAAACTAACTCAAGAAAGGTTTTCTTGGCTTTTCTCCTTCAAGCTAATATTTCAAGGCTTCTAATCAAGATTTTAATTTCTTCAACAACCTTTTTCTTCCAGGATCAAGATAGTGTTGGACTAGTTTGTCCTCACACCCTACATCTACTTTTAAATTAGTAAAAGAGTAATCTAGAATCGATCCCTAGGTTTGAGTATTTTTGAGATAAGTTAATTTGAGTTCTTGACTTTCTATTTCTTTTTGAAATTCTGTGACTAATTATTGAATTGCTATATGTTATGCATTAAAGTTCTTGAATTGATTCATTCATGTCTATATTTCAGCATTAACCCTATGAATTGAGTATTTTCTGGAGGAGAAATACTGTCCAGTTATGAGTTTCGAGTTCTAGTGTTCTGAGTATAGAGTTTACTTATTGCTATTAAGACCCTGGGTTTCCACATGAACCCTATCATTTGAGTTATAAATTTTGAAAAGTTTTTTAGAGCCAACACTTCAGTTCTTAAGTTGAGTTTTGAAAAAGTAATGATAATTTTTGACAAAAGAGTTGCTAAGACATGATTAAAATGACAATCCAGTATGTCATTAATGTATGGATAGTATGGTATCTAGATATAACATCAATGTTTTATGTAGTATGACTTCTCGAGTCATCAGTGGTCATATTAAAATATAATTTTGATATGTTTTTGAGAAAGAGTTTTCAAGTATGAATTGAGTAAAAAAGTATAAGAGGACCAGAGGTATCAATTTTTACATTTATAAAGAGAAACTTAGATTGCTAAATGAGTTATAAATTCAACAGATATTTCAAGAGTAGCTACCTCTTTTAAGACGGTAGTTTGAGCAATTATCTCAAACCAAAGGAAGAGTTATGTTTTTAAACATATAAGCATGAGTTATATATTATCGAGAGAAGTATTGAGACCCGATATGGGAACAATGATACGCTCAAATTTACTCTCAACTGAGAAGTAAAGCGGTCGCGTCAGTAAATAATACAACTAGGGAGGTTGGGACGTTCCACGAGGAAAATGTCTGACTAACTTTTAACTTGTATTACTATTGTTCGGTTGACAACTTCCTTAGGAAAGTAGAAACATTAAACACTGTAAAAAGGGGGGTTGGGTTTGGATCTCCTAATAAGTAAAAAGAACTAAAAAAAAGAACTAACGAAATTGAAAGGACATTAACAGCTTGTAAAAGTTGGGTTTTAATCAAATTAATCCAAAGTAACTAGGGGTTACGTTTCCCCACAGTTCATAACTTGATAATTCTAACTATAACAATTCTTTCCTAGGTATCTGCATGCAAAGTGATAATAAGTTATGTATTTCTAAATCTGGTCCGGCTCTAGAAAATCTCACTCCGCACCGATTGTCCGGCTACGTGTTTGCTTTCCTCACCCTTTCGTTACCTCAATATTAAGCATCGTATTCGTATTATTTGACTAAGTACTTACTGGTACCAATCAATACTAGCCGATTAGATAGTATTACCACTAATCTATGTAATAATTCTTTTCCTATTACTCCTCCTTGTCGGGCAAGTAGCGTATTAAGGCGAGTTCTAACGTTGATCATCCGTAAAAAGAACTTCTAAGCGATAAGATTATTAATCATGCAAGACACGATTCTAGATGTTATTTAGCTAGGGTTTATTCATTATTTGGCCATGGTTTCCCACAACCTAGTTATGGAGGTTAGTATCATCGCCAATAAACACAATTCAAATAGATCAAAAATAAAGAATTCATGTACTTACTTCAATGATAAAGAGTAAAGTCCAAAAGATTACTTGATAATCACAAAATAACTGTAAGAATATCAAAAGATCCAACACTAATCAATCAATAATTAATATGAGTCTTAATATTGTAGAGTCTATTATCAGGGTGTCACCTCAAAAACGAGGGGGTTTTTTGAACTATTTATAAAAATACAAAAACCTTAATTGAACAGAATTCTAATTACTGAAATCTGCCAAAACGCGCGGCTGGGCGACGGACCACGCGGACGGAACGTCGGGTCAATGGACGGACCGCGTGGACTCCATCGTCCCATATTGTGCATTTTCCTCTGCTGTCTCTTCATCCCCTCAACGGCAAGTGTGACGGACCGTCATAGCATAACGGTAGTCGAGGGTCCGTTCAAAAGACTTCAACTCTTGGCATTTGGGTCTGGGATCACTTTCTCTGATCTTCACGACTACAGGCAGGATGGACCGTAATGGCCATGACGGGACCGTCACAAGCCTCGTAATTCCAAACTTGTCAGACTTCCCCATCTTCCTTCAGCGAGCTTCTCTCTCAAAAATCTCCGCAATTGGCTGCGGACAGATCAGATTTCCGTAAAACAAAGAGAAAACTTGTATAAAAAAAGCATAAAAAGGGTTTTGACACACTAAACTGATGTTTAAAAAGTATAATTATACCGTGAAGCAACGAGTATATCAACACCCTCAACTTAACTTCGTGTTTGTCCTCAAGCGACGCATATATGGACTCACTACACAATCGTGACAATAAGTATTCATGTTTATCCTTTGCCCAATTCATTGGCTATCAATCCCGATTATCTCTCAAATCTATGCATGCTATACTATTAGGCTTGAATTTTGCGGGATTCGAACATGCAAGGACTCACAATGCACAACACCTATCCTCTTCAATTTTCTCACCGAGGTGACTAACAGTCTGGTATTGCAACTAATGTCCTCACTTTAGAACAAAATCCTTCATTTTTCACACAATTGATTTCAGTGTGTTAGTATAAGGATTACATTTCAACACCGCATTCAGAACAAAGTCCCACTATTTATACCTATTGCAAAGCTTTGCCCTTTTTCACTGCCTAAGTTCGCTACAAACCTAGGATTCACGATAGGATTTTTTAGCTTGTTTTGTACCATAGGCTCAGGGTCAGGTAGGGTAAGTTTAGGTGTAACTCTAGAACTTTTTGCCCTTCCTTTGGACACATCAGCTAACTAAACTTCCCTTTTTATCATCTTTCGCGACCGTCTCTCAATTCTTACCTTGCTCAATTTTCTTCTTTCTCATTTGTTGTAAGTGACTATTTTTTTTTTTTTAACTACTTGAGTCCACTTTACTTTTGTTCTTTCTCTCTCTTTTGTTCGTCAACCCACACTTTCCAGAGCATTCTTTATAATAGCCACCCTCAAACTCATGGCTGTGCCATGAAGTCAAGGTACACAATTTTTTTAAACCCCCAAAGTATGGTCAGGGCCACAGAACGAGGTTTTTGGTTTATGCATGAGCCACCCTCAACTGATGCTTTTGGCATAAGCTGAATGAGTGCACATGTTCCTAGGAGGGACCATGGGCCAACACGTTGTGTTCCCAGAAAAGATCAGTTGGGGTTTGAAAAAGATAAAAGAAGAAAGGTCAATTAAGCTCAATTGTTTGGATCAAAGAAGGATAAGAAGGATAACTTTCATTGGTTTCTTTTATTTGGGTAGAAATGGGCTTTCTTGAATAAGGGCCTATTGATCATTTCCTAATTTTTTTACACTTACTGTTTAGCAGGGGACTAACCGCAAGTTCTTAGCTCAAGTACCAATAGTGGACTATTCAAATTTCCTCACTCTCACTAAACATGTCATCACTCTTACCAGATTATTACCCACCACCTAGTTGAAATTAAAGGACTTAGGGTAATGCAATGGGTAACTCTCATTTCACGCTGAGAGACCACACAATTGTCAGTGACTATCCAAGTCATGCGTGATTTTCAGTGATCAGGATATCATTTTAGCCCCATCATTGCTCTAGAATTAAACTATGTACAAAAGATCTTAAACATGCCAGGTCTCTTTGAAACAAAAATAATCAGTCTTCGGGGAAAAAGACTCAGGCAAGAAAAAACCCAAAAGAGGATTAGTGGTTGAGGTGGGCTACTCAGACTTCACCCAACACTCACTTTCCATTTACCCCACCCCCAACAAAAAACATTGCATGTCTCAAGCATAAAAAAATCTAAAGATTAGATAAGGGTAGGTGATCAAACCTGGGCGCATAGCGCCGTCGATAACAAGCTGGGGGTCCGGTTTCCCAGACCCACAATTCTCTCAAACTGGACTCACCATCAGTGGTGTCCTCAGCAATCTGGACACCTCAGTGATGCCCTCCACAGCCACCGGCAAAATAAGTAGGGCATCATGGCTTTGTGACCTCTACAGTACGGTGAGAGAGGCTAGCGCCCCAGCCGCTATCTGCGTGCTTCTGATCCGAATTTGCCTCAGCCCTCAGCAAGTGAGGGCTTCCTCGCGGCATCAATCTCTCGTCGCTCCTTCTTCCTTGCTCGTGCCTCATCCCTGATCGACTACTTCGCCTCTTAGCACTCTCTCTCGGGGAAGATGGGGGGGGGGGGGGCGGAGGGAATGGTCGGGAGTAGAAAACAAAGAATGCCCAAATACAGTATCCTCAGGCAGGCTCTCGACAGACTCCGGAACTCTCGTCTCTAGGATCGTACTGATGTCTGCATGAAGGACTCTCTAAGACAGGCCTGAAGAGTTGACACATCTGATCCGGCAGGGGACTGGTGGGCTAACACCCTCAACTCAAAGGCATCTGAGCTGGGTTATCCTCACAATCTTCCGCTGCATCGGCCCCTCTCCATACGGCTTCAGACTCAGCTATAGACTTCTGCATCCAGGGGATATGATTTTGCAGAAGCGTTGGCCATTTGTGCCTCCAGTTTTTGTACTCGAGCAAGTGGGGCCGGTGTCGGTAGAGGGGCTGTGGCTACTACCTGGGATAGACTCGACTGGGGTAGTGTCTGTGGATTACGTGTCTGTGTGGCTTGTGCGGGCCTGAGCCCTATATCCGCAAAGATCGTTGCTAGTGGTGGCATCTCTGGACGGGGCCCATCGAACGTGGGGCCAACTCATTGCCTCGTCTCTGGATGAGGCGCATCCAACGAGTACCCGGCGGGGTTTCGAAACTGATCTATTGTTTGCCAAATGGGCACACCGGCCCAGACCTGCCCAAAGGCCAAAGATGCATGCACGGAAAGGGGTAGGTGGTGGTGAATGTGAGGCCCTCTCGTGCATGACTGCTGGAGAAGCATGCATGGTCACTCAAAGCCGGGGATATCATTGCTGCCATCAGCACTGCTCGATCCCAGGTAACTATGTTATCAGAAAGCAGCTGTGGGGGAAAGGCTAAGAAGAAGTGACGCACGAGCAGCCACAAGAACTTGGCGACGAACGTTGAGGTGGCCTTTTTGAGATGGCCCCATCAGCCTGGCGACCCATCAGCCACCCTCTCCGTCGACTGATAGGTGCAGGGGCCATCACCTCTTGGTGGGTCTCCCTCAGTCGGACCTCGTAGGAAAACTGCCATCATTCACTATCTTGCCAGCGATAGTCAAACTCGGGCAGTGATGGGGGTCCGAGTCGATCTACACTGTCGAGTATAGGAACCGGCAGTATGGCTGGCAGGGAAATGTCGACCTCACGCCCCGGACTCGAACCTGCTCAATGGGGCCTTGTTTAGCGGAGAAGCCCGCCTGCGATCTGGGAGATCGGAGATCGCTACATAGGCGCTGTAGAACTCTCGGGACCATCTCAGAGATGTGTTTTTGTAGGTGTTTTTGTTGTTGTTTGTGTTGTTGTGTAGCGTCCAATGGACGTGCTGTCCACTCCAAGCGATGCCTGGTGAAGAGGTTATGAATCTCCGCATCGTGGGAAGGCTCCCTGTGAGTACCCGCCGCTCCAGGGGGGTGAGTGTGAGAGTTCATATCCTTTGTCGTTCAGGAACTTGGCGTCGAGTACACTTGAATGGCCGTCGACACAACACCGGTTTGGTGGTCAGCGGCTGGAGTGGGGACCTGAACTGGTTGCTCCGCGATGTGGAGTCAGAACGGTCAGCCATCAGACGACGGCCGGCTTGCAGCTGTGGCCCGGGGACGGGAACCCTCAGCAATCCTGAAGCTTCCTCGGACAAGGATACTCCCTAAGGAGCCAGGAAGACGCTCCTGCTCGTTTTGGCTTGACCAAGCGGGTGTGCCGGTCAGTGTGCGCTCTCTTAAGTCAGACTGGGAGGCAAGTAGATAGTAGGAGTATTGCTACGCCGGGGCGCCACTTCTTGGGTGTTGGCTCTGGTGGCACGTGTAGTACGGGAAGGGCGGAGGTTCCTGGGAGCACATTTCAGGGTCCCTTAATCATCAGACCATGATCATCGTGCGACGTGGCGCAGACTTGGATCGTCCCGCAGTGCTGCGTAGGCTAGGTCTTGCTGGGTGCCCATAGTTAGATAGTACCTGCAAAGGTCACTATGAGTACGAGTAATGTTCAAAACAAGATAGGGCAACTATATGACATTAAATTTGAAATTAGTGTGTTAGTAATATTGAAACTGTATCACCCAACGGGACAGATGACGGTCCATCGTGCTATGACGGACCGTCATGCGGTACGTCGTGTTATACTTGGTATATGTATGGGAAGGGAACCTGAAGAAGGGATCTCTGCCCATCATGACGGTCAAGCAGGACGGGCAGTCGTGGTTTATGGCCGGTCCGTCAAAGAGTCCGTCGTAGGACACTTGGACAATTTTGAGGAGACCCTGAAGAAACAGGGTCATGACATCATGAAGGCAAAGCAGGACGGACCGGTGGGTTATATGCGGTCGTCACAAGGGTCCGTCGGTTAGACACTGGACAATTTTGAGAGGACCTGAGATTGAGAGTTTAAGAAGAAACGGGTTATGACCATCATGCCGTCAAGCCGGGACGGGACCGTCGGGGGTATACGGTAACGTCACAAGAGTCCGTCGTTAGAAATTGGACAATTTTGAGGACCCTGAGAAACAGGGTCTGCTGACCATCATTGACGGTTCAAAGCAGGACGAAACCGTCGTGGGGTATGGCGGGCCGTCACAATAGTCAGTCGTAAGAACACATTGAAACAATTTTGAGAGACCTTAGGAAACAGATCTTGGCAACCATGACGGTCGTGAGGACGGACCGTCGTGGGTTTATTAGCGGTCGTCACAGGCAACGTTTAGAGGGTTCTAGGGCTGTGCGACGGACCCTATGCGGCCGTCGTGTATGCGAAGTGCCTCGTCATCGGCGTGGTCTCCGTTCTGAGTAGCAGTCTTAGACTGGGGGGTGCCCTACGTATCCCCGATGAGCCTACATGGTTATATAGGGGATGGACTTATATGTGTCTATAGCCCACGACCTAAGAAAACTACCAAAGCTAAATCACCTATGGCTTGGGTATCAAACATTTTGAACCCTAGGTTTAGAAATTGGCAGTAGAGAAACAATAGTACGACTAAAAAAACTATGCTATACTAACTACAAAACCCAAAATGCAGGATAAATAAGTATAAAGGTAGAGACATATATACCTTGGAAAGGAGAAAAAGACAACTAGAGAATGATCCTGGCAAGGGCAACACAGACAGTAGATGGATACATGATAATGTGATTGAGATGATTTGGGGAGCAAGGAAGCAGTGAGGGGAAGTTTGGAGTTGAAAAGAGGAGGGGAGATGAGGGGAATAATGAAGTAAATGCGGGTGGGATATAGGGGTGTTGTGAGGGGGGTATTAAACGGTTTAATTAATTATATTGAAACGGGTCCAGCCGGGTCGGGTCGGGCATATTTCATTAATCACGCGACGGGTTCCTCGCACGGACCGTTCTCGCGTGTACGGGACGTCGTAGGTTCCGTCGTGAATTGTGTGCCCTAATATTCAAAATGATTAGAAACTGTATGGTGTGACGGATACCCACGACGTCCGTCGCATGCAACGGTCCGTCATATTCCGTCAGTGGCTAAGCTGAACGATGTTTGCCAGAATTTCCTGGTGAGTGCCTGCAAATTTAAAACCATTAATAGAAAGAAATGCTACCATTATTAAAGACGATTAAGATGGGTTTGCCTCCCAAACAAGCGCCTGATTAATGTCGCGGCACGACTGGGGGACACGTGAGTACTCAGACTCATCAAGATGGTATGCCTCGATCACTTCTTCCGGCCGGATTCAGGATGCCGAGATGAGGATAGATTTTTATGCGCTGTCCATTCACCTTGATGAACCGCAACGCCTCCTTGTTCCAACTCAACTGATCCATGGGGAATAGTTGGGTAAAGTGTGTTGTAAGACCGCCCATTTGGACTTGGTTTGCTGGAAAACAATGTGCCATCTGGAATGATAAAAGCACCCAACTCCCAACCATAAACTCTCGTTTCAATTTTGTTTGTCATGGTACTTCTCATCCTTTTCTTTGTATAGGCTGAACGCTAGCTTTTAGGCGAATTTCATCACTTCATTAACCCATTTAACCGTGCTCTCGTTGTAGCTTCGCTCCAATCCATTTTTAACTTCTTCATTAGCCCACATGGCTTTATGCTCTACTCAACGTTAGATGACAAGCTTTCCCATATTACAAGTTGGATGCGACTACCAATGGGGTCGTATATGAGTCCGGTAGGCCCACAAAGAGCATCATCAAGCCTCCTGGACCAATCCGTTCTACTAGCGTTTCAATGTTTTGGAATAAATCTGCTTTGATTCTCGCGATTCGACACGTCAACTTGCCAACTAGTTTGAGGGTGGTAAGGAGTGGCCACATTATGGCGAACCCATATTTATCCAATAACCCTTGTTGAATCATCTGTTGCAGAAGTGGGAGCACCCATAGCCCCCATCACTAAGAAGAGTCCTTGGGGTGCCAAAAACGAGAGATATATTCTTTTTCAAAAAATGCAGAGTGACACTTTCCCTTCCTTGTTGCGAGAGTGCTATGGCTTTGACCCATTTGATACATAATCAACTGCTACTAGAATGTACTTCATCCCATGAGAACTCACGAAAGGGCCCATAAAGTCAATACCCCACAAACAAATAACTCAATCACCAAGGGAATGGTTTTAGGGGAGCTCGTGTTTTTTGAAATCCCACCATCACGTTGACATTTTGTCAATGCCTTTAGCCAAAACCCTATGAGCATCTTTATTGAGACGTTGGCCAATAGTAAACAATTGCAACTATTTTTGTGAGCGGTTCGGATACAACTGTTGATGTCCGCCAACAGGCCGGTGAAGAATGGCATGCCTCCAATACCACTCAACCTGTCAAATTCTGCACACACCGACGAATAAAAGCCCGTCGGCACAATCCTATACAAGTATGGTTCATCCCAAAAGAATATTCACAGCGACATGAACTTTTTCTTGATGAAAGGACAACCTCTGATGGAAAAAACAATAGGTCCTAGCCAGATAGTTCGCAAAAAATCTGGCAACCAGGAATCAAGTCCTTGTGAAGCGCCAAACATGTTCTCGGGGAGGGGGCAGGGGAAAGTATCATCAATGTCAGTCTTATCCCCTACTCTCTCATAGCTCATCCTATAGACGAGGACAAGTGATCAGCAACTTGATTGTCGTCCCTTTCTATCCAGCACTTCAAAGTCAAAATTCTTTGCAAGCCAAAATACCCAGCGAATCAACCTTGGTTTTCGCTCTTTTTCGCCATCAAATATCTCAATGCTGAATGATCAGTATGAAACTATAACTCGGAGGGTACCTAGAAAATAGAGCGAAATTCTCAAAAGCAAAAATATGCTAGGAGTTCTTGCTTTCAAAAGTACACTTTGTGTAGTTCTTCTGAGCTTCATTTAGGGCTTTACTAGCATAGGTAAATGGTGGGGGAAGATTTTGTTTTTACTTGTCCCAGTACCTCACCAAGAGCTACCCCACTAGCATGCACATACCTCAAATGGACTGCTCCAATCCGGGGAGGCAAGATTAAGGATGGGGGCAGACACCAATTTTCTTTTAGTTACCGAATGCCTTCTTAAGACAAAGCTTCATCCCAAGACAAAATTGCAGTCTTTCTCCAGCAGTTTGCACAATGGGTGTGCAATCTTTGAAAAGTCTTTGATGAATCATTCGGTAAAAACCTGCAGGACCAAGAAAGCTTCTCACACCTTCACAGAGATTGGTGGGGGGCGAGTCTCGTTATTACCTCAACTTTAGCTCGATTCAACCTCTATGCCCTTTTCTGAAATGCGAATGATCCCAACACCATACCCTCTTTTACCATTGAGAATGACAACTTTTCCAGTTTTAGCTACCAAATTGCAGTCTTCCCATTTTTTCTCTTAAGAACCTCAGTAAATTATTTAAGCAACCGCTCGAATGAATCACCACCACCAAAAAAATCATCCATATAAAAAACCTCTATAGTATCCTCCACCATGTCAGAAAATATTGACTTCATAATCTCTGAAAGGTTGCGGCGGGTGACATTGAACAACCCAAATGGCATTCTTATGAACGCAAACTCCCATCTGGACAAGTGAAAGTGGTTTTCTCTTGATCTGTGGTTGCAATAGAAATCTGATTATTACCCCGAAAACATATTCAAGAAAAACATACCACCTTTTTTTCCGGCAAGTTATCCAACATCTTGATCCATGAAAGCAGGGGAAAATGGTCTTTTTCCGTCACATGAATTCAGTACGATAATCCATACAACCCTCCATCCAGTAACCGGTTTACATTGGAACAGGTCATTCTTTTCGTGGGGGACCACAGTTCTCCCCTTTCTTAGTACACACTGAACCGGGCATACCCAACTCCATCGGAGATGGTAGATTACTCCCGCAATCCAAACCACTTTTGATTAATTTCCTTCTTCACAACATCTTGCATCGGAGGATTTTTGGATTCAAGCGTCTCTGGTGCTCAAATACTCGTGATGGATCAGGTATGAGTGGATTTATGAGAAGCAAATACCGGAGGGATCCCAATAATGTCCGCAATGCGTACACCAATGGCTCTTTTGCACTTTTAGTACCTTTCACCAAACTCTGAACTGTTGTTAATCCAAGTCTGACGCAATAATGATACCGGTAAAGTGTACCAGTTCCTAAAATTCATACTAAGATGGATGGGAGGAGGAGAGCTTTTTATTCAAACTTTGGAGCTCCCTCGATTAGATGGTTTCCGGGTGGGGACTCGCGATTCTTCATATCGAGCTCAAATTTCTTCGGTTAAACCGGAACATCACCTCGGTCAAGAGCCGCGACTAACGACTGTCGTACTCCTACAATGCCAATACGCTTATCAAAGTCAGCTCATTGCCGCAATGGCTTCGACACCTAGCTAGACGTTCTTCTATTTGTGTCTCAAAATGCCTCTCACCCATGTTGTAGGATATTAGCATATGCCGTGGAGCTCACCACTCTGCCCTCATGGACCTACAAACAAATTAAAGGTCATTCTCATGGTTCAATCGAAAATTTCCATTTGCCCCTTTTCCATGTCTAATAAGGCTTCTCCGCCTAGCAAGGATGGCCTCCCAAGAAAATAGGCACTTCCAAATCGACTGCAATCAAGAAAACAAAATCTGCTGGGAAATATGAATGACTCCACTTTTCTAGGCACATCGTGGAGGTATCCTATAGGTCTTTTACCGTTTCGATAGCCATCAGTAGCGCATCGCAGTGGGCTTTGGGTCACCCAAAACCCACGTATTGTAAATCGAGAGGGGAATTGAGATTTATTATGCTTTGCCCCCAAATCACATAGTTGCTTTCGCAAAATTAATAGCCCGATTGTACAATGAATAGTAAACGGCACCGGATCTTCGTCTTTTGGGACCAGAGTATGTGCAATAGCAATCAATGCTGCATAATCATCATCCTCAAAAGTGACCGATCTTTTCTTTGTAACCAGATCTTTCATAAATTTGGCGTAACCGGGCATTTGTTCTAAAGCTTCTACCAACGGGACATTGATAGAAAGTTGCCTCAACATTGTTATAAAACGCCGGTATTTACCATCCTCGGTCTTTTTCACTAACCTCTGAGGAAATGGGGGTGGTGGCCTAGGCATAGGAGTTACCTGTTTAGGCACTTCAGCATCTTTTGCAGTGTTATCCCCTAATTCAGCATCAACTTCTACCACTTTATCAGATTCTGTTGTCACCTTATTCTCATCAGATGGCATAGGTGGATCAATGGTTTGCTTACCCCCGCGAGTAGTAATTGCCATACAATGTCCATCATTTTTCGGATTTTGGACAGTGTTGCTAGGAAGAGTGCCCGGTTGCCGTGTGTTAACAGTTGCAGATAATTGGGCCAATTGTAACTCAAGTTGCTTAATTGATATTGCATGGGTATCAACTTTTTGCCCAATACCCGCTAAATCATTTCTCAACTCTTTATTGTGCTCATCACTAGCATCGAACCTCCTCATCATTTTATGCAACATATCCTCAACTCGTGACATACTACCTCCACCATCCCTAGGAGTAACTTCCCGATTTTGAGGAGGAACATAGGGTCCATTCCTGTCGTTTCTATTACCATAGTTACCCCTGTTGAAGTTGTTGTCGCGATTGAAGTTTCCATCTCTGACATAATGACCCTCACGATTGTAGTTACCATAGTTCCGACCTTGGTTCCCTTGACCTTGGCGCCAATTATCCTGATTTGAGCCTTGGGCGCTTGGTCGGAAACCCCCCATCTGTTCATTTACTACATAGGAATCCTCCTCATAATAACACTCATCAATTGGAGGTGGTGGTTTAGCCAAGTAGTTGACTGCATTAACCTTTTCTGCACCCCCAGTGACATGTTTTAGTACCAACCCAAGCTCAGTTCTCATTTGAGCCATTTCTTCACGAATATCATCTGTGGATGGGTTGTGAGTGGACTGCACTGCAAAGGTGTTTCTCCCTGTATCAGACTTTCTAGTACTCCAAGCTTTGTTATTTCGGGAGATTTTTTCCAATTTTTCAGCGATCTCTGCATAAGGACATTCTCCATACGATCCACCTGCTATAGTGTCCAATACCGCTTTGTTGTTATCATCTTGGCCCCTATAGAAATATTCTTTCAGCGACTCATCATCTATACGGTGATTTGGGACACTTCTCAAGAATGAGGTGAATCTATCCCAAGAACTACTAACTGACTCTCCTGGTAGTGCCACAAAGTTATTCACCCTGTCTTTGTGGTTTAGTTTCTTGGAGACCGGATAGTAGCGTGCTAAGAAGACATCCCTCAGTTGATTCCAAGTAAAGATGGAGTTGTATGGGAGCTCAGTGAACCACATAGCAGCCTCTCCCGTCAGTGAGAGAGGAAACACTCTGAGCCCTATCACATCTAGATCCAAGTCAGGCCTCCCCACACAACTTTTGCACACTGCCCTTACCTTAGCTATATGGGCATGTGGATCCTCAGAAGGTAGCCCTGAAAACAAACCTCTGGCAGTGAGCATTTGCATCAGACTACTAGTTACCACAAAAGTGTGGCCTGTGGGTAGAGGAGGCAAAACCAGTGGCCCATCCGAATCTGCTATGTTATCATAGCCTCTGTAGTATGCTTGGGGCCGTGGAGCGGGATTCTGTCCCCTCTGTTGATGTTCACCCGGAGGTTCGGGTAACATCTGACCATGAACATCAATCGGAGCTGGGATGTTCTGGTTTGGATCATCATCATTGATTCCCAAATTACGATTCATGTTTCGCAGTGTACGCTCTAACTCGTGATCGTAGGGGAACAATGGTTCTCTTCCTCTCCGTGTATTTGGCATACAAGGAGGATAGTTCTGAAAAGAATCAAAAACAATAAAACAAAGTAAAATCAAGAAAATATCAACTAAATTATAGTAATAAGTTAAAATTAATCTAAAAGCTACTTTCCCCGGCAACGGCGCCAAAATTTGATACGCTCAAATTTACTTCTCAACTGAGAAGTAAAGCGGTCGCGTCAAGTAAATAACCCAACTAGTGAGGTTGGGATCGTTCCCACGAGGAAAATAGTCTAGACTTAACTTTAACTTGTTATTACTATTGTTCGGTTGACAACTTCCTTAGAAAGTAAAAACATAAAAACTGTAAAAAGGGGGGTTTGTATCTCCTAATAAGTAAAAAGAACTAAAAAGAACTAACGAAATTGAAAGAGACACTTAACAGCTTTTAAAGTTGGGTTTTAATCAATTAATCAAAGTAACTAGGGTTTACGTGTTCCCCACAGGTTCATAACTTGATAATTCTAACTATAACAATTCTTTCCTAGTATCTTGCATGCAAAGTGATAAGTTATGTATTTCTAAATCCTTGGTCCGGCATCTAGAAAATCTCACTCCGCACCTTGGTCCGGCTACGTGTGTTGCTTTCCTAACCCTTATCGTTACCTCATATTAAGCATCGTATTCGATATTTGACTAAGTTACTACCTTGTACCAATCAATACTAGCCTATTAGATAGTATACACTAAATCTATGTTAATAATTCTTTTCCTATTATCTACCTCCTTGGTCCGGCAAGTAGCATTAAGGCGAGTTCTAACGTTGATCATCCGTTAAAAAGACTTCTAAGCGAAAGAATTATTAATACATGCAAGACACTATTCTAGAATTGTTATTTTAGCTAGGGTTTATCTCATTATTTGCCTATGGTTCCCACAACCCTAGTTATGGAGTTTAGTTACTCATCGCCATAAACACAATATTCAAATAGATCAAATAAGAATTCATGTACTTACTTCAATGATAAAGAGTAAAGTCCAAAAGATTGCTTGATTAATCACCAAAAATTACTTGTAAGAATATCCAAAAGATCCAACACTAATCAATCAATAATAATATGAGTTCTAATATTGTAGAGTCTAATTATCAGGTGTCTAACCTCAAAAACGAGGTTTTTCGAACTATTTATAAAAAATACAAAAACCTAATTGAACAAGAATTCTAATTACTGGAAATCTACCAAAACGCGGCTGGGTCGATGGACCACGCGACGGACCGTCGTGGTCATGACGGACCGTCGTGGACTCCGTCGTCCCATACTTGTGCATTTTCCTCTGCTGCTCTCTTCATTCCCCTCAACGGCAAGTGTGACGGACCGTCATAGGCATAACGGTCCGTCGAGGGTCTCGTTTCAAAAGACTTCAACTCTTGGAATTTGGGTACTGGGATCACTTCTCTGATCTTCACGACGTACATGCAGGACGGACCGTCACGGCCATGACGGACCGTCACAAGCCTCGTAATCCCACACTTGTCAGACTTCCCCATCTTCCTTCAGCAGCTTCTCTCTCAAAATCTCCGCAATTGGCTCTGGACAGATTTCCTGTAAAACAAAGAGAAACTTGTATAAAAATTAGCATAAAAAGGGCTTTTGGACACACTAAACTTGAGTTAAAAGTATTAATTATATCGTGAAGCCACGGTATATCAACAATCTAGACAATTCAAAGCCCTCATAAACCATGAACGCCACTGTAACACCCTAGAATTTATTAAGTTGAACTAGTGAGCTCTAAAGGCTTTACTGGAGGTTTGGAGTGTTATATGAGGGATAAGACTTATAGAATAATTTTAATACTTATAATAACATGTTTAGGGGTTAAATGTACGGGTACGACCATCCAAGGACCACCCAAGGGGTCCTTGAGAAGGAGAACCCAAGAACAGTCCCAAAATTTTTCAAAAATGTGACCTAATGATGTCCATTCACGGCCAGTAGATCAGTCTACGGCCCGTGGGTCATGGGCGTAGGTCATGCCTAAGCTGGCCTGTAAAATATAGGTCTCAGGTACAAACCATGACGCCAAACCATGGACAGTAGACCGATCTACGATCTATGGATGGATAGGTCGTGGATGCTGCCAGTTTTCAACTTTTAGTTTTTAGTTGAGTATTTAGGGGTTAAGTTAGTTATTAGTTAGAGGTTAATGTAGGTTGGTTAATAGTTTGTTTAATCAACTATATAACATTATATAAAACCTAAACTAATAATTAGAAATCACTCATCTAAAGACCCCAAAACTATTTCCAAAGATCTCTCTCTAGAAAAAAGAAGAAGAAGAAGAAGAAGGACAACAACTAGGGTGGAATTCACCATGGATTAAAGTTTCTTTTAGGGAATGGGTTAAATCTATGTGAAGATTATTTATCAATGAGTTCTTCAACCCATGGAACCCCCATAGTTTCCCCCAATTGTGAAGTCAAAAACACAATTCTAGCTAGGGTTGTGATCGCATTGTGGGTAGGTCTTGAATGTGATTTCAATCTGGTGGATAGCATTCAATTATGATTGAATTATATTTTTTTGATGATTATATGATGATTCCATGTGAATTTCATGATGAACCATAATTTAAATTGATGATTGTAATCATTGTGGGTTTAAGTCATTAGAGGCAAAGTTGAAGGTTCTAAAGTGATATTCCTAGTTCAATGTATTGAATGCTAATTGATCAAAGTTAGGATCATCTAATCATAAATTGAACTAGACTTGATTGAATAGGAAGGACCTTGACTTGAGCAGTTAGAATTGAAACTTTATTAATCAAGTATGACCAGAATAACCTTCTAACGAACAAATGGGATTGCATAGCTTGTAATTTAGACATGAATCATGATATAATGAAGTTAAGCTTGAAAGTAGGGCTTATAACCACCATTTTTTGGGTTTTAGGGTTGAAGTCATTATGATGTGATCTTGTGGTGTATTCTTTTACACTTAGACATGAATATGATTGGATATTCAAGTTCTCTTACATAAAAAGATTCTAGGTTGACTTAAGAACCTAAAATGAGTCAAATCATGTTAGATTAGAGTAGCTTGAAGTTGTGATACGTGATCCTTTGTTGTGTAGCTTTACTTGGAAATATAAGAACGAGGCAGGATAGCTTGGGATTGAGGATTTACACTCTCTTATGGATAGCTTGTCTTAATATTGTAGGATGCATGTCAAGGGTAGCATGAGTTAGTCATAGTAGCCTAGGATTGAGGATTTATAATCTCCTATGGGTAGCTTGAACTAGCATTGTTAGGATGCTCTTCATGGTAGCTTGACTTGGTATGGACAAGACCATTTGATGGTAGCTTTGGGATACAAGGCTTATACTCTCATAAGGGTAGCTTAGTATTGAGGATCTATAATCTCCTAAGGGTAGATTGTCTTGCATTGTTAAGTTAATTTCAAGGATAAATTGAGTTATATTAGTAATGGTAGCTTGGGATTAAGGACTCATACTATCCTAACTATAGCTTAGGGTTGATAATTATACTCCCCTATGAATAGCTTGTATGTGTATTCTTAGTACGCTTGTAAGGGTAGAATGAATAGTTGGTGTAGGACTATTTCGTAGTAGTTAGGATAAGGCACTTGTACCTTTCCTAGAATAGCTTGGACTTACATGATAATGTGTTTATATGGTAGCTTGAATTAGCATAGTAAGGTCATGTTAGTTGATTAGTAGCTTGGTCTAGCCTAGTAGGGCCTTATTCCTTGGTAGCCTTATGTATGACTTGAGGCTAGCTGTGAAAGGTTCCTTTATGTAGTATGACTTATCTTGAGTTGTTGCTATAGTTGCCTTCCAATATATGATTGACTAAGGTGGTATTTCCCTTATCTATATAAAGATAGCCAATACCAAGACTTAAGGCAAGGTTGAATGTGACTAGGACGACTTTAAGGCTATGTTTGGTGTGAAGGTTAGTATGGGATGTCTTTCATGCATTACACAAGTTTGCTTTTATGTTACTTAGAATCATGGTGTTATTAAGGTAAAAAAGCTTATGAAAAAACCATGAATTTAGACTATGATTAAGATGACCAAAAAGGGATACTTTGTTTGGGTAGTAGTATGGGATTCTATTCTTGCTTTGCACATGTATGCTTTTGAAGTTACTTAAGAATTGTGCTATTATGGTATGGATGAACAAGATTCAATTATTTTATATGATGCTTATGATGAAGAATTGACTTATTATGATTATGACTTATCTCATATGTTCATTAACTATGTCTTATGTTGACTTATGTTTATATGAAGCTTATGTTGGAGATCATGCTATGACTATGATTATTATGTTATGACCAGGTTATTGTCTCTTATGCTTATGTTTTATGTTGACTAATCATTTGAGATGCTCTTATGATATTTTACCACCTTCCATTCTTGGTACATTTTTTACTAACATATATTGTCTGCATTCCAATTAAATGTAGGTTGGAGGCTTGAGTTGCTTTGGATATAGGTTTCTATGGAGTTAAGGAAGATTGAAGACTTGGTGAGTCCTCATAGTTTCGACGACGAACTTATTACCTTACTTATGTCATTTACTTTTATATTCAAGACATTGTATGGGATGTGTCCCAAAGTTTTATATTCAAGTCAAGTTAGATTGTTTGAGATAATGAGTTAAAAAGACTTTTGTTAGTGCTTTATGAAATAACTTTGATTTTATATCTTAAAAGTTTAAAATTTGTCATTTTTTCTACTATCTTATGTTATGATTATGTGAAGGGATTGTATCAGACACTTTCGTGGTCAAGTACGTAGTGTCACGTTTAGGGGGATGCACTAAGAGCATGATAATCTTGGTATCAAAGTATAAGGTTTTGGGAAAATTCTACGATGTCTCAAACCACGTCTAGTAGAGTCTTATTCATGGGTGTGATTTGCGACACATTTTATGAATAGGAGGCTATGAGATGCTTAGGAAAAATATCACTTCTTCATTCTCCAAGTCGTGCCATAAATCAATAAGCTCTATCTCTTTTATCCCTTATGAGATGGTCTTTATGATGCGACTATTAGAAGGGGTTATGCTATAAGGAGTGAGGGATAAGGGTTGGTTGTGGTGCCAATTACGGCTATGTGTGACTTGGTAGATTTGAAATTTAGACCTTGATGTTGTCTTTAGTATGAATGATGTTTCATTGTTGCCTTTGAGTTATGATAGATGCTTAGAAGAATTTGAGTGCGCTTACTCCCAAAGAGGAGGTAGTGTGACTACCTTATAAGGTGATTATGAGGTTATGATAAGTTGTTGGTAGGACCCGACTTCGTCAAGTTTTTAAGCGTGTTGATAGATTGGTTGAGTAGGGTGTTTTAGTAATGCCTAGAAGGATAAGTTAATAGACTCCTCTAAGAAGGTTAGAAGTGTAATTTATCTTGTTTTAGAATTACCTTTGGTGAAGGATGTGAAATTTTACTGATGTTTAGAAAAGAGGTAGTATAGGCTTGCTCTCAAGGGGATATGAGGTTGTTGAGTATCCTTGATGATCATGAGTTAGGGTTACTAAAAAATTTCACCTTAAAAGGTCCAGTTAGTATGACAAGTTTAGTCTCGGTTGCTAGGCTCATATGAGATTATGAGTGGTGTTAGTAAGGTTGCTTGTGTGCTATAGTTGCTTGATGAGAACCTCTCTAATTTAGAAGCACCGGTAGAGGCTTTAGGCCGGCAAATTGAGAAATAGAAGAACTAGGAAGTTGTTCTATAAAGAGGTAAAGAGTGTTCTTTAGTAAGGATTTTGGTTAAGAGTGTTATTTTGGGAGGCCAATGGCCAATGAGATGTCCAAATGTCCTCGTCATTTTCCTTCTACTCCTATTCAAGTTTGATGTGATAGGTTCTCTTGATTTGCTTTTATGTGAAGTCATGTGTGAATAGTATGTTTCCATGATCTTCTTATGTGATGCATGTTCATGAAAGTGCTTAAGTCTTGTTAGAAATGACTTTATTGCTTTATCTCCTCATGTTGTAATGCATTTGAGTAACATTTGCATATAGACTTCATAAGTTGAGTATAAGCATGCCTTAGTTTGGAGTTGAAAGATTCCTCCTGGAATAGATGCTTTTTTTTAGAGTAAATTGCATTTAGGCTCCATGAATGTATATTTAGCATGTTTTATCTGGGAGGTGGTATTTCCTCCTTGAAAATAAGTAAAGATAGAGTTTCGGGCATTTTGGGTTGGTAGAAGTAGTTCCTACCCCTTGTGTTTTGCATTGAGTTGTTTAGATTAGAATTGAACTTAGAGTTTTGGCTTTAATAAGTGTTTAGAATCATCATTCAAGGACGAAATATCCCAAGGGGGAGATATTGTAACACCCCGAAATTTAGTAAGTTAAACTATTGAGTTCTAGAGCCTTATAGTAGAGGTTTTGAGTATTTTATGAGGGATAAAACTTGTAGAATGATTCCAGTACTTAGAATAACTTGTTCAGGGTTAAACATCTGGGTACAACCCCCCCCCCCCAAGGACCACCCAAGGTCTCCTTGAAGGGGACCACAATAACAGTCCTAAAACTGTTAAAAAAAGTGACCAACTGATGGTCATTCACAACCAGTAGATCAGTCTACGGCCAATGGGTTATGGGTGTAGGTCAGGTTCCCCAAGTCCAACCCATGAGACAAAACCACGGATAGTAGTCCAATCAATAGTCCGTGAATGGCCAAGTCGTGGATGCTGCTAGTTTTCAAATTTTGGTTTTTAGTTCAATGTTTAGGGGATAAGTTAGTTACTAATTAGGGGTTAATGTAGGTTGGTTAATAGGTTATTTAAGCACCTACATAATCTTATATAAACCCTAAACTAATCATTAGAATGCATTCATCTAAAGACCCCAAAACTCTTCAAAAAAATATCTCTCTAGAATAGAAAAAGAAGAGAAGGGAAGAGAGGCAGCAGCTAGGATCGAATTTTCTTATGTATTCAAGCTTTTTAAGGGCATGTATTAAAGGTATGTGAAGCTTATTCATCCATGGGTTCTTCCACCCTTGTAACCTCATAGTTTCCCCCAATTGTGAACTTAGAAACCCAGTTCTAGCTAGGGTTGTGATTGCATTGTAGGTAACGCTTAAATGTAATTCCAATCTAGTGGATAACATTCAATTATGATTGAATTAGACCTTTTTTTAATGATTATATGAGGATTTCATGTGAATTTTATGATGAACCCTAATATAAATTGATGATTGTGATCATTATGGGTTTAAGTCATTAGAGGTAAAGTTGAAGGTTCTAAAGAGATCTTCCTAATTCAATGTCTTGAATGCTAATTGATCAAAGTTAAGATCATCTAATCAAGAATTAAACTATACTTGATTGAATAGGAATGATCTTGACTTGAAAAGTTAGAATTGAACCTTTATGGCTCAAGTATGACTAGAATAACCTTTTAATGAACAAATGTAATCGAATAACTTGTAATTTTGACATGGATCACGATAGAATAAAGTTAAGCTTGAAAGTAGGGCGTGTAACCATCATTGCTAGGTTATTGGGATTGAAGTCATTATGATGTGATTTTATGATGTATTCTTTTACACTTAGACATGAATATTATAGGATATTCAAGTTCTCTCAGATAAAAGAATTCTAGGTTGACTTAAGAACCTAAATGAATCAAATCATGTTAGATTAGAGTATCTTGAAATTGTGATATGTGATCCCTTCTTGTGTAGCTTGACTTGGCAAGATAAGACCAAGATAGGATAACTTGGGATTGAGTATTTACACTCTTTTAAGGATAGCTTGACTTAGCATTGTAGGATGCATATTAAGGGTAGCATGAGTTAGTCATGGTATCCTAGGATTAAGGATTTATACTCTCCTACGGGTAGCTTGAACTAGCACTGTTAGGATGATTTTCATGGAAGCTTGACTTGGTTTGGCCAAGACCATTTCATGGTAGCTTTGGGATAAAAGACTTATACTCTCCTAAGGATAGCTTAGAATTGAGGATTCATACTCTCCTAAGGGTAGATTGTTTGCATTGCAAATGTGTATTCCAAGGATAACTTGAGTTAGGTTAGTCATGGTAGCTTGGGATTGAGGACTCATACTCTCCTAAGGATAACTTTGGGTTGAGAATCATATTCCCCTATGGATAACTAGCATTTGTATTCTTGTAAACAGGGTAGTAGTTGGTTTAGGACTATTTTATGGTAGCTTGGATAGGGAACTTGTACCTTTTCTAGAATAGGTTGGACTTGCATAATAGTGTGTCTTCATGGTAGCTTGACTTAGCATAGTAAGGTCATGATAGTAGATTGGTAGCTTGGTGTGGTGCTTTTAAGGTAAAGAAGCTTATGACTAAACCATGCATTTAGACTATGATTAAGATGATAATAAAGGAATACTTGGCTTGGATAGTAATATGGGATGTTGTTCTTGCTTTGCACATGTATACTGTTGAAGTTATTTAAGAATGGTGTTATTATTGTCTGGATGACCGAGAGTCAATTATGTTTATATGATGTTTATGATGAAGAATTGCCTTTTTATGATTTTGACTTATCTCCTATGCTCATTAACTATGTCTTATGTTGACTTATGTTTACATGAAGCTTATGTTGGAGACCATGCTATGACTTGATGATTATGTTATGATTATGTTATTGTCTCTTATGCTTATGTCTTATGTGGACTAACCATTTGACATGCTCTTATGATGTTTTGCTAACTTCCATACTTGGTACATTTTGTACTAACGCATATTGCCTACATTCTAATCAAATGTAGGGTTGGAGGCTTGAGTTGATTTGGAGATAGGTTTCTAAGAAGCTAAGGAAGATTAGAGACTTGGTGAATCCTCATCGTTTCGAGGACGAACCATATAATTTCTTATGTCATTTACTTTTTTGTGTAAGACTTTGTATAGGTTACGTCCCAAAGTTTTATATTCAAGTCAAGTTAGATGGTTTGAGACCAAAAAAGTTTGAAAAGACTTGTGTTTGAAATTTATGAAAATGACTTCGATTGTATATCTTCAAAGTTTTAAATTTTCCATGTTTTCTACTATCTTATGTTATGATTATAGTAAGGGCTTGTATGAGACTCCTTCGGGGTCAAGTACGTCGTGTCGCATCTAGGTGGTGCTCTCAGGATGTGACAGCCAACATGAGCAAGGGATCATACATTTTAGATGAGTCCTTATTGATTTTTAAGCATAGCTTAGTGGATCCACTTAGTTGGGTGTTTGATATCCCGAAAAGGTATAGGACAATTCTTGCAACGTGGGCGAGATGTTGTATCATCAAGTAGCTTATAGTGATGGTTGTCAGTTAGAGAATCTTCCAAATATATTTAAAAGTGTATTTTTATTATATCACTTAATATGTTTAGTTCAAAGATGAATACGTATTATATAAATTTTTAATGATTACACTTCTTTATTTCTTTTCATTCACTTGAGTATATATTTATATCTGTTGCAGTTCTTTCCTTCAGTTTTTTTTTATTCAGTTATATTACATGCTCGTACATTCAATGTACTCATGTCATTCGGCCTGCATCTTTTACGGATGCACATGCAGGTTCTTAGGATCTTCAACAAGAAACTATTGAGATTACATCATCTTCTCGTCAATTATTGAGTAAGACCTCCTTATATTTGGAAGACTCCATTTTTATGAATGGTTAGTAGTAGTTCCCCTGTGGAGTCGTATATCTTATCCCGACACTCATCTTTGTATAGTAGAGACTTCATAGACAGACAGTTTTGGAGAACATTTATGTTTTGGATACTTTTTCAAAAAAAAAAACTTATCTTTGATACTCAGTATATTCAACGAAATTTTAAAATTCAATAAACTGTTTTTAAACTTTTCTTTCAATTTAATGCTTATGCATGCTTGAAATAGTCTTCTATTTGTAATCAGTCAGGATCAAAGTTCGTTTGGGAACCATCAATGCTTCTCGAGTGTCGTCCATGTTCGGGGTGTAGGCTGGGGTCGTGACAACCTTTTGGTATAGTAGACATCCAAAGTATATCATTTTATAACATTAAACACCTCGAACTATTTGAAATAGATCATATATACTCTTCATTATTTTTGGGATCAAAACGATCCTTGTCGTCTATGTTTTGGTCTACCAATATCCTTAAAATGCATCTTTGTCATTAGAACTAACATGGCAGTTCACCTAGGCAGTACAACATGACAAAAATGTTAGGGTTATACCTAGATTTTTCTTATCATATTTGAGTTTTAATTTTACTTTAAAGGGAAATTAAAGTATTACCATAATTGCTTTTACTTTTTTTAAAGAAAATATAATTCTCTTCCATATTTGGTTATTCTTTCCTTGGATAAAATTTTTGGAAATTTATAGATTTTAGATTCATATTCTCGTGGTTGAACATAATAGCATCCACAATGTAGTCATTTACAGAATCTTGTTGATGTGGATATTTATTCTCTCAATAGTTTTAATATTTTTATTTAATATTAGTTTTTATATGATTACTATATTTTAATATAAATTTTATCATCTAATTTATCAACGTCTTGATTTGTAATTGTGAGTTTTCGTATGACGCTCTAATCACTCTTGAATCGAACAATTGGTATTAGAGCACATAGTTTAATAGTCTCATGACTAAATGGTTCAACAAGGTTTAAGTTGCATTAAAGAGGTTTCAAACAAATTTGCAAAAAAATAAATGATAATGAAGATTTTTGTCAATCTACATGCAGGGACAACTCAAATTTGTCAGTGGCCTAAGGCCCAATATTCAAATTAGAGACCTTTAAAAAATTTAAAATTATGTATGTTTTTATCAAATAAAAAATTATACTAAACACAAGACACAAATAAAAATATTATCAAAAAGTAGAATGATATTACCGAAATCAAGAACTACGAAGACTTTTGTAACGACCTGTTTAGTCGTTTTGAGCGGCAGATTTATTTCTGGAAAAATAGGCTGAGGCGACGGACCCCACGACGGACCGTCATGGGCACGACGGACCGTCGCAGGGTCTCGTTTCAAAACACTTGGAAAATCTGAAATTGGGTACTGAAAATCGACTCTCTGAACTTCGTAATGAAATGGCAGGACGGACCGTCACAGGTGTGACGGACCGTTACAGAGTCTTCAGTGGAAATCCACTCTCTGGACCTTGCGACGACCTGCAGGACGGACCGTCGCAGGCACGACGGGCCGTCGCAGGTTGCGCAATCCCAGGCGGGGTCGGATTTCTGATTAGTTAATTTAAGGGGCGTTTTGGACTATTTCCTGCTTTAATTATAAAGTTAGATGGTTAATGTTAATAAGTCTAATTACTTGGGGGTTAAAAGAGGTAACCTTAAGTTAATTAGTGGATTATTAGTGCCATCTTTTAAAACTTAATTATATGATAATTAGGGTAAAAGAAAGAGGGTTTGAATAAGAAAAAGAAAAAGAACAGCAAGAGAGAGAGAGAGAATCGATCAAGGGAGAAGGAAGAACGCAGCTTTGGGAAGATAGCTTGTTGATCGCAATTCTTCGGTGGAGGTAGGTTATGGTTTTTACTTTTTACACTATTCGTAGTAAACTCTTAATAGCGAATGATATGTGTAGGATAGTATATGGATCGGGTGCCACGTTCCGGTACCAGGATAGTATATGAGGATCGGAGTGTCCCGTTCCGACACCAGGATAGTATATGGATCGGGTGCCACGTTCCGGTACCAGGATAGTATATGAGGATCGGAGTGTCACGTTCCGACACCAGGATAGTATATGGATCGGGTGCCACGTTCCGGTACCAGGATAGTATATGAGGATCGGAGTGTCACGTACCGACACGAGATTAAATAAGATAATGAATCTTGAAAGATGCTAATATACTCAAACTAAAGAACATGTTTCCCAAAAGAGTATGGTGTGGAGGTTTGAGTCCTCATAGATATGGTCGGTGATGCTATAAATGATGTTTATACTTGTTGCTATCACCTGTTAAGAATATTAGTTGATTTTATGATGTTATCTGAGATATATTGTTTTCTATTTTGAGTTGGCCGATGATACCTACTCAGTACTTGTGTTTGTACTGACCCCATACTTTTATGTTTCCTTCTTGTTATTGTGGAGTGCAGCAAACGTTCCTTCGTCTTCAACTCAACCGCATCTCTAGCCAGTCTTCATCACGTCGGATCTCAGGGTGAGCTAATGCTTCTAGCTTGGACTGGATCATCTTCCTCATGTCTTGATGCCTTGAAGTTCCGGCAAAGACTAGCTTTTGTTATTTTAGCTTTTTAGAATACTCTTAGTTTAGTAATTTGATCATAGATGTTCTTGTGGTGATGACTTCCAGATTTTGGGGATAATAATAGATGTTGAATTTTAGAAGTTATTGAATTGGTTTTATTAATGAGTTTAAGTCTTCCGCATTACTTTCTGTTGATATTACATTGAAATGTTAAGGTTTAAATTGGTTGGTTCGCTCACATAGGAGGGTAAGTGTGGGTGCCAGTCGCGATCCGATTTGGGTCGTGAAAAACTTGGTATCAGAGCATTAGGTTCGTTGGTCTCATCACACAAGAACAAGTCTAGTAGAGTCTTAAGGAACGGTGGGGGGACGCCTTTACTTTTCTTTGAGAGGCTATAAGACTTTAGGAAAATTCCTTTCTTTCTTTCTTTCTTTCGTGCTATTACTTGGATCCAATTGGTATCTAGGTGATACAAATTGGTATCTGACCATCTTCACTCTACTTCGCAGATGGTTAGAACTAGAGCAACGACTGCGCCAACACCAACACCGGCAAGACAAGAAGCGTCTGAGCCAGCCACTGGGGCTGTAGCTCGAGGAAGAATAGCGGCAAGAGGCCGTGGTAGAGGTCGTGGGAGGACGTCCTCTAGGGGAAGAGGACGAGCACCTAGCCCATCTGGTACTAGGGCGGTGACTCCTCCACCGACTGAGGAAGTAATAAGAGAACGGGAGGATGGGGAGAATGAACAAGTACAGAATGAGGAAATGCCACCCCAACCTACCCCAGAGATGATCAATCAGGTTCTCGCTTATCTTAGTGGGTTGTCTGATCAGGGTCAGGAACCACCAGTGTTTTCTGCACCAACACCTCCGGTTTCAGAGGTACAACATGCAGCCGCTATGGCTCCTCGTATGGATGCCTCATTGGACATAGGCACGTTTCCACGTCTGACTACTGGGCCTATAATGACGAATGATCAGCATGAACTTTTCAGTAAGTTCTTGAAATTGAAACCTCCAGTCTTCAAGGGTGCCGAATCTGAGGATGCCTACGATTTTCTGGTTGACTGTCATGAGCTACTACACAAGATGGGTATAGTGGAACGGTTTGGTGTTGAGTTTGTGACTTATCAGTTTCAAGGGAACACCAAAATGTGGTGGCGGTCACATGTTGAGTGTCAACCAACAGAGGCGCCACCTATGACTTGGGCCTCATTCTCTAGCTTGTTTATGGAGAAGTATATCCCCCGGACTTTGAGGGATAGGAAAAGGGATGAGTTCTTGAGCCTAGAGCAAGGTAGGATGACGGTCAATGCATATGAGGCTAAGTTTCGTGCACTATCCAGATATGCCACCCAACTCTGTTTCAGTCCACAAGAGCGGATTCGTCGTTTTGTGAAGGGGTTGAGGTCAGAGTTGCGGATTTCAGCCTTACAGGTAGCGGCTACGGCAAAATCCTTCCAAGAAGTGGTAGATTTCGTGGTAGAGGTGGAAGGAGTGAAGCCAGATGAATTCACCATGGCATCAACATCAAAAAGGTTTCGAAAGGGAGGTGAGTTTAATGGTTCTTACTCTAGAGGACAGGGTTCCGGAGGTTACTCAGTTCGACCCATTCAGTCTTCACTACAGACTGTAGTTGGGGTTCCACCTCAGACCGGTCAACATTTCTCTGAGAGACCTATGCGTGAATCTACAGAGTGTTATGGGTGTGGGGAGACTGGGCATATCAAGAGGTATTGTCCAAAACAGAGTTATAGACCCCTAACAGCTAGAGGTAGAGGTGGTCATGGCAGAGGCCGTTATTCTGGAGGGCGTGGTGGCCGAGGTAATGGTAGTCACCAAAACGGCCGGGGTGATGGGCAAACTGGAGCCACTACATCACAACATGATAGGGGCAACGGACAAACAAACGAAAGGGCCCATTGTTATGCTTTCCCTGGGAGATCGGAGGCGGAGACATCTGATGCTGTCATCACAGGTAATCTTCTAGTTTGTGATTGCATGGCTTCCGTATTGTTTGATCCTGGATCCACATTTTCTTATGTATCTTCCTCATTTGCTAATGGTTTAAATTTACATTGTGAATTACTTGATATGCCTATTCGTGTTTCTACTCCGGTGGGTGAGTCTGTGGTAGTTGAAAGGGTATATAGGTCTTGTTTGGTGAACTTTGTGGGGAGCAACACTTATGTAGATTTAGTTATCTTAGAAATGGTTGATTTTGATGTAATTCTGGGTATGACTTGGCTTTCTCCGCAATTTGCGATCTTGGATTGTAATGCTAAAACGGTGACGTTAGCCAAGCCTGGGACAGATCCATTAGCGTGGGAGGGTGACTACACTTCCAATCCGGTGCGTATCATCTCCTTTCTTCGTGCTAAGAAAATGGTTAGTAAAGGGTGTTTAGCTTTCTTGGCACATCTCAAGGATGACACTACCCAAGTACCTTCGATTGAGTCGGTTTCGGTGGTCCGTGAGTTTCTGGATGTGTTCCCTGCAGATCTTCCTGGTATGCCACCAGATAGGGATATTGACTTCTGTATTGATCTTGAACCGGGTACTCGCCCCATTTCTATACCCCCTTATAGAATGGCTCCCGCGGAGTTAAGAGAGTTAAAGGCCCAACTTCAAGAGTTGTTGAGCAAAGGCTTCATTAGACCAAGTGCATCTCCTTGGGGTGCTCCGGTTTTGTTTGTGAAGAAGAAGGATGGGAGTTTTCGGATGTGCATAGACTACCGGCAGTTGAACAAGGTAACCATAAAGAACAAGTATCCTCTCCCTCGCATTGATGACTTGTTCGATCAGTTACAAGGTGCTTGTGTCTTCTCTAAGATTGACTTGAGATCCGGTTATCATCAATTGAAAATACGGGCAACGGATGTGCCAAAGACTGCTTTTAGAACCAGGTATGGTCATTACGAATTTGTAGTGATGTCTTTTGGTCTTACGAATGCCCCTGCTGCGTTCATGAGTTTGATGAACGGGATTTTTAAGCCATATTTGGATCTCTTTGTGATCGTATTTATTGATGATATACTGATATACTCTAAAAGTAAGGAGGAACACGAGGAGCATTTGAGAATGGTATTGGAAATGTTGAGGGAGAAAAAGCTTTATGCCAAGTTCTCTAAGTGTGAGTTTTGGCTAGATGCAGTGTCCTTCTTGGGGCACGTGGTTTCCAAGGATGGAGTGATGGTGGATCCTTCTAAGATCGAAGTAGTGAAGAATTGGGTAAGACCTACTAATGTGTCAGAAATAAGGAGCTTTGTTTGGTTAGCTAGCTACTACCGCCGATTTGTCAAGGGATTCTCTTCTATTGCTTCCCAACTGACGAACTTGACTAAGCAAAATGTTCCATTTGTATGGTCGGATGAGTGTGAGGAAAGCTTTCAGAAGCTCAAGACTCTGTTGACTACTGCACCAATTCTCACCTTGCCAGTGGAAGGTAAGAATTTCATTGTCTATTGTGATGCATCCTATTCGGGTTTGGGTGCAATGCTAATGCAAGAGAAGAATGTGATTGCTTATGCTTCAAGACAATTAAAAGTGCACGAACGTAACTATCCAACTCATGATTTGGAATTGGCCGCGGTAGTGTTTGCATTAAAGCAATGGAGACACTATTTATATGGGGTTAAGTGTGAAGTCTATAAGGATCATCGTAGCCTACAGTATGTCTTTACGCAGAAAGATTTGAACTTGAGACAGAGGAGATGGATGGAACTGCTGAAGGACTACGACATCACTATTTTGTATCATCCGAGAAAGGCGAATGTTGTAGCGGATGCTTTAAGTAGAAAGGCGGGAAGCATGGGAAGTCTAGCTCACTTGCAAGCTTCTAGACGCCCATTGGCTAGAGAAGTTCAGATTCTGGCTAACGACCTTATGAGACTAGAAGTAAATGAGAAGGGGGGATTTTTAGCTTGTGTGGAGGCAAGGTCTTCCTTCCTTGACAAGATCAAGGGGAAACAGTTTGATGATGAGAAACTAAGCCGAATTCGGGATATGGTGTTGCGAGGAGAGGCTAAAGAAGCGATAATGGATGAGGAAGGTGTTTTGAGAATTAAGGGAAGGGTATGTGTGCCCCGTGTCGATGATTTGATCCACACTATTCTTGCAGAAGCTCATAGTTCCGGATATTCTATACATCCTGGTGCAACCAAGATGTACCGTGACCTAAAGCAACACTTTTGGTGGAGTAGAATGAAGCGTGATATTGTGGATTTTATTGCCAAATGTCCAAATTGTCAACAAGTAAAGTATGAACACCAGAGGCCCGGAGGAACACTTCAGAGAATGTCCATTCCGGAATGGAAGTGGGAGAGAATTGCAATGGACTTCGTGGTTGGTCTTCCAAAGACATTGAGTAAGTTTGATTCCATTTGGGTAATTGTGGACAGATTGACTAAGTCTGCTCATTTCATTCCGGTCAAGGTGACTTATAATGCAGAAAAGTTAGCCAAACTTTACATCTCAGAAGTTGTTCGATTGCATGGAGTTCCACTGTCCATCATATCAGATAGAGGTACGCAGTTTACTTCTAAGTTTTGGAGAACATTGCATGCGGAATTAGGTACTAGGTTGGACCTTAGTACTGCATTTCACCCCCAGACCGACGGTCAGTCTGAGCGAACGATTCAAGTGTTGGAGGATATGCTCCGTGCATGCGTGATAGAATTTGGTGGCCATTGGGATTGCTTCTTACCCTTAGCGGAGTTTTCATACAATAATAGCTATCACTCAAGTATTGACATGGCCCCATTTGAAGCATTGTATGGTAGGAGATGTAGGTCTCCCATTGGTTGGTTTGATGCATTCGAGGTTAGACCTTGGGGTACCGACCTTTTGAGGGATTCATTAGAGAAAGTGAAATCTATTCAAGAAAAGCTTCTAGCGACGCAAAGTAGGCAAAAAGAATATGCAGATCGAAAGGTTAGAGACTTAGAGTTCATGGAGGGTGAACAAGTCTTGTTGAAAGTTTCGCCAATGAAAGGGGTGATGCGGTTTGGTAAAAGAGGTAAACTTAGCCCAAGGTATATTGGTCCATTTGAAGTACTTAAGCGAGTAGGGGAGGTGGCTTATGAGTTAGCCTTGCCTCCAGGACTGTCCGGAGTGCATCCGGTATTCCATGTGTCTATGTTGAAAAGATACCATGGGGATGGAAACTACATTATCCATTGGGATTCAGTTTTGCTTGATGAGAATTTGTCTTATGAGGAGGAACCTGTTGCCATTCTAGATAGAGAAATTCGCAAGTTGAGATCAAGGGAGATTGCATCCATCAAAGTTCAATGGAAGAATCGACCCGTTGAAGAAGCCACTTGGGAGAAGGAGGCAGATATGCGAGAAAGATACCCACATCTGTTTACAGATTCAGGTATTCCTTTTCGCCCTTGTTTTCCTTCTTGTGATCGTTCGGGGACGAACGATGGGTAAATTGGTATCTATTGTAACGACCTGTTTAGTCGTTTTGAGCGGCAGATTTATTTCTGGAAAAATAGGCTGAGGCGACGGACCCCACGACGGACCGTCATGGGCACGACGGACCGTCGCAGGGTCTCATTTCAAAACACTTGGAAAATCTGAAATTGGGTACTGAAAATCGACTCTCTGAACTTCGTAACGAAATGGCAGGACGGACCGTCACAGGTGTGACGGACCGTTACAGAGTCTTCAGTGGAAATCCACTCTCTGGACCTTGCGACGACCTGCAGGACGGACCGTCGCAGGCACGACGGGCCGTCGCAGGTTGCGCAATCCCAGGCGGGGTCGGATTTCTGATTAGTTAATTTAAGGGGCGTTTTGGACTATTTCCTGCTTTAATTATAAAGTTAGAGGGTTAATGTTAATAAGTCTAATTACTTGGGGGTTAAAAGAGGTAACCTTAAGTTAATTAGTGGATTATTAGTGCCATCTTTTAAAACTTAATTATATGATAATTAGGGTAAAAGAAAGAGGGTTTGAATAAGAAAAAGAAAAAGAACAGCAAGAGAGAGAGAGAGAATCGATCAAGGGAGAAGGAAGAACGCAGCTTTGGGAAGATAGCTTGTTGATCGCAATTCTTCGGTGGAGGTAGGTTATGGTTTTTACACTATTCGTAGTAAACTCTTAATAGCGAATGATATGTGTATGATAGTATATGGATCGGGTGCCACGTTCCGGTACCAGGATAGTATATGAGGATCGGAGTGTCACGTTCCGACACCAGGATAGTATATGGATCGGGTGCCACGTTCCGGTACCAGGATAGTATATGAGGATCGGAGTGTCACGTACCGACACGAGATTATATAAGATAATGAATCTTGAAAGATGCTAATATACTCAAACTAAAGAACATGTTTCCCAAAAGAGTATGGTGTGGAGGTTTGAGTCCTCATAGATATGGTCGGTGATGCTATAAATGATGTTTATACTTGTTGCTATCACCTGTTAAGAATATTAGTTGATTTTATGATGTTATCTGAGATATATTGTTTTCTATTTTGAGTTGGCCGATGATACCTACTCAGTACTTGTGTTTGTACTGACCCCCTACTTTTATGTTTCCTTCTTGTTATTGTGGAGTGCAGCAAACGTTCCTTCGTCTTCAACTCAACCGCATCTCTAGCCAGTCTTCATCACGTCGGATCTCAGGGTGAGCTAATGCTTTTAGCTTGGACTGGATCATCTTCCTCATGTCTTGATGCCTTGAAGTTCCGGCATAGACTAGCTTTTGTTATTTTAGCTTTTTAGAATACTCTTAGTTTAGTAATTTGATCATAGATGTTCTTGTGGTGATGACTTCAAGATTTTGGGGATAATAATAGATGTTGAATTTTAGAAGTTATTGAATTGGTTTTATTAATGAGTTTAAGTCTTCCGCATTACTTTCTGTTGATATTACATTGAAATGTTAAGGTTTAAATTGGTTGGTTCGCTCACATAGGAGGGTAAGTGTGGGTGCCAGTCGCGATCCGATTTGGGTCGTGACAACTTTTGATTTTCAAAAATGAATTGGACTGTTACGATATACTTTTCTCCAAATTTAAAACATAAACTATATTTTTTAAGTTGAAATTACAATACAACAAATAAATTCTTAAACTTGAATAAGAGAAATATATGATTAAAAAAGAGAAAGAGAGAAGAAATTGAAGAGAGGAAGAGAGAACGATAGAATATACGTATAAAATGAAATTAGAAAAAGATAAGGTACAAAAAATAAAAGATACCATGTCTAAGTAAAAAAAAAACGTAAGTCATACACGGCCTTTTAAAGTTGTTCGCATAATTTACTTAGACATTTTATCTCGGGTTAGTTCCAACTGAACACCTTTATTAGTAAAAAATATATCCATTGAACATTTTGTGACAATCAACTAAAAATAGAGAGTATGTGTATCATATACTTGCTAATGATGTGACATGGTAACAAAATAAAAAAGACTTGTGGCATTTCATCCATAAAAAGTAAAAATAAATTAAAAAGAAAAATAATAGAAAAAAAATCTTCTTTCCATATTTCTACTTGGCAAGAGCACCCCACCCATCCACCCACGTCCATCGAATGACTCAATCTTACTTGTGTTTTCAATCATCAATTTAGATTTTCATATTATTATTTTTCTTCTTCTATACGGTAAGTTTTTTTAGTATTTGAATTTTTAACAATTTGAAAGAAAATAATTCCAGATTGTATTAGTCTTGTCAGAAAAAATGAAGTTCCACCGAAATTATTTATGATGCATTTGATTTTAGTTTTTGATAATATTCGTAATGATGGAATGTCACTAGTAAAAATAATTAATAAGGAGGGTATGGGAAAGGGGTGTGGTGGGGGTCATGGCAAAGAAATTTGATCGGTAAAATTTTAAATAATATGACATTGAAAAGTTTAATTGGTGAAGACACAATCAATATTCAACTAGCATATTAAGTATAACAAATTGAGTTTTTCGTTTTAACAAAAATGAAAAGAAAAAATGAGAAGAATCAAAATGAAGTGCAAGAGATTTTTGAGATGGAGTGACGAAGATAACTGGTAAAGGAGTGTGTGGTGGAGTTATTTCTTTTTCTTGATTAAGAGCTTGTTTTTTATTTATTTTTTCTCTAGTTATTTAGTTAATGTAGGCTGGTGTGAAAAATATAACAAATTATTTTTTAAAAAAATTAAAAAAATGAAATAAGAATCTATTCACGCGCCCCACACAGTGACATACATTTATTTTGCCACGTAAGCATTTTGTGTTTAATAGGTATATGTTTTGAACAATGTAAGTGTTCAATATGTACAAGTCCTAGTTAAGGTGTCTAAATGAATTATGCAAACAACTTTAAGGGGTTGTATATGACTTAAGCCTAAAAAAAGTACATATTACATTTTATTTAAAAAGTAAAAAGTAATAGTCATATCAAATCACCTAATTAATCTCGTTTGGATTTGAAATCTTAGTTCTAATTTTTTTTTTAGTTTGATCATAACTAATAAACAAAATATGGGGCCTAAGGTTAAAGATTTTACTTCAACCCTTACTAGTCGTCCCTAACTATAATGGAATTTTTTTAAAACTATATCTTTAATATTCTTGTTGTTGTAATATTTAAAAATAAAATTGAAATTTTTTAAAATCATTTTTACTTATTTTTAACTATGAAAACCAGCAGTGATGAAGAGTGTGTGACAAATAAGATTATCATACATACTAAGAAGTTGAATCATATTTTTTTCAAGAAAATATAGTCAAAAGAAGAGATTTATTAGGATTTTTTCCTAATTTCCTACCATATTTGAATTTTAATTTCATCTTGAACGAAAATTAAAGTATTACCATAATTGCTTTTATTTTTTCTTGAAAGGAAAATATAATTCTCTTTCATATTTCGTTATCTTTTCCTTAGAGGAAATTTGTAGTCATTTTAAGAGTCTTGTTTATGGAGAGTTTTATTCTCTCAATAGTTTTAATATTTTTATTTAATATTAGTTTTTATATAATAATATTATAATTTAATATAAATTTTGTCATCTAATTTATCAACTTCTTGATTTGCAATTGAAAAAATTTCGCATGATGCTCTAATCACTTTCTAATTCAACAAGTGGTATCAGAGCACGTTGTAGTTTCATAATCGATGGTTCATGAAGGTTTAAGATGCATTGAAGATGTTTCAAACCAATTTATAACAAATTTGATGATAATGAAAATTTTTGTCAAGCTATATGCAGGGCGACTCAAACTCATTGTTGGCCTAAGGCCAAAATTAAACTAGATGTCTTAAAAAATTTGAAAATTATATATATTCTTATCAAAAGAAAATATAATAAATATACTACACAAAATAAAAATAATATTAGAAATTTAGAATAATATTACCAGATTCAAGGATTATGAATACTTGATTTTCAAAAATGAATTGGTCTGCTATGATATAATTTTCTCCAAATTTAAAACATAAATTATATTTTTTAAAGTTAAAATTATCAATACAACAAGTAAATTCTTAAGCTTTAAATAAGAGAAAACTTTTATGCTGGGTGATGCGCAAATAGTGTCAGTTGTATGAGGCGTTTTGGACTCCCATTTGAATATTGTGGGGCCCATATTCTACTACTTATATCATTTTCTTGCTTTTTCTCTTTCCATTTTAATCTTTTCTTTTACTTTTTTCTTTCTTACTTGCATTTTCTTTGTTTGCTTGTCAACTCTTTGTTGGATTTTATTTTAACAGAAAGAAATTTTAGAACTTACCTGACGGATATATATATATATATATATATGATAAGAAATTAAAGTATTATGTCAATTAAATAATTTAATAGGTATTATTTACTACATTTAAATTCACAACTTAATTTTATTTATTTAAATTTTAGTCATTAGTTTATTTTTGAGATTTTCAATTTTAATAACCCAATTCTAAATTATCAAATCTATTTTATTTTTATTTATTCTATAACACTTAACGTATTTGAATGTTTTATATTAATAATAATGTATTAATGATATCAAACACTCAATTATCTTTTTCTTTTTCATATTTATTAGAATTCTCTATTTCCATAGCATGTATCCAATAATTAATATTAATATTAATTTTGTATTTCTCATTCAAGATTTTTTTAAAAAAAAATTCTTTACGTTAAACGTTTAAAAATGTGAAACAGAACTTTTATAGATTCATTTTTTTCTTGTGTGTCACGAAATTATTAGAAAAAAAGAGTAAACCAAATGAATTTGTGAGCATAATATAATAGTGGTATGAATATAGCTTTTTGCACTAAGAGGTACGATTAAAAAAAAACTATAGAAACATTGATTAAAAATGGGTGCAAAGATGAAATAGAAAAAGAAAAAAAAGACTAAATTTTGATAAAATAGAAGTGAAAGAGAGAATGTGAACAAGAAAAAGGGCCCACAAAAAACACTTGTCAAAAGGAAAGAGTGCCCTCACCTAACTATTGTTGGTTGTGCCTCAACCACAAAAAAAAATTTCAATAAGAGAGAGATGTAAGATTAGACAAGAAAAAGAAAGAAGAAATAGAAGAGAGGAAGAGAGAAGGATAGAATATAGGTATAAAATAAAGTTAAAAAAATAAGATAAAAAATAAAAGATAACATGTACAATTAAAAACAACGAAAAGACATAAAGAGACCATCAAAGTTGTCTCATATTTGCATAAAGACACCTAAACTTTTGAAGTGTCCTATCACACCACTAAACAACTATATATCGTTGTAAATTGACCATTTTTACCCATTCCATCTTCTTATTATTGCGCGTGTTGCTCACGTAGAGAACCCGACCCGACCCTTTCTTTGAAGAAAATTCGTGAACTCCGTCCTTGCATTTCATTTCTCAATTTTTCCTTTTCCCTAAAAAATCAAACGAAATACACTGTCTTCTTGTTGTTGACGATAGTGTTGTTGTTTACATTCTCGTTGTTCATCATTGTCGATCGTTGTTGACGATAGTGTTGTTGTTGACATTCTCGTTGTGAAGATTCTTGGAGATTGAAGGTCTAATAGGTTAGGGTTCTAAAATCTGCACTTTTTTTTACGATTATTCTGATTTTATGGATTATTATAGTGTAGAATTGTTAGAATCGACCTCCTACAGTTGCCATTGTTAGGATATTTTTGAGTATGTTGGGTAATCGACTTAGTTAGTGTAGGGTATTGTGTTATTGACTTAATGCAACTGTTAGTGATTAGGGTTTTGTGATTGTGTTTTAGGTTAGGGTTAGATGTTATCCACTTAGTTCGAATGTTATTATTTGTCTCTTATTCATTTGTAGACTTCAATTTGTACAATAACAACTGCTTATGTTAGTGTTTTTGTTCTGTTAGTACTGTTAAAGCTTAATGTTAGTGCTTTATTCTACTTTTGTTAGTTAGTGTTTCTGTTGTTGTTGTTTGTTAGTGATTATGTTTGTTGTGTACAACTTGTTAGAGTTAGTTATTGAAATGTGTGTTTGAGTTGTGTTTGTTGTTGTTACATGATTTTTCAGGATGGCTTTTACTCTTATAACTTTAAGATGGTATCATGGGGGGGAAATAGATTTTGGTCCACCACCTAAATATATTGGGGGGCATGTGACAGAATTCTTAGATGTAGATGTTGATAGGATGTCTTATTTTGAGTTGAGGGACTACATAAAGGAACTAGGATATACAATAGATTGTGATTTTTTCATCAAGTGGGATGGGTTATTGGTCCTTGTTGATAATGATAAGGTTATATTTGACCTTTTCAATATGGTGAATGATGGGGATACAGTGAAGGTGTATGTTTTTCATGGGGTTAGTGAAGCTAATCAGGCCCCACTTGAATTGGAGTTTGTCCCCCATGTGACTGAAAGTGGGGTAGGTGAGGAATCTTTTAATGAGACTTCTAACCCTAATAATCAGCCTCCTACTTCTACTTTTCCTTCCATCCCTACAACTGGTCCTTCTGAAACTTCCAGCACTCCATTTGAATTTCAGTCTTCTACTGTGCCTCCACCATCTCCTTCTATTGTGCCTCCTCCTTCATCTGATTATCCTATAATAGATGATGATCCAACTGATGATGAAGTGGAAGATGAATCAGGATCTGAAGGGGATACTAGTGAAGATACTGAGGTTGACAGTGATGTTCATCAAGAGTATGTAGATATAAGGGCAACCAAGAGGCATTTCAAAAGGTCACAAAGGAGAAGTAGGGGAACTACTTCAGATCAGATTAATGTTAATGAGAAAGGTCCAGATATAGGGTATGATGAGACAAATAATGGTATTAGGGAAAGCTTAGTTGGTAAGCTAGGAGGTGATGAACCTTATTATCTAAGTGATGAAGTTCCTAGCTTTGAAATAGATGGTGAAGAGGTTGATCAAGTAGTGCATAAACCTGTTAGGAGGAAGAAAACCCCAAATAGAGTTGTGTTTGATACAACTGCTGAAAAGATTGTTTGGGAATTAGGACTGGTTTTTGGAACTGTTGAAGAATTTAGAGTGGCAGTGACAAGATATGCAATCCAAGAACATATTCAAATTGAAAAATATGTAAATGAGCCTGGCAGAGTTAGAGTGAGATGTTGTAAAGAGAGTTGTCCTTGGTTGTTGTGTGCAAGTAAGGATAAAACTAGTGGAGATTTCATTGTTAAAACATACAACCCTATCCATAAATGTTTGACATCAACTCATAACTACCTGTGCAACTCAAAGTTTTTGGCCACCAAATACAAAGAAAGAATAACTCAACAGCCAAACATCAGCATTGTCTTGTTGCAGGACATTATTAGAAAGGAGTTGGATATTAATGTTGGTAGGACAACAGTGAGAAGAGCTAGGACTAGAGTGTTACAAGAGATCATGGGTGATCACATTATGGAGTATGGTAGGATTTTTGATTATAGAGATGAAATATTAAGGAGTAATCCAGGTAGTACTTGTGTAGTGAAGGTTGGAGAAGATTCTGAAACTGGGCAGAAAATTTTTGAAGGATTTTATGTTTGCTTCAATGCTTTAAAGAAAGCATTTTTTGGAGGTGCTAGAAGGTTGATTGGTTTTGATGGGTGTTTTCTCAAAGGTGTGTGTAAAGGCCAGTTGTTAGTGGCAGTTTGTAGAGATGGAAACAACCAAATGCTCCCTATTGCTTGGGCAGTTGTTGAGGTTGAGAATCAGTATACTTGGACATGGTTTCTTGAACTAGTGAAGAATGATCTTGAACTTGGAGAAGGGCATCAACTATCCATCATTAGTGATATGCAAAAGGTAATTACTGATATCCATCTTACTATTTTATTGTTGTTGAGTTTTTCACTTAAGTTGATTCTTTTTCTGTTATGTTGGTTTGTTAGGGACTAGAAATTGTTGTGGATACTTTATTGCCACTTGTTGAACATAGAAAATGTGCAAGACATGTTCTTGCAAATTGGTCAAAAAATTGGAAAGGAGTTGAAAGAAGAAGAGTGTTTTGGAGGATTGCTAAATCCACATTTGAAGCTGAGCTGAAGGACAATATAGAGACAATGAGGAAATTAGGACAAGAAGGTTTAGATAATCTTTTATGGTACAATTTGAATACATGGTGCAAGAAGTATTTTGAAGAATATAGCAAATGTGATGTTGTGGACAACAATATGGCAGAAAGCTTTAATGCTTGGATAGTGTCTGCAAGGTATAAAACCATCATTACAATGCTTGAGGAGATAAGGGTGAAGATGATGAAAAGAATTGGTGATTTGAGAGAGTTCTCAAACACTTGGATCACTGATATATCTCCTATGTCTTTGAAGATTTTGCAAGAAAACATTCAAAAGTCTATGCAATGTAACTTGACTTGGAATGGAGAAAGAGGTTTTGAGATTAAACACCATGGGTTTACACACACTGTGGACATTGTTAGTAGGATGTGTAGTTGCAGATCCTGGCAGCTTAGGGGAATTCCTTGTCCTCATGGTGTTGCTGCCCTTCATTACAAAAACTTGGAACCAATCCATTATGTGGCTAGCTGTTATAGCAAGGAAACCTACCTCAACACATATGCCCATTTTATTCAGCCAATGAATAACATGAAAATGTGGTCAACCTCAAATAATCCAATTGTAAAGCCACCAAAGATCAGAAAGTTGCCTGGAAGACCAGTTAAGGTTAGAAGAAAGGAAGCAGATGAAAGCAGAAAAACTGGAAAGTTGAGCAAAAGAGGTGCTGTAATGACTTGTAGCAAATGTGGCACACAAGGACACAATAAAAGAGGATGTCCTACAAGAAACCAAGCTGATCCAAGTCAATCAACTGAACCAGTTTCTCAGGCAAGAAGTACTGCTCCAAGTCAGTCATCTGAACCATGTTCTCATACACAGGTACTTTTATTTGTTACTCTCAAATGTATGTTATATGTTGATGTATATATATTGATATATTAATATACAGGCTACTGAAAGTGGTAGAGGAAAAGGCACAGGAAGAGCAACAAAAGGAAGAGCAACAAGAGGAAGAGCAAGTGGCAGAGGTGTTCCAGCTCAATCACATGAAAATGTTACAAACACAGAGGTAATATATCTAATTATTATATCATTGTTAGATAATATAGATATGCTTTAATATTTGATTTCAAAGTACAGACTGTAAATGGTAGAGGTAGAGGTAGAGGTACAGGTAGAGGAGCAGGATTAGGAAGAGAAATGGCTCAAGAAAGAAATGTGAATGAAGGACTAAGTAGAGGAAGAGGAATGACTCAACATAGTCAAACTAGTTCAGAAGCAAACTACAGTAGAGGAGGCCTAGGAAGAGGGAAGAGACCAGTAGAACATGAAGACACTACTGGAGGACAAACAAGACCTTTTAAAAGGCCAAGAATGGTAGGTGTTGGCATATACCAAGCTAAAGATGGATTTACAACTCTCAATGTAAGTTTACAACTATCAATGCAAGTTTACAATTGTGATTGCAAAACTCAATGTAATTGTCTAATATTTGACTGTGTATTTATTTGACTAAGCAGCCTGGATTGCCAAGTAGAAGAGTCATCAATACTGGTACAAAAGTTACAAAGAGGGCTGATGTTGTCACTGGTGATATTGGCTACACACCAGTACGTGGATTCAAATGGAAGGGGAAGACAACTATTACAAGTAGCAATCTGGAAAGAATGAGGGCTGAAAAGGTTATCCAAACTAGGTCTGTAGCTGCTGCTAATGCTGCTAATAGCCAAGGTCAAACAACTTCAAGTAGAAAAACTTCTGTGCCATGGAAGTAGGGCATTTTGATGTTGTCTTGTTCATTTTGACAAACAAAATTTAACTAAGCATATATTTGTGTTGTTTTTTATTGGAAACAAACTCAATTTTGGGTGTAACCAAACAAACTTGAATGGTTGGAATCAAACTCGATTATGAAGTCTTCTTTTTTGTCAGTTTTGTTATTGCCTTCTTAATTGTAATTGACATATTTGTGAAGCTTCTCAAATGGTTGCCACGATAATATAGATTAGAGAACCAAATACATTAACTAATTGTTCAAATCATAACAATTTCGACAACAAAGAACAACAATAACTTGAACATTCAACAATCTTTCAAGTTACACACACCTACAACTAGCAAGATCTATTCAATTAGCTTCTAGGTACACACACCTACAATTTCAAAAATTTTAAAGTAACTAAACATGTCTATGGCAATTTTGGTTGTAAACACCTACAACTTCCATCCTTCACATTCTTGGTTAGACTTAAACATAGAAAACACACAATAATGATCAAGACGATTAGCTTCAAGTTACAACATTTGCCCTTCTTTTTCTCCTTCATCATGACTTGGTTACTTTCAACACGACTTTCATAAGATGTCAATATTTCTTCCAACTCCTTAATTCTCTTTGCTAATCTCGGAATAACATACTTGGATCTTATATCAACTTCTTCTCGATCCCTCCATCTAAAGAAGTTGCACGCATCCTCCTAAAATACGCAAAACACAAATTAAAGAAAAATACATAAACAAAAGATCTCCATAAAAAAATTAGTAAACATACACGATAGCGTGGACAAGACCAAAATCTTCGAGCTGGGTTATGCTCCGACCATGAAGTTTGCATTGATAGTAAGTCACCATGTTTGCATCGCAGTTTCACTCGCAACATCGGATCATTCTCATCATTACAAATACGATTCAACATTGCATTTGACATTTTCAATCAAAAACTAACCACAAAATTGAAAAGAAATTCAACCATAAAAAAACTTCAAATTAACGTTTATACTGGAAATTAAAAGAGAAAAGACGAATTCCTACCTTATTTTCTTGAGGAAGATGAAGAAGTCGTCAAAAAGAGAGCACCAATATTGTTCTTGCCATGGAAATCAAATTGTTAGGGCTACCAACGGCCATTTTTTGAGTTTAAATTGGGGAAGAAACAAAAATTGATTAAATAATTAATATTAAAGAAAGAAAATGACATGTGGCTGTTTTTAAGTGGTAAATAAAAAGGAAAAATGACCCATCACGCGCCTAACGTGCGTGTAAACAACCCGGATGAGTTAATGGTAAAAATGGCCAATTTACAACGATATATAGTTGTTTAGTGGTGTGATAGGACACTTCAAAAGTTTAGGTGTCTTTATGCAAATATGGGACAACTTCGATGGTCTCTTTATGTCTTTTCTCTAAAAACAAGTACGCATTACCTTTTGTTGGAAAGGTAAAAAGTAATAGTCATGTCATCACCTTATTAATCCCGTTTGGATTTGGACTCTTAGTTCTAATTCTTTTTTAGTTTAATCATATCTACTTTCTCCGTTTAAAAAAGAATATCTCTATTTCCTTTTAAGTTTTGTTTCAAAAAGAATGATTCCTTTCCTTTTTTGGCAACACTTTAACTTTAATTTTTCATGTGACATGTTTAAGATTACAAGATTAAAGGGCATTTGGTAGATTTGGTATAACTTTAATTTAGAACCACAAGATTAAAAGATCTTTTTTTTTAAACTCTATTTCAAATTAAACTAGGTCAATCTTTTTGAAACAGAGAGTGTAATATACAAAATATGGGTGGGTGTGAGGGTGTGGCCTAAGCCAAAGACTTTACTTCAACCCTTACTAGCCGTCACTGACTACATGTAAACAAGAAGTTTTAATCATATTTTCAATAATCCTGTTGCTGTAATTTTTAAAAGTAAAAATGAAAAATTTTAAAACCATTTTTAATTCATGTATTATAAATCTTATTTTTAATCATGACAATCAACATCGATGAAGAATACGTGACGAATAAGATTATCATGCATATGAAGAAGGTGAATCAAAATTTGTTAAGAAAAACTAACCAAAGGGAGAGATTTGTTAGGACTTTGTCCTAATATTTTTACCATATTTGAATTTTAATTTTATCTTGAAGAAAAATTAAAGCATTAACATAATTATTTTTACTTTTTCTGAAATGAGAATATAATTCTCTTTAATATTTCGTTATCCTTTCCCTATAGGAAAATTTGTAGTCATTTAAAGAGTTGTTTATGGGGATATTATTCTCTTAAAAGTTTTAATATTTTTAGTTAATATTAGTTTTATATAATAAAATTATATTTTAGTATAAATTTTTTCATCTAATTTATCATCGTCTTGATTTGTAATTGTAAACTTACGTATGACGTCTTAATCACTTTCTGAATCCAACAAGTGATATAGAGCACCTGGTTCAATAGTTTCATGACTCGATGGTTCATTAAGGTTTAAGATGCATTCAAGAGATTGCAAATAAATTTGATGATAATAATTTTTATCAAGCTACATGTGGGGGCGATCAAATCCGTCGGTGTCCTAATTCCAAAATCAAACTAGAGGTCTTAAAAAAATTATGTATGTTTTTATCAAATAAAAAATATAATAAACATAAGATATAAAATAAAAATACTATTAGAAATTAGAATAATATTACCAAATTCAAGAACTATGAAGACTTGATTTCCAAAAATGAATTGGATTGTCGCGATATACTTTTCTCCAAATTTAAAATTTTAACTATATTTTTTAAAGTTGAAATTATCGATACAACAAGGTAATTCTTAAGGTTTGACTAATAGAGGTTAAATTAGAAAAGAGAAAGAGATAAGAAATAGAAGAGATAATAGAATGATAGAATATACGTATAAAAATAAAAATAAAAAATAAATAAGGTAAAAATGAATAACATGTACAATTAAAAAAAGTACACATTACTTTTTATTGGAAAGGTAAAAAGAAATAGTCATATGAAATCACCTTACTAAACCTGTTTGAATTTGGACTTTTAGTTCTAATTTTTTTTTAAATTTAATTCTAACTAATAAACAAAATATAGGGGGGCTAAGGCCAAACACTTTACTTCAACCCTTACTAACGGTCCCTGACTACATGTGGAGAAGAAGGTACCGTATTTTCAATATTTTTATTGTTGCAATTTTTAAAAATAAAAATTAAATTTTTTAAATAAGTTTTAACTCATATATTTTAAATCTTATTTTTAACCATGACAACCAACATCAATGAAGACTATGTGACGAATAAGATCATCATGCATACTAAGAAGGTAGATCAAATTTTGTGAAGAAAATCAAATTAATAGGAGAAATTTGTTAGGATTTTGTTCTAATTTTACCTTGAAGGAAAATTAAGCATTACCATGATTGCTTTTACTTTTTTGTGAAAGGAATATATTGTTCTCTTCTATATTTCATTATCTTTTCCTTTGAGAAAAATTTTATAAATCTATAAATTAAATATCCATATTCTCATAGATGAACATAACAACATTTACAATGTAGTCATTTAAAGAGTCTTGTGTATGGAGAGATTTACTCTACCAACAGTTTTAAATTTTTGTTTTATATTAGACTAAATTTTTTCATCTAATTTATCAAGTCTTAATTTGCAATTGTAAGATTTCGCATGACTCCCTAATCACTTTCAAACCCAAAAAAATATCTTCTTCTCAATAATGTTATTCTTCTGTTCATCCCTATCACAAACATAAAAAGAAAATCAAATATAATTCCCTCATTATTCTTATTTGAGTTGTTGTTCGGGCTTTGGAACTCCAATTACAAAGTGTGCTCAAAAGTTTGTTAGAGATAGTAATTACATGTTGAAGAATCAAGTTCATTGTTTTGGATTTGGGGTCATAAATTCACAAAATCAATTTTTAGATTTTCAAGCTTTTAAAATCTCTTTCATATATTTTTTTGAGATTTCAACTAAAATCTTCAAATATTAATCTTCAAACTAAAAAAGACAGTTATTAAATGTCAAATTCTGGCCTTAATTGCAATATCCAATCAATTTTTAGTAACATTGAATTAAATCTCTTCAATTTTTTGCACTTCAAAAGCCCAACAAAGGCTAGAAATTTCTCACCAACAAGTTTAAAATGAGTTGCTATTTTCAACTTTCAACATAAAGAATAACTTTGAAGAGTTTTTTACCATCTTTCAACCTTGAGAATTAAACTTTCAGTCTCAGATTCGATGACAATAAAACCTTAACAATAAACTCAATCATTCAACACACAATTACAATCTCAAAAGAACTTCAGCGCACCTTGAAATCGAAATTTCAAAGTCCAAACAATAACTCAAACAAAAATAGTGAAAGAATTTTTGATATTTAAAAAAATTGTGATATAGATGAACAAGGAAGAACAACTAACAGAACTGTTATGTCAACACATATGACAAAGATAACATTTAAGGGTATTAATAGTCCAAAACATAGACGACAAGGGTAGTTTTAATCCCAAACATAAATGAAGGGTATATATGAGCTATTTCGAATGGTTCGAGGGTATTAATTACTATTTCCATAAAAATGAAGTGTAGTGACATTCATTGAAATATCAGTAGATGGGTGAATTTTGATTATAAAATAAAGTTGAGTGACTTTCTACGTGTATCATTTAAAATTGAGTGACTTTATGAGTGAACTATTCAAAATTGAGTGATCATATGAAATATTACACGGTTTATACATTTATATTTAAATGTTTTTTTTTAAAAAAAAATGTAACACTTATATATACGATTTCGAGAGAGGAACATAGGTTTACATGAACCCGATAACTCCTTCTAAGATACGCTCGTGACTGGATCATAAATATCAAAACCTAATGAATAACTAAAAATCCTAAAAAGTGTTCTTGATTTATATAGTGAAAGTTTCTTTCATATATAGTTGATGTTTGTTGATTTATGAGAAACTATAAGTCGAAATCAGAGAAATTGACGATAAAGATTAGATGTATTGAAGACAAAATTTGTTACTTTACATTGAGTTGTAAGTTTGTATTTATACACATCTAACTACCTTCCAATTCTTGTTAATTGAAAGTAACTAACCTAACTGTTAAGCTCCTATTTAACTAACACTTTATAATTGATTTTTGGAAGGGTTTATAACTAAACATTCTTCTTGAGTTCCGTCAGCATATAGGCACTCAACTTCTTCATTAGAATGATCAACTTATTGTAAAAGTGCTATGTTATTTGGTTCCAATTTATGTATTATTATTATTTTTGTTATAATATGAAATTTGGGATTTCTTAAAATTTTCAACAACATTCTTAAAAATTATTAGTGGGTAAATTATAAAGAAAAGTTCGGTTGGATAATTTATTTACAAGAAAAATGGTTGAATTGATCGTTTGGTCATAGCTTCCTTTCGCTTTAGCCATTAATGGCTTCTCTTCCTTCCTTCCTCTCCTCCTCCATCATCATCTTCTTTTGCTTCATCTTTTTTTTAAAATATAAATTTGACGGACCGCAAACGTAAATTATTTCTATTGAATTATATATTAAAATTTTCGAAACACCGAGAGGATTTTATATCTAAAATTTGGTTCTGTTTAGAGATGATTTTGATTGATCAAGATTGAATATCCATCGTATAGTTTATGTATACTTCATGTATATTAAGCTATATCCAGTAATCTAAGTGTATCACAATGTATAATTAGTGTATAGCACATGTACATGTAAGCTATGTTGTATAGTTCGTTTATATTTTCTATAACTTTACATTTTGTGTGTCAATTATCGAAGACTTTATCGGCCTAAAGCAAGCTCCTCGTTCCTGATTTCTCAAGCTCAAAGTATTTCTCCTATCGCATGGCTATACTTCTTGTTACTCTTACTCATCCTTGTTTGTATGTCATACTCCATCATCTACTATCTAGTATCTACCTCTTTGTTGTTGGGTTATGGGTCTTTTCCCCTTCCTATGTGGATAAATAAAAGCCCAATTTGGACCAACTCATTTTTGCCCATAGGCCCATTCTTATTAGGCAAATATAAGCCTATTTAGGGTCTTATTTTCAAAAAAAAACACAACAGTTTTTCAGCAGCCAAAAAAGAGAGATTGAGCAGTTTTTTCGCAGTCAAAAATTCAGCCCTAACAACCAACTTCAAATTGCGATTCCCGCTTCGTTTCTTGTCCGATTGAGCTGATTTTTGGACAGCATATTATCTTCATCTCAATCTTTGATTAGGAACTGACAGAGTTGGATTTGGTGGCCTGCAACTTCAGTTTTGCTGTCGTTAACAGTAGCTGCAAAATTGGTGATTTTGCTCCTTTAATTCTCTAGATTTGGTGCTATCTTATTTTGTTGTTGCTCGTTGTTTGGCACTTGTTTTGTGGCCAATTTTTGAGAACAATATTGTAACTCTTGGTGATTATAGTGGAGTTTTTGGTCCCGTGGTTTTTTACTCTTCACATCGAAGGGTTTTCCACGTAAATCTTGGTGTCTTGTGTGATTGGTTTATTATTGTCTTGTTATATTTGTTTGGTTGAATTACTTGCTTCCTTACTATCATATTGCTTGTTGTTGTTTGTCTTCTCTTGGTTCAAATCGAAAAGGAAAAGTATAGACTTGGGTATTCTTCCGCTGTTATCCTGTCAGGCATTCTTTGTTATTGCCTTGTCTTTCCCAACAAAGTGGTATCAGAGCATTGGTTATTGTTGATTGTCGTTTTGAATGATGGAGGCAAATATGAGCAAAATGGTGTGTTTAAATGGCAGTAACTATCATATTTGGAAAGGCAAGATGAAAGATCTTCTATTTGTCAAGAAGATGCATTTACCTGTGTTTGCTTCTAATAAGCCTCAGTCTTTGAATGATGAAGAATGGGAATTTGAGCATCTGCAGGTTTGTGGCTATATTAGACAATGGGTTGAAGATAATGTTAGAAATCATATTGTGAATGAGACACATGCCAAAAGTTTGTGGGACAAGCTCGAGACACTTTATGCTTCGAAGACTGGCAACAACAAGTTGTTCCTATTGAAACAATTAATGAATATCAGGTATAAAGAGGGCACTCCTATTTCTGATCATATTAATGATTTTCAGGGTGTTCTTGACCAGCTGTCCGGAATGGGTGTAAAGTTTGATGATGAGATACAGGGACTTTGACTTCTTAATACTCTGCCAGACTCTTGGGAAACTCTTCAAGTTTCTTTGACTAATTCTGCTCCCAGTGGTGTTGTAACCATGGAATATACTAAGAGTGGTGTCTTGAATGAAGAAATGAGAAGAAGATCTCAAGCCTCTCTTCTTCAGTTCACACTCCGATGTTTTGGTTACTGAAGATAGGGGAAGAAACAAGTCCAGAGGTCAGAATGATAGAGGTAAAAGTAGAAGCAAGTCAAAGTCTAAATACAAGAATATTACATGTGACTATTGCCACAAGAATGGGCATATCATGAAATATTGTTACAAGCACAAGAGAGATATGAGACAACAAAAGAGAGAAGGCGATAATGAAAATCGTGTTGCTGTTGTTGCTAATGATGATCTTCTTGTTTCTTGTGATGCAAATGCCATTAATCTTGTTCGTGATGAGTCTAGCTGGTTTGTGGATTCTGGTGCTACTTCTCATGTCACGCCAAAGAAGGAATTATTTTCTTCTTATACTCCAGGTAATTTTGGAACGTTGAAAATGGGCAATAATCATGAAGTTGAAGTTATTGGCATTGGGACAGTTTATTTGGAAAGTAACAATGGTTCCAAACTAGTTCTCAATAATGTCAAGCATGCTCCAGATGTTCGCTTGAATTTGATTTCTGTGGGATATCTTGATGATGAGGGTTATGTTAATACACTTGGTGTTGGCCAGTGGAAGCTTACTAGAGGTTTGATGGTTGTGGCCCGTGGTGACAAGTTGTCTAACTTGTATGTATTTCAGGGCTCCATATGCAGAGACTTAGTAAATTTGGTGGAGAATGATACTTCATCAGAGTTATGGCATAGAAGGCTGAGTCATATGAGCGAGAAGGGGATTGATAGTTTGGCTAAGAAAAATTTGCTTTCTGGAGTGAAACAAGCAAAGTTGAAGAAATGTGTTCATTGCTTAGCCGGTAAACAAAAAAGAGTTTCTTTTCAGAGTCATCCGCCTTCAAGAAAGCTTGATTTGCTGGAGTTGGTACATTTTGATTTGTGTGGTCCTTTTAAGGTAAGATCTCATGGTGGTGCACTTTACTTTGTGACTTTTATTGATGATCATTCTCGCAAACTCTGGGTATTTCCTTTGAAGTCCAAGGATCAAGTACTTGATGTGTTCAAGAGTTTTCAGGCCTTGGTTGAAAGACAAACAGGGAATACATTGAAATGCATCCGTTCAGATAATGGTGGTGAGTATATTGGTCCTTTTGATAGATATTGCAGAGAGCAGGGTATTAGGCATCAGAAAACTCCTCCAAAGACTCCTCAGTTAAATGGTTTAGCAGAGAGGATGAACAGAACTCTAGTTGAGAGGGTTAGATGTATGCTTTCAGATGCTAAGCTGTCAGATTCCTTTTGGGTAGAAGCACTTAATACTGCTGCTTATGTTATCAATTTATCTCCTGCTGTTGCTTAAGATGGTGATGTCCCTGACAGAGTTTGGACTGGTAAGAATGTTTCTTATGATCATCTTAGAGTCTTTGAGTGTAAAGCCTTTGTACATGTTCATAAGGATGAAATGTCAAAGTTGGATGTTAAAACTAGGCAGTGTATCTTCATTGGTTATGGTCAAGATGAATTTGGCTATCGTTTCTATGATCCTGTTGAGAAGAAACTTGTTAGAAGCCGTGATGTTGTGTTCTTTGAAGACCAAACAATTGAAGATTTTGACAAAGCTGACAAGACTGATTTTCAGAGTAGTGAGAGCTTAGTTGATGTTGATCCAGTTCCTTTGACTATTGCACCGGAAGAAAATCTTCATAATGATGAAAATCAAATTGATAATGAAGATGGTGATCATGTTCAGAATGACCGGCATAATGTTGTTGATGCTCCAGTGCAAGATGATGTGGTTGTCCAACAACCAATTATAGATGCTCCAGAGAGTTCTCTCAGACGATCTAGTAGAGAGAGAATTACTTCATCTCGTTATTCTCCCAATGAGTATGTACTCTTGACTGACGGGGGAGAACCTGAGAGTCTTGATGAGGCCATGGAAAGTGAAGAAAAAGAAAGGTGGTTTGATGCTACGGAAGATGAGATTAAATCTTTGCATGATAATCATACCTTTGATTTGGTTAAGTTACCTAAAGACAGAAAATCTTTGAAAAACAGGTGGGTTTTTCGGGTGAAACATGAAGATGGTAATCCAGTTCCACGGTACAAAGCTAGATTAGTTGTCAAGGGATTTAATCAGAAAAAGGGAGTTGATTTTGATGAGATATTCTCTCCAGTTGTGAAGATGTCATCCATTCGTGTGGTTCTAGGCTTGGCTGCAAGTCTAGATTTAGAAGTTGAGCAAATGGATGTTAAAACTACTTTCCTCCATGGTGACTTAGATGAAGAAATTTATATGGAGCAACCGGAAGGTTTTGAAGTCAAGGGTAAAGAGAATTATGTTTGCAAATTGAAGAAGAGCTTGTATGGTTTGAAACAAGCTCCCAGGAAGTGGTACAGGAAGTTTGGTTATTTTATGAGTCAGCAGGGCTTCAAGAAGACTTCTTCAGACCATTGTGTTTTTGTGCAAAAGTTCTCTGATGGTGACTTTATTATTGTGTTGCTTTATGTTGATGACATGCTTATTGTTGGTCATAATAATTGCAGGATTCAGAAGTTGAAGCAAGAGTTGAGTAAGTCTTTTGCTATGAAAGACTTAGGACCAGCAAGACAAATTCTTGGCATGCAGATTGTCCGTGATAGAAAGGCCAAGAAATTGGTATTATCACAAGAGAAGTACATTCAGAAAGTACTTCGCAGATTCAGCATGGACAAAGCTAAGGTTGTCAGTACACCTTTAGTTATGCACTTCAAATTGGGCACGAAACAGTGTCCTTCTAGTGATGATGAGAAGGAATATATGAAGAAAGTTCCTTATGCTTCAGCTGTTGGTAGTTTGATGTATGCGATGGTTTGTACAAGACCGGATATTGCTCACGCTGTTGGAGTTGTTAGCCGTTTTCTTTCTAATCCGGGAAGAGAACATTGGAATGCTGTGAAGTGGGTTATGAGATATCTCTGTGGAACTTCTAGTCTGAGTTTGTGTTTTGGTACAGGGAGCCTATTCTTTGTGGTTATACTGATTCAGACATGGCTGGTGATGTTGATACTCGCAAGTCTACTTCAGGGTACTTGGTTACTTTTGCAGGGGGAGTTGTGTCTTGGCAATCTAGGTTGCAAAAATGTGTTGCTCTATCTACTACAGAAGCTGAGCTTATTGCTGTCGTTGAAGCTTGTAAAGAATTGCTTTGGATGAAGAGATTCTTGGGGGAACTTGGTTGTGCTCAAGAGAGGTATGTGCTTTATTGTGACAGTCAAAGTGCTATACATCTTGGCAAGAATTCTACGTTCCATGGTCGGTCTAAACACATTGATGTGAGATACCATTGGATTCGAGATGTCTTGGATTCTAAGTTGCTTGAGCTTGAAAAGATTCATACAAATGACAATGGTTCCGATATGATGACTAAAGCTTTGCCAAGAGGGAAGTTTGAAGATTGTTGCATGGTCGCCGGGATGGCGGTCTCCTCCACATAGTCGTGAGGGGGAGAATTGTTGGGTTATGGGTCTTTTTTCCCTTCCTATGTGGATAAATAAAAGCCCAATTTGGACCAACCCATTTTTGCCCATAGGCCCATTCTTATGAGGCAAATATAAGCCTATTTAGGGTCTTATTTTCAAAAAAAACACAACAGTTTTTCAGCACCCAAAAAGAGAGATTGAGCAGTTTTTCGCAGTCAAAAATTCAGCCCTAACAACCAACTTCAAATTGCGATTCCCGCTTCGTTTCTTGTCCGATTGAGCTGATTTTTGGACAGCATATTATCTTCATCTCAATCTTTGATTAGGAACTGACAGAGTTGGATTTGGTGGCCTGCAACTTCAGTTTTGCTGTCGTTAACAGTAGCTGCGAAATTGGTGATTTTGCTCCTTTAATTCTCTAGATTTGGTGCTATCTTATTTTGTTGTTGCTCGTTGTTTGGCACTTGTTTTGTGGACAATTTTGGAGAACAATATTGTAACTGTTGGTGATTATAGTGGAGTTTTTGATCCCGTGGTTTTTTACTCTTCACATCGAAGGGTTTTCCACGTAAATCTTGGTGTCTTGTGTGATTGGTTTATTATTGTCTTGTTATATTTGTTTGGTTGAATTACTTGCTGCCTTACTATCATATTGCTTGTGGTTGTTTGTCTTCTCTTGGTTCAAATCGAAAAGGGAAAGTATAGACTTGGGTATTCTTCCGCTGTTATCCTGTCAGGCATTCTTTGTTATTGCTTTGTCTTTCCCAACATTTGTTAATGTGGACGACATCATCATAACGGGTAGTGATGTCTCTTATATCTACTAATTCACCCAATCCCTTGATCTTTACTTCTATCTCTTAAAGACCTTGGTGTTCTCTCCTTTTTCTTGGGTATTGAAGTTGCTCGTGAGGGATCTGGGGTGCATCTCTCTCAAGCTAGATACATTACCGTCTCGAACAAAATGACAGATTGCAAACATTCTCCTTCTCCAACAGATAACACATTCCAATTGTCTACACATTGTGAAACCTTTAATAATCCATCATTATATAAGAGTATTGTTGGGGCTCTTCAATATTCGATCATTACAAGATCAAAGGTCTTTTTTTGGAGTGAGTCGTGTTTGTCAATATATGAATAATCCTACCTTGGATCATTATAAAGTCGTCATCAAACGGGTTATTCTCTATCTCAAAGTCTCCCTTGCACATGAAATAACTATCACGTACGCCATCTGCTTCATCTACTATAAATGTCTATTGTGATGTAGGGTGGGTTCTTGATCATTGTTCTCTCATGGATTTGTTATATATTATGGTCCTAATCTAATCAGTTGGTCCTCACAAAAGCAAAATGTAGTAGTTCTATCTAACACTGAAGCTGAATATTGTATCATAGCATTTGTCGCATCAGAAGTATCCTGAATAACTAGGGGTAGGCATTCGGTATTTTGATTCAGTTTCGGGTTTTTTTTTGATTTATTCGGTTTTCGTTTTTGTAAATTGTGTACCGAATACCGAACCAAAATATTTCAGTTCGGTTTTTATTATTTCGGTTCGGTTTTGTTATTTCGGTTTTTTTAATGGGCCTGCTTAGTTGGGCTTTTAAAAATTTACAAATTTTTTTGTTTGATTTTCAGCTTAGTGGGCTAAAAATAGTTATATCAAAAAGTTTTTTACTTTTTAATTTTTTATTTTAAATTATAATATTTATTATTTAATATTAATAATTAATATAATATAAATATATATCATTATATAATATATTTTGGTAAACCGAAATACCGAATTACACAAAATCACATACCAAAATACCGAAAAATACAAAAATATATACCAAATATCGAACCGAAAATCGAAAAAACCAAAACCGAAATACCAAAAAAAATCGGTTCGGTACGGTATTTCGATTTTCCGGTGTTTATGCACAGCCCTATGAATAACTAGTTTGCTTAAGGAACTTTGATTGACATATCCCCGTCCTCCCATGATATTCTATAATAACATTAGTGTCATTATTATCTTACTATCAATCCTGTCTTTCATTAATGGTCAAAGCATATCGAAATTGACTATCATTTCGTTTGAGAGAGAGGACAACTTTGTGTTTAGTACATTCCCTCAACTGATCAAGTTGATGTATTTACTAAAGCTCTAAGCTCCTCTCAATTCTCTCACCTATGATCCAAGATCATTGTCTCCAAACCGACATGCATTCGTCGGGGGTGGGGTGGGGTGGGGTTTAGATGATAATGATTTCTTATTTGCGAGAATATAGGATTCCTTCGTAGATATTAATTAAGTCTTGTATGTAAATTGAAAGTCCTTTATTTTCTGTAATTAGGATAGTATTTATTTTGTATCTGAACTCTATTATCTACATTATCAGCCTATATATAAATCACTGGATGAAGAATGCACATGCATATCACGGACCCAACTTAAGGCTTTCTTGTCAGACGTATAATTTCGCTTAACAATATATCCTATTATATATCAATTTGTAAATTTATTAATATGCTAGCCAACCTATAAGAAATCGGTTGATTCAGTAATAAAATATCAATTATTGAAGTGTAGTGTAACGACTAATCTCTAATCTACATAGTACTTTTTTTCGAAGAAAGTACCTTACAAAAAGGACGACTTTAAAACAGTAACACCATCAAATGGATAAATTAATCTAAATGTTCAATTGATTGTCCCATTTTCATTGTCCATGACTCGATAAAGTGCAACATACTTTTTATTTACATATCATTGGTGTTCTTATTAGTTTGCTGACTTGCCCTTTATTCTTTTAAGTAAAATCAATAATTAATTTCATGGCTTTAGCTTTTAGGAATTCGAACTACAAAAGGAAAACTAAATAATTACAAATATATATTATCGTAAAATATTGAATGAGCCTAATATACACAGAATAAAAATGTAAAAATGGTAACTATTGACGGCTTAAGAGTTAACGTGATGAGAAAATTGAAAAATCCACTCCACACTAATAAACTGTTAATTATAAACTTTAATATGTTCCCCAACTGTTTATTCCATAGTCAAAATACTATTTAAAAGCATCACATTATTAATTTGGAAATGTCTATAGCGCCAAATCACGATAGATTTGAAATCACAACTTCAAAAACTTACAAAATTTGGTTGAGCATTTGCTGAGCACGAGCCTAACATTTCTTTTCAATTGTTATATGTATGTAAAAACAGTGCACCATTTTAAAATAAATTTCTTTATTATGATGTTAACATGGGTATAAAAATTCTCACATATAGATGACTGTAATCAAGAAAACTTACATAACACTAACACCTTTCTTCCCAATATGTCAATTGCAACTCTAAATCTAAGAAGAAAAAAATTATGCTGAAGTTTAAGAATAGAAATTCATCCTACGGCCTGGTAGAAAATTCAACATCTATCTATATATATTTATTTATTTATTATATCATAACATTATATATTATTATAAGTGGGAAGTTCCAAAATGTAAAGTTGAAATATCATTTTACTAAAGAAATTCATGTAGAAATCTCATGTAGAGAAATCAAGAATTGTATTGATATATTGATATGCGATCAATTATTGATGAATTGATGAATAATAATGTTAAGTACATACTCCTTATATAGGAGAGAATTGTAGAGTCCTAAGTTAAACTATACTTAGAATCCTACTACAATACCTATTACTACTATAATAATAATGCAATTATAAATAATTTAATCTTAGTTGTACTATAATCCTAATCATAAAAAATAATTCTAGACGAAATATAATCCTAATTAACCTAGGTAGTCTAATCCTAGTGCGACTCTAATTCTTCAACAACAATGTAATTCGCCAGTCACCTTTGTTGGACCTGTTTCTTCGACATGTTCCAATCCTCAGCTTCCTTCTTCATCTACACTTGTTCTAGACAAGTTAGTCAACTGCGTTGGACCTGTTCCTTTGACATGTTCCAATAGTCAATTTCCTTCTTCTTCAACACTTCCCCTCAAGCTAGTGAGTAGAGGAACAGTTACTCCTAACTTGCTTTGAATATCCAGCAAAAAAAACTTTGAATATCCAGACAAAACTTATTTTGTCAATGCTTCGGTATGTTGATGTTGTTGATTCTGAATATCTAACCAGTTTTTTTTAATACCCAGCAAAAACTTGTTTATTGATGTTGTTGTTTCCTCTTCTCCTGCCTTTTTGAGGAGATAATATCATGTTATGGTTTTGTTATGACACTTTTTTTTTCTCTTTCCTTATATCAAAGTCTGTGAGAGCATTAAATTGATTAAGGGTGGATATTGTGCCTTACCTAAACTTCTAGCAAAATTAATTGCTTTTGTATGTCTTCTTTATATGATTTTCCTTCCCTAGCAGTCTGTCCAGTGGAACAACTACTTTTACTTAGTTCATTTTTTGTGATATAAATCAATTGGGATATGTTTGTCCTCTTTATGAGATAATTTGTTGGCTTAAGTTTAATGGAGCAAGCGACAATTATTTGGTGAAGTCAGAAGGTTGACATGATTTTTGGTAGAATGGATCATTGCAACGTGTGAATTTTATTTCATTTTTTTTAATGATCAATACATAGAGAGCGGAAGAGCTTTAAGCTTTAATACAACGAAGAAATCCATGTAGAAATCTCATGTAGAGAAATCAAGGATTGTATTGACACATTGATATGCGATCAATTATTGATGAATTGATGAATAATAATGTTAAGTACATACTCCTTATATAGGAGAGAATTGTAGAGTCCTAAGTTAACTATACTTAGAATTCTACAACAATACCTATTACTACTACTATAATAATAATGCAATTATAAATAATCTAATCCTAGTTGTACTATAATCCTAATCATAAAAAATAATTCTAGACGAAATATAATCCTAATTAACATAGGTAGTCTAATTGTAGTGCGACTCTAATTCTTCAGCAGTGTTGTAACTCGCTAGTCAGCTTTGTTGGACATGTTCCTTCGACATGTTTCAATCCTCAGCTTCCTTCTTCATCAACACTTGCTGTAGACAAGTTGGTCAACTGTGTTGGACCTATCCCTTGGTACTGCCACTTATTTCAATATTCTAGAATGACTTATCATTTTTCCATACCAATTTAATGTTTTAAAGTTTTTTTCAACTTCTAATTTTATAAATAGTCAAATCAGTGAATATACTAAACTAGATCAATTGATGTTCTCCCCCTCCCCTTCTTCTTCTAAATTCATCTTCAATGTTACTGGTAAGAATTCCATTTATATTTCTCATATGTCGACTCTCTTAACCATCTATTAAATTATTATTATGCTTTATTATGATTATTCTTGGCTGCTGCTGATTCTTATCACGACATACATATTTTCTTTCTTTATAAATTTCACATAAAATGTTGGTCCACTAGACTTTCTTTTGAATTTTTAGTTTATTGATTATTCTTTCTTATTCAGATTAATATATTGTTTTGTCTTTAACATTTTTCATTTTGTATGCATATGATGACATGTATATTTTATTTTATTTTTAAAGTTAATTGGGTTGATATTACACATATTTCAATACATAAATTAGAACTATATAAATTTTATATAATAATAAAGGTCAAACGTGCAAGGCACGTTCTCAGAACTAGTACTATCTTAAAAATATAAACTCCCTAACTTGAATGTTAAATTACTATGAAATTCCCAACTTAAAACACCTAAATTATTATATATTCTATATATAATATTAATTTATATACACTATATTATATTAAATGTACGCCTTTTCACATTGATGGGTAGTGACTTTTCCGAAAGGTTCTGACTTTTCTTTTTATAAAGTTGTGACTTTTTTCGACGAGTTATGAAATTTTCAAAATGTTTTTATTTTTCTGAAGGGTTGTGAATTATCTAAAAAGACACAATAAACACTTTTTCATACTATAAATAGAGGGGGTCCGTCACACTTTTAAACTACGAATTTTATGAGTTTACTATTATCCTACTTTAAAGAAGGAATATTGTGAGAGTTGTTCGATTATGCAATTACAATATTTCTTTGTGGATAAATTAGATAAAAAATAAAAGTTGATGCAAAAAGGAGGATGTAATAACAACTTCAAACGAGAACAATATTGTGATTATTAGTATGCACTCATTTTCATAATCATAAAATATATTTTTGCATGAACTGTTCCTTGACAAGAAGTTTAATGATTTTCTGTTGCACAAACTAAAACTTGGTGTTCGAAATCTGAAAAGTCTCGAACTTTTGGAGAAAAAGTATTTGATCAAAAATTTGTTTGAAGAATCCATACAACTTTAATAAGTACTCTTTTGTTTCTATTTATTTGTTGTATTTTTATTTTTATTCAGTTTAATATCGAATATTTATTTTTCTTAGGGGTGAGAACACATTTTTGAGACCACAGCGTTGAAAGACATTTTTATATATACATATGATTCTTAAATTAAAAGTCTTCTTTATTTTTTAAAAGTTCATATCAAATTAAAATAAGACCAATCTATATCCATTTCTTTTTTTTTAATCTATACACAGGGGCGTAGCTACCCTTTGCCTAGGGCGTCCAATTGGATAACGTCAGAAAATTACATTGTATTTTATAATAAACATAATAATTTAAATGGTTAAATAAAGCATTTTGAACACCCTGAAAAACAATAAAAATTTTCTAGCTTAATGGTTTCAGTCGTTCAACTCTTACTAAGTTCTTTGCAACTTGCCAGGTTCGATTCCCGTTAAATGACTTTGATTTTTTCCTTTTCATCTAAAATTTAAATTAATTATTTAATTTAAAGTTAATAAGAAAATTCTATTTATTTATTCCATTAAGCTATTAAAAGTGAAAATACTTTATATAAATTCTCTTTTAATATAACTCGTTTGATACTATTTTTTATTTTTTATTTTTCGTCGTTAGTCATCAGAGGTTTGTGAAATGTTGAAGCATAAAAGTGATTTCACACTAAACTGAAATATCTCTCTTTTTCTTTGTTTGTTCACTTCATATCAGATAAACGTGAACACTAAAGCTAAATATTATGTTGTTTGATTTACAAAAATTGGTACAGTTTAATTAAAAAAATCAATCATTAATGTTATGTAATTTGATTTACAAAATTTAAGTATACCCATTCTTTAAATTATTTTTACGAGCTATGAGATTTTTGGATACCCTTCGTATAATTTCTGGCTACGCCACTATCTATACTATCTTAAAAGAATGAATTAATAATTAAAATATTAAATTATTATAACACCTTCAACTTAAAACACCAAAATAGTACATCTTCTATATTTTATATTATATTATATTTATTTGTGTATATTATATTAAAGGCATATAACTTTTCACGTGAAAGAATTGTGACATTTTTGAAAAGTTATAACTTTTATGATGAATTGTTACCTTTTTAAAGAATTATAATTTTTTATAAAGTTGTGACTTTTTTGAAAAATTCTTCAAAAACACCTTTGTGAGTCTTCCTTATTTGTTTCTTTGTATCATCACATGAGCACACCTCTTGTTGAGGAGAATGACAAAAACTTTCACTCAAAAGAAGTTGTCTATACAAAAATAGTAAATTATCTAACTCGTGCAATTTTCAACTTGCAAAAGTTGTCCTACCTCCAAATTTGTGTACAATTTCTAATATTCAAGAATTTAAAAAGGAGTAGGCAAAATTCATATTCTATTGAACAATGTAAACAAAGTACATTTCTTCTAGCTAAGACATTTTTCCAAGCACCTGGTAGCCATCAAAAATCTTTCAATAGAAAAAACCGAAAATGCATGCTCCATTAAATTTTAAATCTCGCTACAACATAAAAATAAAATTAGAAGAATGATCATACCAATTAATTGATTGTGCTAAAAAAAAAGTAAAAAGTTCCATAATTGATGGACTTTGCTTCATATGTTAGGATCGAGAGAATTCTATAAACTTAGCGACACACGATTTAGAATTAAAAGCCTAAAGAAATAAGTAGAGAAAATTCTAAAATTTAAAATAAAAAATGATGAAGAACTAAAAGAATCATCAATTGTAATGCAAAAATTGTGCTCTTTGCTTCTATGTCCTCTTCCTTAATTCTAATTTACACAATAAAATACTCAATTTTTGATGATTTGATTCCGCCCATAGTTAATTCGTTAAAATATACAGAATGTGATAATGTGTTTGACACTTATTCTATTTTTATTTTAATTCAAATCAAGATAAATTACGTTATTAGTGATAGAGCTATTAATTTATTGTCGTGTTTTACATTCGAAGCACCTATCAAATTAATATTTTTATTTAAGATTACTCCACTCCATAATAAACATAATTATTCTTCTCAAGCAATGTAGGGTCAGTGTAAGATGTATAAAACATAATTTAAAGATAAAAGATAAACATGAGAAATCTAGAGTGTTTTATTGAGGGTGACTTGATGAGATAAGGGGTCCAAAAGTCAAATTTTAGAAAGAGAGGGTCTAATATTTATTTATTTAGGCTTTTGTTTAAATAAAATAAAAATTGTCATATTCATCTTTAAAGATGCAATAGTTTAAATAATTAAAAAGTATTATAAATTTATTGTATTATATAGATTATCCATCATCTTTTTTAAAAAATTAAATTTATTGTATGAATACTTTCAAAGTGATAAAAACAATAATTCTGTGAGTGATATTTCAAAAGTCACTAAACTAGCGGATACAGACACATTGACCTTTTCGTTAACTTGTTTTCATCATACTTTTGTGTGTCACGATTTAACTTGTCCACATGTCTAACCTATTTTTGTCCTATTACACACTCTTTGGGTGTTACATTAGAAAAAGAATTTGTCCCACAAAATAAGATTCTTTTATCGATATCGATTGGGAGAAGTTTTAAAATCAAATTTTAAATATGAACAAAAAAATTGTTAGAATGTCACCTTCAAATGGATCATGTAGTACATAATATAAATTTAATTAAAGCTCCGATATTCATGATATAAAACATTGAAAATTAAAAAAAAAAATCCTGTTAGCAAGAAATGGACGGTTCGCCATAATATTTTATAGTAGCATCTGGAGTGCAGTATAAAGTACCATTTTTTGTCATCAAATCAAAGTAGACACTTCAACCTTTTCCTCTTCTTCATCTAAAAATAAATAAATAAAATACTACAAATTAAGTAATTTCACTATTTTTTCTTTTTAAGAATTTGTGGACGAAAATCCAAAATTCAAGAATGGCAAAGTGGAGTGCCATCGTTGTTGTTGTGTCTTTGACGGTGTTTTTGATGTCAGTGACGGCGGCAACAGTGCTTCCAAGTCATCCTTACTTGAAAGTTGAAGACACATTTATTTCTCAACTCTATGATACTTCCAACTATGGTTTTCTTCAAATTGACAATGGCTTGGCTCGAACTCCTCAGATGGGGTGCCTTATTTTTAACTCTACTTCCTTCTTGTGTTCCTTTTTTTCCATAAAAGTTGAACCTTTCTAGTTCAATTTGTGTTAAAAGTTGCAACTTTATAGTTATGTGATTAATCATATTTATGGAACAGGTGGAGTACTTGGAATTTTTTTGCCTGCAATATAAATGAAACAGTCATCAAGGAAACAGGTAATGCTCTGAGTATTTCACCTTGTTTTGATAGATTCTTGAGAATATTCCATTGTAATCCCACAAGTGAGTTCTTGAGAAACTAAAGGCTCTCCTTTAACTGGGGAATTTCATTTGTACATGCATTGATAAAGAGTTTCTTTGATGTCCTTTTCTTAGAGGTTCATGTCAGTTAAAATGACTTTACATAATTCTCGTGTTTGATGCACTTGAGGGTCTTTTTGGAAAAAAACAAAAGTTCCACGTACACACTAACCTCCCCAGACCCGCTTAGTGGGATTTTATTAGGTATGTTATTCTTGTTGTATCTTATGCTCTTGTCCTGGGGAGAGAATAAAACAGGATTGAAGGTTTTCATTAATTTGGATTGTTTGGGGAGAAGGGAAGGAATTTTCTTCAACTGTTTGGGAAGTCTTAACTATGCTACTTTCTGATGCTGTTTTTGGGGTGGGAGTGGAGTTGTTGAAATTGTGTTAAATGTTTTATTAGCTCACATGGAATTGTTGTTTGGCAGCTGATGCACTCATTTCAACTGGTTTGGCTAGCTTGGGTTATACTTATGTCAACATTGGTAAGATTGTGATGAACTTGGATTTCCTTTGCTTTTAAGGTTTGAATCTTGACATTTTGATATGCTTTCTTCTTGGTAGACGATTGTTGGTCCAGATCGAAACGAAATTCGAAGGTGCGTCTACATTTCTAAGCTAGGATGTTATTCCTCAACATTGTGCTTTCTTCTTTTGTTATGATTATATTATTATGACGATGGTGTTCAGACCAGCTAGCGTGCACGTTGAATCTTCCGCCGGGAGCCTTCATTCCTGAACATTTTTCATGCCTTGATTCCCTATATCTTTAGAACTTTGGTTCTGAAAGAGCTAACTGATTTCCTCATTTAAGAACTTTTGTTTGAACTTCCCTTTTTAGCCATTTGTGGATGTGTGAGATGCTTATCATCTGTCAATCCTTGTGCAGGGTGAAATGATTCCTGACCCAAAAACTTTTCCCTCTGGAATTAAAGCTCTAGCTGTTTATGTGCACTCAAAGGGACTAAAACTTGGTGTCTATTCTGATGCTGGGTAGGACATATCCCAAATACCTGGTCTGATTATCTTTTGACTATGCCAATATTAGATGAAAATACATTTTCTCGTCTGGTATTAAGCGTTTGTTCATTCTCCTGTTTCTCACTGTTCAGTTAATGGATTATGTAGGATTTTTACATGTCAAGTTCGGCCAGGTTCGCTGTTTCAAGAAAAAAATGATGCAGAACATTGGGCATCTTGGGTTAGTTTGTCCTTTTTGTTCCATCAGTCCCATTACTCAGTAACTTCCACCTTATTGATAAAAACAATAATGATGATTTCAGAGTTGACTTACATATACATATGGTAATAAACATTAACAGAAGAATATACTTTGCTTCTTCTTCCTCTTTTTCTTTTTTCATTTTCTGGTTGATAGTATAGCCTTTTCCATTTATTGTCCAAGAGCCTTAGAGGTTAGAGCATCACTGGTTGTAGTCAGAGAGACTTGGAGCATAATGCCAAAAAGCTTGATATGACTTCAAGGAAATAATGGTCTTTGCTTATGCCAAAAAAATAAATGTAGAAGAAACTATACAGTTGCATATGTTGATTAAATCACTAGTTAATATTGTTAATTGCATTTCTTATACAAGGTAAAACGGTTTTACTTGTGAATAGTGGTTAACATGTTAGTGTTGGCGTTACTTTTCATTTATTTCTTTTGGTGTGGTAGATGATTTACTTTGCATTTGCTAACTAATATTGTGGTTGTTCAACTACACAGGGTGTTGACTATTTGAAGTACGACAACTGCTACAATCTGGGCCTCCCACCACAAAAAAGGTTCAGCTCTTAGTCTGTGAGGTCTAACTTAATTGTCTTTAAGTGTGTAATTAGATCTGAATACTAAGACATTGTTTCCAGATACCCACCCATGCGGGATGCCCTTAATGCTACTGGACGAACTATGTTTTACGCACTTTGTGAATGGTAAGTGTAACTTAGAGGCACTTTCTTTAATGTGTACTGGAGTTCTTTACCAGCATCTTGAGAGCTTTCTTGGTGCTTTTGTTATTAAATTTGGCAGGGGCATTGATGACCCTGCCAAATGGGCAGGAAAAATTGGAAACAGTTGGCGTACAACAGATGATATCAATGATACATGGATAAGGTTCTAACTTACTTCATCTTATTTGATTATTAATAAGGAAGCAAGATAAATTTCATCTTCTTGTTGTTATTATATTCTGTAATCGTATATCATTATGGTAAATAAAGATATTTATACATGTATGTATGACCTTTGAAATTTAGAAGATTTTGATTGTAGTTCTACTCTTAAGTATGAAACATAGCTGGATACTTATAAATATGCAAGCTTAACTTAACAGTAAGACAGCTCTTTTGCTGTGCTTATCACTTGGTTTTTTGATTTTTCTGAAATTTTTCTCTGCTCTAATAAACATCAGACTAACTGATATATTTTATTTATTTACTTTTTTAGCATGACAACCATTGCCGATATCAATAACAAGTGGGCTTCCTATGCTGGACCCGGTGGATGGAACGGTAGGTGATGATCCTGATTCTCTAGATTTTTAAGCATGACTAAGACTGAGTTTAACCTTCTATATCTTCTGGCAGATCCTGATATGTTAGAAGTTGGGAATGGCGGCATGAATTACCACGAGTACAAAGGGCACTTTAGCATCTGGGCTCTGATGAAGGCAACTCATAACTACTTTTTTTAAAATTCCTCTCTTGTTTTCTCTTTTTGATTGTCTGATGGAATACTTTGTATCCAGTGCCTTTTCAAAACAATTTCTCCGTAAAAACAACAAATTAGTGATACAACCTTTTTCAGTGAAATTGCTTCCTGGTTTAAATGGTGTATGAGTGTGAGTTGGTAATCCTTGTATAAATAAGGATAAAAAATAGGGGATTGAATGTGGTCAATAGGGACTAGATATTTTATTCAGATAAAAAGGGCAAAATAGTGTTTGGAAGCTTTAATGTGTATTTTTCATTGCTAGTCCATCATACTGCATGAGTTTATTCATTCTCCCCTTCTTTTCAAACATTTATCATGTTCTGGTACATATGTGAGAAAAGAAGTGGTCTGTTATGTTGGCTATTCATGGAAATAAACATTGCCTTTGTGTGCTTCAATACTCTTACTTCATGACCTGACTATATGCTTCGATTTGTAGGCTCCACTTATAATTGGTTGTGATGTCAGAAACATCACTGCTGATACTTTAGAAATTCTTTCCAATAAAGAGGTTATCGCTGTTAACCAAGGTAAAGCCCTTTATATTCCTTATAACACATTCTCTACCCTTATTTTATCAAGTGAGGAGGTCATACTATGTATCTTTGGATCGTATCTGGTTAATTAGCCCAAATTTTTTTACTTTCTATGTGCATGTGATTTTGAATTTTCGATACAAAATAATTCATGAAAAGATAACTTCTTCACTTTTACAGATCCCCTTGGCGTTCAGGGTAGGAGAGTTTACTCTTCTGGACCAGATGGTTGCCAGCAGGTCTAGTTGCACCTTGTTTCTCATTTATCGTTTCTCGTTATCTACATTTTTCACCATTTGTTACTTATTTCAGTATCTGACATAAGAGCTCTTTGTATGGGTGTAGTTTAAACACAAAACATACTTCGATGCTTTCCCGATATGAAGTGTCCTTACTGTTGAAAACTTGTTTTTTCTTGGAACAAATAAGCTAGAGGATGATGAGAATTTGATTGATGAGAATTCTGGTTTCTGCTTTTTGGTATAATTATTGTATACGGGCACAGTTTTTCCCTTTCTTTCATGAATTATTACCTCATTGAGAAAAGGAGTATCTACCAGCTCAAGGGCATACAAGCAGCCCTTCCATCGGACACATAAGATTGAACTGCTATTTTACCTGGAATTTACCAAAGTTTTTTCCCAGCCCTAGATGCCACTTAACTGCAAGAAATGTATCCATATAACCCTAGGTTTGACTCATTATTCTATCAGCTGAAAAGCACATTTCTTTTTTCTTGACACATTGGAATTTAGTTTTAATTTGGAGTTTTCTCAATGTAACAAAAACTTCCGTTCTTTTGGGTGGATGAATTTGCTACACAATCACAAAGATGATCGCGTGCTATATGTAGAGAACCATGGTTTTGCCAAAGTTTGTCACTAGTTCCTTGTGATATTCAAGTGGCAATGCAGCCACTATGAGAATTTACTACCCACGTGTTCAACTGATTAGCCCAGATGTGTTCTGTCATGTAGGATTTGCCCAAAAAATTCTGTCAAAAGTAGTTCATTTTCTTGTCAGTATTATTATTAATAATAGTGAATGCGATCATTGGATTGGACCGTTGGGCGGGGATGTAAAGGATTAGGATAGCCCCCAACTAATTTAGATTAGGCATACTTGTTGTTGTGGTTATTATTATTATTACTGATATTATTGTTGAGATGCATTTGGATGTATTTTCCTTTTCTTTTGGGGGAAGACAGAACAGGTTTGAGGGGTTTAAACTTTTCTGTGCTCTACCAAACTGTTATTGTTATTGTTTTTTAATTTTATATTATTCAGGTTTGGGCCGGTCCATTGTCTCGAAACCGTTTGGCTATGGTACTCTGGAACAGATGTTCAAAAGCTGCAACTATTACTGCTAAATGGAGTGCCATTGGACTAGAACCCTCGATTAGCGTGTCTATGAGAGACTTGTGGAAGGTGAGTCTGCATGGTGTATAGCCAGCTTTATATCAAACACTGCTAACTCCTGTTTTGTTGATATATAGCCTGCCATCTCTTTTTGACAACTTGTAACCCCGAGATCGCTTGTGACTTAATTTTTGCTGATACATCTGAATTAGCTAGCATCATTGCGTTGACTCAGCATACTGGCATCATTATTCCAAAAGTTTACCCTGATCGCATTTCCTATGTTGCAGCATAAAGTTCTCTCAGAGAACACGGTGGGCTCATTTAGTGCCCGGGTTAATGCTCATGGCTGTGAAATGTACATTTTAACTTCACAGAGAGCTACTCGATCTTCTATATAACTGAAGTGCAAGAGGAGTTCGCGGCTTGTACTACCTCAATAGTAGGCTTCCCTGTTAGTCTTTCTAATCTACATCTGTGCCTACTGTTCTCTTCATGCTCTTATACATTACCTAGTTCCCTTTGAACTTGCAATCTAGTAAGTCGAATTTGTAAAATGGTTTCCACATGAATAAAACTTTTTATGTTACTGAAAGTATTTATAGAAATAGATTATTTTTGTGGTCTATATGGGATAATATATTTCAAGCTATTCAATAAGTATTGGCGGTAGGGGTTTGCAAAAATCAAACAGATTGATAAACCGAATTGAAAAAAGTGTTATTGATTTTATTTCTATTGGGTTAACGGTTATTTAATGTTTTATTAAAAGAATATATATTGGGTCATCGATGCGGTATTGATTTTCAATCATGGGTTATTGGTTAAACCGATAACCCAGTAAGATTAATAATTTACTACTTTTACCTATACATAAACATTAAATATTTATCAAAGTATCTTACTAGTTATGTCTCTGTCATTTAGCCTTCATTTCATAATTCGTTGAGTTCATAATTTTACATTAAAGAAACCTTCCAAACCTTAAGTAAGAACCTTATTCCTCTTAATTTCTATTTTTGTTACACATGTATAGTTCTTTTCATGTTTATAATTATTGTTTCTACTTTAAGTATTTGTTAAGTTACATTATTGTCTTGTCGCGTCAAATTTATTAGAGAAGTCATATATTTTTCTTATTGGTTACAAAAATTGAACCGTTAAAGACCAAAATCGATAAATAAAAAATCTTATTGGTTTGTTTATACGAGTGAGTTCTTAATATTTACAACCATTAAAAAAAATATTTTTATAAAAGAACCTTAGGAATCATTTGATTTGAAAATAAATTATGATGAGATAAGTTATCTTGCAATTGTTATTCTAAGATTAGTTCTCTTGAGATTGTTTTTTATTGATTGATTTAGTTTGTTGTATCAAAACTAATAAACATTGCATACTTTCTAAGAATAAGTTGTTTGATTAAGACAAATATATATCCACCGTCTTATTTTAAGCAAATTTGTAGGATGCAGTAGTTTTTAAAAACAAAATTAAATGAATCTCAATCTTTTAAGTTTGCATTCCACATGAATCAAAACAGGCCCGTGCGAAGCCTCTCCTCTTCACAATCATAAGCAAACAACAAGATTAAAACAAATGGAGCACAAACTGTTGAGCTTATGAAATCTAGAGTAAAACTTGATGTAGCAACACTAACTAAGAACAGAGAGGAGCATACATATTGAGTGTGATCAGAGAGAAACTAACTTCATTGATCTAACCATGTTGTGATCCAATCTAACTGTCTCAACTCACTAACTGTTTCTAACTAATTATAATAAACCATTTAACCAACTTGGCTTAATTACACAATCAATTGTGTGATGCACACCATAATCTATAAATGTGACCAACATCATCAGCGCACACTTACACATTTACATAATAATACTTTTACACCCTCCTTCAAGGTAAGAGCTATGAAAATGTCTTTCATTTCTAGTTTGGACATAAGATGTGCATGAGGACCTCTTTCAAGAGCCTTAGTGAAAACATCAACACGGTTGATCAGACGAAGCCGGTTGTGACAGTCAATCCATCTTGAATCTTTATCCTTTATAAAATGACAATCAATGTTAATGTGTTTTGTCCTCTAATGAAAGACTGGATTAGCAGCTATCTGAAGAGTGAGGTGTTGTCTGAGTATAGTGGCAGAAGGGAGATATTGACACAGTTTCTGAAGCAAGCCAACAATCCAAACCACTTCCGCAACTGTAGAGGCCATTGCTATATTCAGCCTCTGCTGAACTTGTAGAGACTATCAATTGCTTTTTAGATTTCCAAGAGATAAGGGAGCCTCTATACTGAACTAAAACTCCAGTAATAGACCTTCTACTATTAATGCATGCACCCTAGTCTGCATCACGAAACACCTTCAGATCATTTCCCTCTTTGATGACATTGGAATTCCTAGGACTGGTGCTGACTTCAGATATCTCACCAATATGAGTGTAGCATTCATGTGTTATGTCTATTTGACCCTCTCTAAAGTTTGGCTTTCAAGCCCTAATCTTATTGAGTCGGCCTTCATCGGATAAAAGGAAAATCATTCGTTAAAGTTTCAATGGCTACCTTTGCTATTTGTGACACATTTTTGTTGATTCTCTATCCTGACACCTTCTCATACTTCTTCCTGTAAAAAGTTGGCATTGATTTTTGGAAACCCTCTAGACATCTCAACAATTTTGAACTCTTTCTGCAGTGAAACATTCAAGGCTCTTGACATAACTTTTGCGTCAGAATGAATAAAGTTGGTGATAGCGGATCCCCTTGGTTCAACCCTATTGAAGGAGAAAATCCTCTAGGCTGTCTCATGAATGCCCCAAGAACAATGGACTTTAGGGAAAGAATAGTTGACATGGCAGATAGATTAGGGAAAAATAACAGCATAGAACAATTAGTGAACGTTTGCCAAACCAGGACAGCAGGAAGGCAGTAATTCCTAAACTAGAGTTTGCACTAAATTAGCAAAGATTAAGCAGTAAAAGCATGGATACTTAAATAACTGAGCAATTCACAGCCATAAAAAACACTCAACAAAACATCTAACAAGCACATCAAAAAGTTATAATTTTAAGCTTCGACAGCAAAATAATCTGCAAAAGGCAAACATAATGGTGGAACTTATCGAACTAATATCTCTAACATTGTCGAGCATGTGAACCAAACACAAACATTGGAGTTGCTCTCTTGAATCCAATAGCAGTGTATATATCACAACAGGCTCTTAGTTCAACCTCTGGGCAGCTTCCTTAGCAAGAACTCTCTCTTTGGCCTTGGTCCTGGCCTGAGACTTGGAGCCCATGATACCACCACCCCACTTCTTCCTGTTCTCTTCATACTTATCATTGAAGTTGGCCTGAAAAAGTAAAAAACCATCAAGAGAAATCCTAGAAGAGCATTACCTCAAAATGCAAACAAAACTCAGCCGAGATACCTTAATTGCCTCCAAAACTCTGCTGAATTCCATTTTGTCTTCATTCTTCACGGTTGTCAAGCACAAGGCTGAAGCAGTTTTCTTATGCACGATCTGTGCAAAGTCATCAATATCAGTATCTAATCTGTTGGGAAGCATTAAGAAAACAGACTTAATAGTACTTACCGATCCTAAACGTGCTTTCCCCTTCACAATGCAGTAAGGAATTTCCATCTTTCTGCATAGTGCAGGCAGCCAGACAACCAACTCTATTGGGTCCACATCATGAGCAATCACTACTAGTTGAGCTTTGTTCTGAAAGGACATCAATGGAAAATGGTTACTATAAAGATGAAAAACTATGCGCTTGAGAAAGTATGATAGAATTCGCAAGACCAAAACAAACCTGCTCAATAAGGTAAGTGATATGCTTAAGGCCATACTTCACAATAATGGGTTTCTTTGTTTCAGGTGTTTTTCCTTCAGCTTCAGCTTGAGCCCTTTTAACAAGACGCTCCTTCTTTGCAGCTTTGTCCTCAGGCCTGTACTTAAGAAGCATCTTGAAAAGGTTGGTAGCTGGCATGTTCAAAGGGCAAAGACAATGGAAAAATTCAAATCAGTATCACTGACATAAAATAGCTCATGCAAGTAAAACAATACAAAAGATGAGTTGAGAGCTAATAAACAATACTATCAATCTTGGTATACAGGAAAAGTGGGAAGACATAATGGTTACATGGCAGCAGCTTAATAAAACATTACAAAGTACAACATTTTCCCAAAACAATATATTTTGCCAGAAAAGAACTAAGAATATGTAAAATTTATCATTCAACAATGACAGATAGTAGTAGTTTCTGAACTATCCAAACAAAAAACTTCTTCTAAAAAGGACAATAGTAGCTCAGTCAACCACTTGGTTATGAACTATAAAATAAACCACCAGCCACAGTTCCAGAGGAGTGAGCCTGGAAATGTAATCCACATTGCTCACTTAGCAAAAAAGCTATGTTTTTGCAAACTTTCACTGACATGATAAAATTGGAATCATAAAAACCCACAAGTCAAGCACAAACAACCACTCACTCAACCATCTTCAAGTACACAATGTGGCATAGTTCTGACATCTAGGGGAACACATTACAGTTCCAACAAGATACTCCATTCATTATAATTGCTTCGCTACTCATGACACCAATTCTGGTTGAAGTTCCAGTTAATAACATGCACCATAAAACATACTTGTATAATGAAAGGAAGTAGCTCGTGACTAAACATAGATGCCAGAGATTTACCTTGAAGGTGCAAATATAAGGAAATGGACATTGATATTGCAAAAATACAGCAACCAACTTTCACCAAAAAGCAAGAGGATATAAGGTTACAATAGCATACTGACCTAGATTCTTATCTAGGGTTTTGGTGAACTGGTTGAGAGCAGGAGGGACCTTCAATCGCATCTTGAGAATCCTCTTCTTCCTTTGGAGGGTAACATTCCGAGGCCATCTCACGTTCCTTGTTACATCCTTCTTCGGTGGCAGAGCCCCACCGATACCAAACTGTTTTGGCCGCTTCTCGAACAGTGGATTCACCACCTTCGACGTCTTCTCCGCCTTCTTCTTTGCTGCTACTGCAACACCCTTCTTTGGAGCCTACACAGAAACAATAATCAATGTCAATACTTGTGAAGAAGGTACGGAACTGGAACCAGAGAGGATTGAGCATACCATTTTTGCGGGAGACGGATCAAAACCCTAGAGTTGGCGATGCACAACACATATATAACATGTCTTCGCTGTTTGGGCCGGACTCCTTTTGCCTTGTTGGAAAAATTTCATGTATAACCACCAAAAAATAATTAATTGTTCTCCATAATTATAATTTGATAATTATAATTTATAGCTATATAGAGGTGAGTGAGACTGGGAGAGAGAGGGTGAAAAGAGTGGAAGAAATGTGAATTATATATATATATAGGTTAAATAATTGTATATTATACATATGTATTTGTATATATGGCAAGAGAGATTGGGAGAGGGAGGAGAGGCGAGTGAGACTGGAAGAGGGAGGAGAGAGGCGCTCGAGATCGAGAGATTGAGGAGAGATGGCATAGAGTGGGGGAGAAGTGAATTGTATATGTATATAATTAGATATAATTTATATTATACATATACATTTGTATATGTGGCAAGAAAGATTGGGAGAGGGAGGAGAGAGGCGAGCGAGATTGAGAGAGGGAGGAGAGAGGCAAGCGAGATTGAGAGAGGGAGGAGAGAGGCGAGCGAGATTGAGAGAGGGAGGAGAGAGGCGAGCGAGATTGAGAGAGGGAGGAGAGAGGCGAGCGAGAGAGGGCAGAGAGTGGGAGTAAGGTAAATTGTATATGTATATAGGTTAAATAATTGTATATTATACATATGTATTTGTATATCTTGGCGAATTATACATATACAAACTCGAAGTCAGTCCACGTAATTAATGTATAGTATTAGTCGCAAGTGGTAATTATAACAAACTATAGCTTTTGATGAATAATTAAATAGTATAAATTTGCTTAGTTGCATAATTTTCCCTAATTAAAAAGGGTAAATTAGCAAAGTAGTCAAAAAGATCTATCATATTTAGTAGAAAAACCTCCATATTAGTAAAAATATAAAAAATGTCATTATTTTAAAGAAGTTTGTGTATCCTAATTTATTTTCCATTTTATGTCACCTTAATTACACATTTTTCAATAAATTCTCTCATATGTTTTAAAAAAATGTTTTTTTCTCTCTCTCACATATTTTCATCTTTCAATTCTTCTCATGTTCTACGTTTCAAACACGTCTCTCTATTTCTTGCATTTTTTTTGTTTCAGAAATTAAATACTATATATTATAAATATATTCACACAATCCATTTGATTAAGGAATGCATCTTTATTCGCTTATGATTTTATTTTTGTTTAAATCATTCAAAATTATTGTTTGTAGTTGAAATCACGTTTAAGATTTAATAAACTCTAAATCACTATCCAATGACATAATCTATAATATTCAAAAGAATTTCATTGATTAAGGTATGCATCTTTATCCGATTTTTAGGTTTGTTAACCTATTTTGTTTTTATTTAAATCTTTAAAAAAATTATTTGTTAGTTGCTTACTAAGTTCTCCAATTTTGATTAGTGTTTTGGATAATGAAAACCTTATAGATCCTCTCTAATGGCTTCCAAAAGGATTACAAGAGTTATCTCACTTAACCATCAATTTCTAAGTTTAAGCATATACGTGGTAGACCATTGCTATTAACCAGTGTCAGCATAATGGTGGCGTTGTTGGTGTTTCTCGCCACCGACCTCACAATCATCGACTACTCACAACACAAATTAAATGACAACAAATTTTGTATTTTTATTTTGCTCATTTTGTATTTCAGTGTCACATTGTATACATACAAGTTTGTATTTCTTTTTATTTTATATTCATCGTAATGGTATAACAAAGTCACATTTGTATTCCAATTGAAGTGAGTATTATTGTGCCCATTTTGTATTCAATCTCACTTTTTATTTCAAACTCAATTTTCAATTTGAACAGTCGGTATTCCTTTTTTATTATGTTTTCATCATAATTCTATACCAACAACTTTTGTATATTATGTGTTCACTTTACCATTCAAATTTAAATTAAACAAAATTGTATTTGAGTAAAATTGTATTTTTTTTACCCAAGTTAAAATATATGTATTTACAATGCTACTTGTATCATGTTTTGAACACAACTGTATTTTTTCTATTTCAATTGTATGCTACGACTGCCAACAAAATCCTAACATAACAAAAATGTATTTTTCTCCATTTCAATTCTATGCTACGACAATCAACATATTTGTATTTGTATCTAAGTTAAAATAATATTTATTTATAATGGGAATCTTATCTTGTTTTGAACAAAATTGTAATATGTGCATCACAATTTTATAATATGACAGCCAACATATATGTATTTTAAACTAACATAGAAATTGTATTCAGATCAAACACTAATAAAAAAACTATTACATTTATAATATCCTTTTCGATTAGGGAAACAAAATAGTTCAAAAAATAGAAAACAAATGACCAAAGAAAAAAATGAAAATACAGTACAATTGTCGCATATTTTACGTTTGGGATACCATTTTGTTCAAAAAACTAAAAAGAATTAGCCAACGAAAAATTCAGCCATCAATTAATTCATTATTATTTTTCTGTGCAACCAACAAAAAAATTCAATTAATTCATTGAAACTCATTATTACTAACTTGTTCATATAATACATATAATTTTGTATGTAAATAGATACGATGTATATAATTATGTAAAAATTTTCATATTAAATTTATAATCAATTAAAAACACATTAAGAATGAAGCAATTAACTAAATACTGGTCCAAATTATATTTCATCAATTTTATCGAACTCCCAGTAAAAAATTACTTCTTATAAAATTTGGAATGAAATATGTCAAAAAATTGTTCACAAGCAGCTTTGGAGAAGTAATTTTTTTACTGAGAGTTCGATAAAATTGATGAAATATAATTTGGATCAGTAATTAGTTAATTGCTTCATCCTTAATGTGTTTCTAATTGATTATAAATTTAATATGAAATTTTTTACATAATTGTATACAGCGTATCTATTTACATACAAAATTATCTATATAATTTGTACATAAGAAGTAATTTTCATTTTATGTTATTTTATATTGTTAATATTTCTCAAAAAATTTCACTATTTTTAATTGAGAAAATTTTCAAAATGTCAATATTTTAACATTTAATAAGACCCATTTTCAATATTTTCATTAGTTTTTAGGTACATGGACAATGGATCCTATTAAATGTTAAAATATTGACATTTTGAAAAATTTTCAATTAAAAATAGTGAAATTTGTTGCGAAATATTAGCTAAAATAATAACAGACAAAAATATATAAATAAGATATATGGGAGAGAATGCTTTCTTATTTCTCTCTTTTTTACTTTTCGATTGTATCTTTTACAAAATAATCATCGTTATTTATAGCACAACATATCTTTGAAAGTTACATAAATTAAATAGAGTTCATTTACTATCTAAATGAACTTCACAAAAGAGTTATGGAAGAACTTTGAAGAGAGTTACGGATGACATCCACATTAATGCATTTATAATACTCCCCCTTGAATGTCCATATATAGTGTGCCTCTTTAAGACCTTACTAAGAAAAATCCAGTGGAAAAAATCCCAGTGAAGAAAAAAAATACACACATCTTCTAATAAGCCTTGAGTGCTGCTCATTAAAAACCCTACCAAGAAAACCCAATGGGACAAAATCAAGGTTAAGGTAAAAAGAGTACAACGCGTATTTTGTTCCCCCTGATGAAAACTTTATTTGATATTTTGGAGACGACACATAACTTCTCAAATGTTGATGTTGGCAATGCTTTAGTGAATAAATCTGCAAGATTATCACTCGAACGAATTTGTTGAACATTTATCTCACCTTTGTTGAATATCATGTGTGAAAAAGAACTTAGGTGAAATATGTTTTGTTCGGTATCCTTTGATATATTCTCCCTTTAATTGAGCTATGCAAGCATAATTATATTCATATAATATTGTTGGTATAATTGCAAAATGTGTTGAGTGATTGATCTCAACCATACACACTCTCGATTGGATTCATGAATGACTATTATCTTTGCATGATTTGAAAAAGTAGTAACGACTGTTTGCTTCATCGAACGCCACGATATAAATGTACCTCCACAGGTGAATAAATAGTCTGTTGGAGATCGGGTTTTATGTAGATCAGACAAATATCCTGCATTTGCATAATCAATCAATTTCAACTTGGATGCATTAGAATACAACATTCCCACATCAATTGTTCCTTGAAGATATCACCATATATGCTTAACACCTTTTCAATGTCTTCTTGTTGGACATGAGTTGAATCTCGCAATAAACTTACTGCAAAATAAATATATGGTCGTATATTGTTGGCAAACGTACTTTAGTGCCCCGATAGCATTGAGATATGGTGTTTCATCACTAATAAGCTCTTTATCTTTTTCTTGAGGTCGGAATGGATCTTTATTTATATCAAGAGATCTCACAACCATCGGGGTACTCAATGAATGTAATATATCCATGTAAAATCGCCTCAAAACCTTTTCAGTACATGTTGATTGATGGATTAATATTTCATTTTTCCAAATGTTCAATCTGGAGGCCAAGACAAAAAATTTTCTTGCCAAAATCTTTCATTTCAAACTCTTTGTTCAAACACTCCACGACTTTTGAAATCTCTTTAGGAGTCCCAATGATGTTCAAGTCATCAACATAAACAAATATTATTATAAATTTAGATTTTGACCTTCGTATAAAAATACAAAGACAAATAGGGTCATTCTTATATCTTTCTTTTAGCAAATATTTTCTTAGACGATTATACCACATTTGCCCTAATTTTTTCGATCCATATAAGAATTTCAGAAATTTTATTGATGAACTTTCTTTTGAATTTTTATATGCTTCAGGCACTTTGAGTGCTTCATGGATTTTCATAAAAATATTATGGTCTAGTGATCCATACAAATAGGTTGTGACAATGTTCGTTAGACGCATTTCATGCTTTTCATGAACTGTATGTTTATTAGATACCAAAAGGTAATTGCATCTACCACAGGAGAATATGTCTCCTCATAATCAATGTCAGGCCTTTGAGTAAATTCTTGTGCCACAAGTCGTACTTTATATCTTGCGACTTTACCATTTTTATTGCGTTTTTGCACAAAAACCCATTTGTGCCCCCACTGGCTTCACATCTTTAGGTGTTCGGACTATTGGTTCAAAAACTTCACGTTTTCATTCAAAAACTTCACGTTTTCAAGTGAAGTCAATTCTGTTTGAATTGCTTCATTCCATTTTGATCAGTCATTTCTCTGTCTACATTTACTGACAGATCTTGGTTCTAAATCCTCATCTTGTTGCATTATTTCAACTGCAATATTATAGGCAAATATATTATCCACCACAATATTATTTTGATTTCACCTTTTTCTTGTCGAGACATAATTTATAGAGATTTCCTCATTCTCATTATTTTTAGGTACATGGACACCCTATGTGGTGTCATAATTGTTATGTCTCGGGGCTCTTATCAGCAATTGCCTTCATATTTTGATTATCTTGATTATTTATTCCTTTCCTTTTCCGAGGATCTTTATCCTTGGAATCAATTGGTCTACCATATTTTAAGCGTGATCCAGACTCATTTGTCTTGACATTTTGTCCTATAGGGACATCAATTCGAACTTGATCATTAACAACTGGGATATATGATTTAGTAACCACGAAAGGTTAGTAAATGCATCCGGCAGTTGATTTGCAATATTCTGCAAATAAATTATCTTTTGAACCTCTTGCTCACATTGATTTGTTCGAGGATTTAAATGAGATACAGAAAGTGAATTCCAATCTATCTCATTTTCCAACTGCTTTTTTTCACCCCTAAATGGTGGATATATTGATTACTAAAAATGACAATCAATAAATCTTTTCGTAAATAAATATTCAATTCTAGGTTCCAAGTATTTCATAATAGAACGAGATTCATACCCAACATATATTATTCCTAACCTTCTTTGGGGACCCATCTTTGCGCATTGTGGTGGAGCAATAAGAACATATACCACACAATCAAAGATTCTAAGATGGGAAATGTTTGTCTCCTGACCAAAAACCAGTTACAATGGAGAGATATCATGATAATTGGTTGACCTTATGCGCACAACTGTCGCTGCATGCAAAATAACATGTCCCCAAACTGTAACAGACAACTTTGTTCTCATAGATAATGATCTAGCTATCAATTGGAGACGTTTAATCAATGACTCTGCTAGAACATTTTGAGGATGAAATGTGTAATGAATGTTCAATTGTTATTCCAGTATATAAACAATAATCATTAAATGCTTGAGATGTAAACTCACCAGTATTATCAAGACGAATTGTCTTTATTAGATAATCTAGAAATTGTGCTTTTAATCTTATTATTTGAGCCAACAACCTTGCAAAAGCCATATTGCGAGTTGATAGTAAGCATACATGTGACCATCTTGTAGATGCATCTATCAAGACCATATAATATTTAAATGGCCCACATGCAAGGTGAATAGGTCCACATATATAACCTTGTATCCGTTCTAGAAATGCAGGGGATTCCACCCTAACCTTAGTCATTGATGGTTTGATAACCAACTTTCCTTGTGAACAAGCAACACCAAGAGAATTCCTTTGATTGAAGAACATTTTGGTTCTTTAATATATCCCCATGTGAATTATCAATTACTTTGCGCATCATATGTAATCGGGATGACCCAACTGGTCATGCCAAATGATAAAATCATTAGAACAATTAAACCTTTTGTTTACTACGACATGTGATTTAACTGTATCAATATTTATATGGTACAACCTAGAAGAAAGTGCAGATAATTTTTCATGCACAATTTTCTTTTTCGCATTTATTGTAGTAATATAAAGGTATTTAACATTTTCTTCAGTTGCAATCTCAACATGATAGTCATTTTGGTGAATAACCTTGAAAATTAACAAATTTATATGAGACTTACTACAATACCATGCATTATCAATTACGAATAATGTTACTCATGGTAGTAATAAGGTCGCTCGTCTAGAGCTCTTAATCAATTTTTTACTACCGAATATTATATTAACATATGCCTTTTCATTACCAAATGAGAGAATTTTTTTTGAGAAGACCCTACCTAAGCATCATCTTTGAGAGTCGAATATGAATTTACTCGGGTATTAGAAGAGGAGCGCCACTTTTATTTCCTTTCTTTTTGAAGGAATTTTGATACAGCTTGACCAAATGCTCAGGTGTCCGACATTCATTTTTTAAGCGACCTTTCAGGCCACAATAATGACACTGATCACCCTTTCCTTTAGAAGAATTATTTTGAGAACCACATTGTTCTCCCTTTTGTTATGACCACCACCTTGACGATTATTATATCGTCTTTTGCCTTTGCAACGTCCGCACATATTATCATGGCCCCGATTATTTTGTCTCATTTTAGACTGACTGTGTGCTTCTACCCTGTGTGCCTCCGATAATGGAGCACTTCCAAAAGGACTGGCTTCGTGATTTTTCATTAAAAGACCATTATACTACTCAGCCACCAGAAGGCATGCGAGTAATTCAGAGTATTTTTAAAAACTTTTTTCACGGTATTGCTACTGCAATATCATTGGATGCATGGAAAGTAGTTAGTGTCTTTTTCAATATGTCCTCATATTTTATAACTTCCCGACATAATTTTAATTGGGAAGTAGTTCAAAATACATCAGAATTACACTCAATTACGATTTTATAATCCTGAATCTGTAAGTGCATCCACTCATAAAACCTATCCACAATTCAAGTGGATCTTTGATTGTTAAGTATTCATGTCTTTCATCAAGATGATGATGGAGGAAAATCATAGCTTTCGATTTATCCTGACTTGATGCTGTATTTCCTTCGATGATACTATCACCAAGACCCTTAGGGGTAAGGTATATTTTGGCATCAAGTACCCATGACAAATAATTCTTTCCAGAAATGTCAAGTGCCACAAATTCAAGCTTTGACAAATTCGACATGATGAAAACTATTATAAAATAATTGAGTTAATATTATGATGTTGATTACTTTATCATAAATGGTAAACTAATGTTCAAATGATAAAGTATAATATGATTATATAATATATTATATATTATATGCATGCACATTAAATGTCTCAGAAACATATAAACTAATGATGTATTGAAACATTAGATTTAACATTTAATTTTAATTATTCTACAATATTTATTATTAGTTTTCATATAAATTAAAGATAATTTTTTTAGAGTTTCAAGTCATATTTGATAGAATAATATTCTTTTTTATGACACACACTTTTATATTTATCATAATGTATGATAAATATTTATGATTTATCTTAACTAGCATAATTACTTAGTAATTAATTTAGAATTATAAGTTAGCAAATAACATAACAATATAAATCAAAAATATATTGATTATCATAATAATAGCTAAATCAAGTCAAATATGTAGCAATTAAATTATATAGATCAAAGATTTATGCAAGTCCTATTAGAAGTGTCATAAATGAAAATTGATTGACTTTTAAGAAAAATATAATCTTGAATTACGTAGGGCTCAATTGGTTAGAGACTCGAACTGATAAAGTATTGTGAAATATTAGCAATATAAAATAATATCAGACAATAAATATATAGACAAGATATATGGGAGAGGATGCTTTCTTATTTCTTTCTTCTTTACTTTTCGATTGTATCTTTTACAAAATAATCATCTCTATTTATAGTACAACATGTCCTTGAAAGTTACATGAATTAAATAAAGTTCATTTACTATGTACAAGAACTTCAAAAAAGAGTTCCGAAAAAACCTTGAAGAGAGTTACGAATGACATCCACATTAATTCATTTATAACAAAATGGGATAATGTACAGGTACCTCCTCAACCTATGCCTAAAATCTCAGAGACACACTTATACTATACTAAGGTCCTATTACCCCCCGAACTTATTTTATAAGTAATTTTCTACCCCTTTTCGGCGTACGTGACACTAGCTTGAAAAAAAAATCAACCAGCGTTGGACCCACAAGATAGTGCCACGTAGGCCAAAAGGGGTAGAAAATTATTAATAAAATAAGTTTGGGGGGAGTAATAGGACCTTAGTATAGTATAAGTGTGTCTCTGAGATTTCAGACAAAGGTTGAAGGAGTACTTATGCATTTTCCCGAACAAAATTTATAATAATAATAAGTTATAACTTTATCTTTTAACTTTCAAGTTATAATAATAGACAACTACAAGTTATAACATTTTCACTTATTTAAAAAGGGATTTAAAAAAGCAGTAAAATTTAATTAGTTTGAAAAAAAAATAAAAGTGGAACTTCGGATAACAAACGATTTGAAAATCTTAATGATAATTAAAAAAGGCTCAAAAATAAAAGAGTCATAAGTGTAGTGGTGGCAAATAGGCGGGTTGGATAAAATTTGTACAGGTTGAAAATGGGTAATAATTCAATCACTTCATATTTGATATGGGTAAAAATGAATTGGATAAGAAATGGGTTGGGTTAAACGTAGTTTATCCGTATTTCCGTGAGTAAATAGTACTCTACTTAAAAGTTCAACATGGAGAAGATATTTTAGTCTTTTTTTTTATATGAAAAATACTGAAAATGCTTCATTTCGTTTTATTGTATTATAAAAGTAAAAAAATCATATAACTTTTCAGTATAAAATAAGTTTATGTAATAACAAGGGGAAACTATTTTAATTTCAAGTAAACGAATATTTGCATTTCAGGACTAAAACATACTTAATGCACTTTAAAGCAATGTCAATACTAATATATACTTTGCATATTTTACACTAGGGCTGGGCATAAACACCGAAAAATTAAAACATCAAATGGAATCGAATTATTTTTGTATTTCATTTTTCGATTCGATATTCGCTACATATATACTTTGGTATTTTTCAGTATTTTGATCAGTTTTCGATATGTCATTTTGCATAATTTGGTATTTCGGTGTACTGATATATATTATACTATCTTTATAAACTGTTATTATTGTATTAATATGAAATAAAAAATATGTAAAATTAGGTCTTTAACTTTTCAGCTTTAAATTTTAGGCATAGCAACCTTCATAGTTCATGCTTTAGTCTTCATAAATACAACCCTCAGCGATCGGAAGATTAGCAACAAGCCAACGATCGGCCGACAGAACGTAGCAAGGAGACAACGACCAGCAAATCATCATCACGCCATGCACCACACAGGCAGCAACGAGCAACAACCAACATCACTTAGCAGCCGATCGTCGACCACCATCGACCAATCGACGACCACTATCATGTAACATCTCTTAATTCAAAATATCTAGGAATAAGCTAAGAAACAAAAAATAATCACTTTGGAAAGAAAGGGAAAAATCTGAAAATTTCCCAAGTTTTTAAAAAATTGAGTTTTGGTCATTTTCAAACGGTCATAACATCTAGCTCAGAATGAGTTAGAGTCAGTTCTTTATATGGTTGTAAAAACCTTGGGCAGATCTTTCCAACGGCTCTAAGTTTGCTAAATTCCGATGTCATATGAGGGAGATATGCCTTTCAGAAGTTGGGCTGATGGACTGAGGAAAGTCCAATTCCAGAATTTAGTAAGGTGGGTAGTATTTTTACCCATTTATTTCCTAATTCATTTTAAGGTTTTAATTGGGGTTAAAACAAGTTTTGGTCAGATTAGAGAAATTATATTTCACGCTTAGGGCTTGGGAGAAAAGAGAAATAAAGAAGAAGAAGGGAGAAAAAAAAAATTCGCCAAGAACGCCAAGGGATTCTAGTGAAATTCGTCGGTGGTGATCCCTATTAAGGTATGTGAAATCTTTAATATTGGGTTAATTCATCCACACACCAATATTACTTTAGTTTTTCAGTTTTGAAGTTGTTCATATGATTTGAAGTGAGTTCTTGATGAAATTATTGAATCTCTTTTTGGTTGAGTTGATTGAATACCCATTGATGTTTATTAGTAGTTTTCAATGTTTTTTTAGTTAAATCTGTTGGGTATTAATAATATTGATAATCCTAAAGGTTTGGGGTTAGAAATATGGAGGTTTAGGCATTTGGGATTTGAAAACGAGTTGAAAAATCCGTCAAACGCACCTGGGCAAGCCAGGCGCGTCGCGCCAGAATTTGGCCTCAGTCAACTAGGACCTGGCGCGACGCGCCACCAGTACGACAAAACCATGCCTGAGGCTGGCGCGGCGAGCCACCAAAATATGTTCAACTTGTCATATTCTGAAACTACACCCTAGAAGTTAGGGGCAATCTCTAATTGTAACCAGCGTACTTAACCCCTTGGAGATCTTGTACAAGCCCTTACATATCATTCATCGCATATACATAATGAAAAGTAGTGCGGAATTAAAATTTTTCTTAAAACATATCATAGTCTTTAAAAATTCCTTCATATAAAGTCATAGGAGATACTAAGTCTCAATCTCATCAAACTTAAGACACGAGAATACTTTTGGGACACGGCCCATACACAATACTAGGATAGAAATACTTAATCTATTACAATACTTCAATAAGAAACATAAAAGACACATATGCCCTCGAATCAAATGAGGACATACTTCGACTTCTCTTGAACGATGCTAAGGTCCAAGTCTTCCTTCCCAAATGCTCTTCACCTACTAAAAACTATAGAGATAGATAAAAGCATGTATTAGTACAACTACATGTACTAAGTATGACATAATGCATGAAAATCATGAAAATGAACATTTATTAGAAACATGTATATTCATTTAAAAATTATATTATAATCATAAGAACAATATTTAACAACTTATAAACACATAAGATAACATTTAAACAATTAAACACATTTTTAAGCTAACATTACAGTAAGCTCAACTCACTGTATAGTGAAAGAATTCACTGTTACAGTGAAGTTGTTTACTTCTTCTTTAAACACTTCTTAACGTGTAGTCTTCTCACTAAAAGATATCCTAAGACCCACATAATCAATACAAAGTGAGACCAACCATACAACCTCCCTAAGCATACCTAAATGACCCTCAAGAATACTTATAATAAGACATATACACACTTATAAGACATCAAACATTTCAACATATAGATCATATGACATTCTCTTACCAAAGGCTATCAAAAGACTTACTTAAAGTAAATCAAGAAGATAACATCCATGATGAACTCTTTAAGACTACCTAAATAATCCTTTAGACTTCCTAAGGCTTAGATTATGTCCACAAATTCAACATCTTCCATAACTAGAGTCATTCTTAAGACTAATCTCGGTAAGATACGAAGTGACCATTCCTATGCCCCCTTCACACCTTACCTAGACAATCCTTAACTACTCTAGATAAGTACTTATTCAATTAACATACTTTCTTACTTAAGTCATTACATTCATTTGTTCATTTAGATGACATTCATCATATAAAGGATATTCAAGTAATGGGTCTTGGACAAGACCTTGGAACTCCCAATAACAACTTCAAAGCCTATTGTGCAATGTCTAGATAGCGTCCCAACCACCACCTAAACTTCATAGAACTTCTATAATGCGAACAGGTATTCCATATGATGAGAATAGGCAATAACCGACATAGACCATGATAGAAAATCATGGAATCCGAAGTTCTAACCTACTCCGATGAGGGTGTTCTACTTGCCAATGGTAGAACTTGGACACATCCCATGTAGGCACATGGTTAAGGAATATGAAGGGCATACTTTGTAACCTATTCTCATTATTTAACTAGAACTACTTCCATTACCATACTCACACGGTGCTAGCCTTCGTTGTCATAGAAAAATTTACACTTAAGGTTCATATAAAAGGGTTCTATATCAAGTTCATGACCCAATCACATTTTACCCTACAAAAGAAAGGTCCACTAGGGCTACCTTACAATGGAGTCAAAAAACATATGATGAATTTCCTAAGGATTAATATGATGCCGTTCCAGACAATTAACCTTAAGTCTATCATTCCTTTACTTTGAAGAATACCATTACGGCTTACGACTTTAACATTCATAACCTTACCACTAGGTTCAAGGTTTCATATAAGAGACCCTCTTATCTTCATTTAAGGTCACATGTCATTTATACATTCAAGACTAAGAGACTTTAACATCCTAAGCCAAGACATCACATATTCACATTCATACATACATCAAGCAAAGGACACAAGTCAACCAAGACAAGACACCACATACTTCACTTTAACTCATAATACATGTCATTCTAGAAGAACATATAATTAACTCTTATTCTCTTCAAGTCATCCTATACACTATCATATCATCATCAATATGATCATCATAGACTCATATAGTCAAGTAGGGATAAGCATACATCAACCCTAAGACTATACACACAAAGCCACATATATAGTCTAACATGATCACCTATATAAAAATCAATAGAACACATATACTTTCACATTACTTAACATGTAGACAACCATTATCATACTTCACATAATAATCATAATACTTCAAGTAATTTGCCAACAAGGCCATGATCATTACATTACTTAAAATAACACCCACAAGGCCACATCAATTGCAAGTAAAGCACATAACACTACCACCATAAGTGGACCATACAAATCACAATTGAAGTATAATAACATAAAATAAAGTAAATAGGGCAGCATACCACCACTCCGTCCTCAACACCTCAATTCGATGCTAAATCATCCAATTCAATACCATAAAGCCCTTATCAATGACCATGAACAATAATTCAATAAAGAAACTATGATAATCAATGAAACTAGGTCAATGAAATAAATATTCATCAATCGAATACAACCTAGATATCAATTGAACACAATTCTTACATTATTAGATAACCCATAGGAATCTACACTAGAATTCATAAACATTAAATCAATATCAAGTAACCCATAACTTAGTCAAAAACTAGGGTTCATCCAATTCATGGGTTCATAGGTAATTTTAGGTTAAAATCAGCAATACAATAATAATAATTAAATCATTATTCAATGTTTAGAAACCATTAATGTAAGAACCCATGGAATAGATCATAAAATTGGACATTCAACTTGAAAACTTTAGGAAACTTCTTGAGAGTTGGGATCCTTGATGAAGCGAGTTCCAAGGATCAAAATCTATACCTTGATTAAGATCATTTTTCAATTTGATGAAGAATCTCCACTCAATTCGTCAATCCAAGCCCTTCATTGAGTTTTGACTCCAATGGAGTTCTAGAGAGAATTCTAAGGGATTTGGGATTTTGATTTGGAAGAATGAAATCTTCTAAGTGTGAAAGCCTTATATACATGTTTAAAATACCCAAAAGACCCTTAAAGAACCGACAAACCTCTTATTTGGAAGTTGGGTGAACTGCACGCAGGGACAGTGCCCATTAACAGTTGGCAGTCGACGGACCGTTTGTCCACTAACGGACTAATCTGTCCTTCTGTCGTTGTGTTCAAAGACTCAGCATGGTTCTATTATCTCCCAAGACCAAGTCTCCACCAGCGGCACCCATCTACGTGGCGTCGACAAGCCCACGAGTCGTCGATTGCCTCAGTCGTTTGGGGTTGCCTTGGATAGTCTTGGCACCAACTTTTTGGGTCCTTCCTCAAGGACCCTTGGATGGTCATTGGGGATGTTTGCCCGGACGTTTTCAACTCAAAAATGATCGTATACGAGTTGAACACCTCACACATGAATTTCATTCAAAACAAACACGTAAAACTCGATGAAACATGACACACAAGGTCATTTCAAGGCAACACTTTCGAATGTCATGAACATTCTTGGACGTTTGACCTCCAAACTTCATGAAACTTAACACACTGACTATATACACTATAATAACTGATATAAGGACCTTATAGCCTTATGAATTACATATAAACATATACAACATGGACGTTCTTGGACGTTTGACCTCCAAACTTCATGAAACTTGACACACTGACTATATACACTATAATAACTGATATAAGGACCTTATAACCTCATGAATCACATATAAACATATACAACCACATATGAGACACATAGGTGACTTAGTAGTCCCTTGATGTTTGACTTCCAATGCACCTAAAATTTTAGACACTGCCTCAATACCATATATTAGACCACTTTAGGAACTTATACCACCATGAAAAACATGTTAGACTCTAGTTCACCTAAGTCATTTTTGGGATCTTACACAACCCGACGTTTTTCGTCTAGTTTTTGTAGTTTAGTCCTTTTATGTTCTTCCAAGGTACATTAACACCTTCCAGTGATTCTTATTACTTCAAATGATTTCTAAACACCTAGAAATCATCAAAGTTCAAATCATAACCTTGAATCCATAATTAAATTCAAGGAAAGTTAGGATCAAAGTCAAGGAAGTTAAAAAGTCAAGTCTAAAGATAAGAAGAAGATTAAGTAAAGTTCTTAAGGTTTTCTGTAACGAGCTGTTTAGTCGTTTTGAGCGGCAGATTTATTTCTGGAAAAATAGGCTGAGACGACGGACCCTACGACGGACCGTCATGGGCACGACGGACCGTCGCAGGGTCTCGTTTCAAAACACTTGGAAAATCTAAAATTGGGTACTGAAAATCGACTCTCTGAGCATCGTAACGAAATGGCAGGACGGACCGTCACAGGTGTGACGGACCGTCACAGGTGTGACGGACCGTCACAGAGTCTTCAGTGGAAATCCACTCTCTGGACCTTGCGACGACCTGCAGGACGGACCGTCGCAGGCACGACGGGCCGTCGCAGGCACGACGGGCCGTCGCAGGTTGCGCAATCCCAGGCGGGTGCAGTGCTAATGCAAGAGAAAAATGTGATTGCTTATGCTTCAAGACAATTAAAAGTGCATGAACGTAACTATCCAACTCATGATTTGGAATTGGCCGCGGTAGTGTTTGCATTAAAGCAATGGAGACACTATTTATATGGGGTTAAGTGTGAGGTCTATACGGATCATCGTAGCCTACAGTATGTTTTTACTCAGAAAGATTTGAACTTGAGACAGAGGAGATGGATGGAACTGCTGAAGGACTACGACATCACTATTTTGTATCATCCGGGGAAGGCGAATGTTGTAGCGGATGCTTTAAGTAGAAAGGCGGGAAGCATGGGAAGTCTAGCTCACTTGCAAACTTCTAGACGCCCATTGGCTAGAGAAGTTCAGATTCTGGCTAACGACCTTATGAGATTAGAAGTAAATGAGAAGGGAGGATTTTTAGCTTGTGTGGAGGCAAGATCTTCCTTCCTTGACAGGATTAAGGGAAAGCAGTTTAATGATGAAAAATTGATCCGGATCCGAGATAAAGTGTTGCAAGGAGAGGCTAAAGAAGCGACAATCGATGAGGAAGGTGTTTTGAGAATTAAGGGAAGGGTATGTGTACCCCGTGTTGATGATTTGATCCACACTATTCTTACAGAGGCTCATAGTTCCGGATATTCTATACATCCTGGTGCAACCAAGATGTACCGTGACCTAAGGCAACACTTTTGGTGGAGTAGAATGAAGCGCGACATTGTTGAGTTTGTTGCCAAATGTCCAAATTGTCAACAAGTAAAGTATGAACACCAGAGGCCCGGAGGAACACTTCAGAGAATGCCCATTCCGGAATGGAAGTGGGAGAGAATTGCAATGGACTTCGTGGTTGGTCTTCCAAAGACATTGGGTAAGTTTGATTCCATTTGGGTAATTGTGGACAGATTGACTAAGTCTGCTCATTTCATTCCGGTCAAGGTGACTTATAATGCAGAGAAGTTAGCCAAACTTTACATCTCAGAAGTTGTTCGATTTCATGGAGTTCCACTATCCATCATATCAGACAGAGGTACGCAGTTTACTTCTAAGTTTTGGAGAACATTGCATGCCGAATTAGGTACTAGGTTGGACCTTAGTACTGCATTTCACCCTCAGACCGATGGTCAGTCTGAGCGAACAATTCAAGTGTTGGAAGATATGCTTCGTGCGTGTGTGATAGAATTTGGTGGTCATTGGGATAACTTCTTACCCTTAGCGGAGTTTTCGTACAATAATAGCTACCACTCAAGTATTGATATGGCTCCTTTTGAAGCACTATATGGGAGAAGATGTAGGTCTCCCATTGGTTGGTTTGATGCATTCGAGGTTAGGCCTTGGGGTACTGATCTTTTGAGGGATTCGTTAGAGAAGGTGAAATCCATTCAAGAAAAGCTTCTAGCAGTGCAAAGTAGGCAAAAAGAATATGCAGATCGAAAGGTTAGAGACTTAGTGTTCATGGAGGGTGAACAAGTCTTGTTGAAAGTTTCACCAATGAAAGGGGTGATGCGGTTTGGTAAAAGAGGCAAGCTAAGCCCAAGGTACATTGGTCCCTTTGAGGTACTTAAGCGAGTAGAGGAGGTGGCTTATGAGTTAGCCTTGCCTCCAGGGCTGTCCGGAGTACATCCGGTATTCCATGTGTCGATGTTGAAAAGATACCATGGGGATGGAAACTACATTATTCGTTGGGATTCAGTTTTGCTTGATGAAAATTTGTCTTATGAGGAGGAACCTGTTGCCATTCTAGATAGAGAAATTTGCAAGTTGAGGTCAAGGGAGATTGCATCCATCAAGGTGCAATGGAAGAATCGACCGGTTGAAGAAGCCACTTGGGAGAAGGAGGCAGATATGCGAGAAAGATACCCACATCTGTTTACAGATTCAGGTATTCCTTTTCGCCCTTGTTTTCCTTCTTGTGATCGTTCGGGGACGAACGATGGGTAAATTGGTATCTATTGTAACGACCTGTTTAGTCGTTTTGAGTGGCAGATTTATTTCTGGAAAAATAGGCTGAGGCGACGGACCCCACGACGGACCGTCATGGGCACGACGGACCGTCGCAGGGTCTCGTTTCAAAACACTTGGAAAATCTGAAATTGGGTACTGAAAATTGACTCTCTGAGCTTCGTAACGAAATGGCAGGACGGACCGTCACAGGTGTGACGGACCGTCACAGAGTCTTTAGTGGAAATCCACTCTCTGGACCTTGCGACGACCTGCAGGACGGACCGTTGCAGGCACGACGGGCCGTCGCAGGTTGCGCAATCCCAGGCGGGGTCGGATTTCTGATTAATTAATTTAAGGGGCGTTTTGGACTATTTCCTGCTTTAATTATAAAGTTAGAGGGTTAATGTTAATAAGTCTAATTACTTGGGGGTTAAAAGAGGTAACCTTAAGTTAATTAGTGGATTATTAGTGCCATCTTTTAAAACTTAATTATATGATAATTAGGGTAAAAGAAAGAGGGTTTGAATAAGAAAAAGAAAAAGAACAGCAAGAGAGAGAGAGAGAGAAATCGATCAAGGGAGAAGGAAGAACGCAGCTTTGGGAAGATAGCTTGTTGATCGCAATTCTTCGGTGGAGGTAGGTTATGGTTTTTACACTATTCGTAGTAAACTCTTAATAGCGAATGATATGTGTTGGGTAGTATTATCAAGTCTTCTATATGCTTAATTGTGTGCATGCATGATGTGATTTTATATATATATGATTGTGATAAAATAAGCATGATGAAGCTATTGAATCTTAAATCTTGAAGAAAACCCTAATCTACTTTGTTAATAATGATGCCTTGGTATAAAAGAAGGCTTGATGAACGAAAGTAGTGAGATTAGGGGATCGGGTGCCACGTTCCGGTACCAGGATAGAATAGAGGATCGGAGTGTCACGTTCCGACACCAGGATAGTATATGGATCGGGTGCCACGTTCCGGTACCAGGATAGTATATGAGGATCGGAGTGTCACGTTCTGACACCAGGATAGTATATGGATCGGGTGCCACGTTCCGGTACCAGGATAGTATATGAGGATCAGAGTGTCACGTTCCGACACCAGGATAGTATATGGATCGGGTGCCACGTTCCGGTACCAGGATAGAATGAGGAGCGGAGTGTCACGTACCGACACGAGATTAAATAAGATAATGAATCTTGAAAGATGCTAATATACTCAAACTAAAGAACATGTTTCCCAAAAGAGTATGGTGTGGAGGCTTGAGTCCTCATAGATATGATCGGTGATGCTATAAATGATGTTTATACTTGTTGCTATCACCTGTTAAGAATATTAGTTGATTTTATGATGTTATCTGAGATATATTGTTTTCTATTTTGAGTTGGCCGATGATACCTACTCAGTACTTGTGTTTGTACTGACCCCCTACTTTTATGTTTCCTTCTTGTTATTGTGGAGTGCAGCAAACGTTCCTTCGTCTTCAACTCAACCGCATCTCTAACCAGTCTTCATCACGTGGGATCTCAGGGTGAGCTAATGCTTCTAGCTTGGACTGGATCATCTTCCTCATGTCTTGATGCCTTGAAGTTCCGGCATAGACTAGCTTTTGTTATTTTAGCTTTTTAGAATACTCTTAGTTTAGTAATTTGATCATAGATGTTCTTGTGGTGATGACTTCCAGATTTTGGGGATAATAATAGATGTTGAATTTTAGAAGTTATTGAATTGGTTTTATTAATGAGTTTAAGTCTTCCGTATTACTTTCTGTTGATATTACATTGAAATGTTAAGGTTTAGATTGGTTGGTTCGCCCACATAGGAGGGTAAGTGTGGGTGCCAGTCGCGATCCGATTTGGGTCGTGACATTTTCAAGAGTCTTATGTAAACATTTTAAGATTATTTTTAAGACTCAAGTTTCAAGCTAAGTAAAGAACAAGTTGAAGTTTTTTTTCCAAAGGTATATGGGGACTAGTATTCCCAAAGAGACTTAAAATGTTTTAACATTTAAACTAGTCAGGAAACCTTGATTTGCAAGGATCCTTAGGGCAAGTTTTTAGAAAAGAACTATAGCTTTCTAAAAGAAGCAAGCAGGGAAACTATGATTTCCAAGATAGCCTTGAGCTAAGTATTTTGAGCACTAATATCAAAATCACAATATGTTTTTAAAACAAAAGAGCCAACACATTTTTGGGAGTAGTATTGAGTACCGATATGGGGGAGAGTCAGACAACTCACAGCCCCCATAAACCATGTAGCCACCATGGGTAGAAAGGTTTATACTTTTTAGGTGAACCCTTTTCACAATAGACTAGTGAATTCATTAGGTAGTTTAGGTCTTATACCTTTGGCCGGGTATAGAATGCGCTGGCAGCGTGAGGTAGATCGCTCTATCATCATTGTAGCTCTTAAGTGATAGTTGTCGGTTAGACAAACTCTTACAACAATTACTGTATTTTTATATACATCAGTTTACTTGTATTTATACATTTCAGAGTTTATTGTATCTTGCATACATTTAGAGCTTTTCAGCATGTTTCAGAATTTGTTTCTTTGTATTGCACCATTCTTTTAAAATTGCATTATATTGAAATGAGTAGTTACCATGAGTTGAGTAGAGCCAAAGTAAGTATTCCTTCTTACTTCTTTTCAAGCTTAAGTGTGGTTTTAGCTTTCCAACTCGCATACTTGTACATTCAATGTACTGATTCCAGTTGGCCTGCATTTTATTATGATGTAGACACAAGTAACTAGGATCAACTTTTGACGTGTCGTTCATCCAGAGAGCAACTTAGAGAGACAGTTGGTAAGACTTCTTTCATTTCGGAGGAAATTCTTATCATTTGCTATTTGTTTTAGTTTTCAGCTATTAGGATAATTGGTGGTCCTGTCCCAACATCCATCTTTACATTTAGAGACTTCATAGACAAACTGTCAGTGTTAGTTTTATTTAAACTTTTCATGTCATTTGTATAAGACTTGAAGTTTCCGTATTGGCTAATTATTACATTTAAAATTATTTTTTGAGTATATGTTATGTTTACGTCTTCCGCTGAGTTAAGTAAGTAAGGCCAATGGTTCACTCAAGGCCAACAATAGTCACTGGGTGCCGGCCACATCCAGGGTGTAGGCTCGGGGCATGACACATTAGATATTGTATTCGATGGATTGATTATTTTTTGTTGTCAATATTTCTTCTTCCATTTCAAGTTACTAGGTTTCAAAATGTATATTTCTTCTTTCATTTTTTTTTTGATTTTTGCTTTTGTTACTAGTTAGTGGTTAGTTTATGAATTCATTATGAATTTTTTTATATGTAGATGATTGAACAAAATCAATTAAATATGGGTGTGGATGATCAAAGTCGAATAAGTATGACTGATTCTACAAATAATACACCTACTAATAGCAATGATGCGACAACTGGCACAGAGAAAACAAAAAAAAAAAGAAATGAATCCTAAATCTCCTTTTTGGCAACACACTAGATTTTTTGTTTGAAAATGGTGTATTAGTTAAAGCTAAGTGTTTAAACTGTAAACAAAACTATGCTGCTAATACAACTAGACATGGAATAAGTGGATTGAGACAATATATTATTTGACTAACCGATGTAAAGTGTATAAGCCACCGCCTCTAATACCTGGTATTAAAAATTAATTAAATATTCAAAGTAGCAGTGCAGTATAAAGACTAGGAAATTTGAGCAAGAGGTATGTAAGAGAGATTTAGTTGAGATGAAAATTCTGGTGGAACTGCCTTTTAGTTTTGTTGAGAAAGAAGGCTTTAAGAAGTTTATGAGTAAAGTCCAACTTTTGTTTCAGATTCCTTCTCGTAGAACCATAACAAGGGATTCTTATGAAGTTTATGGTAACTTGAGAATATATTTGAAAAAGTCTCTAAGAGAAATACTGTCACACCCCGAGCCTTAACACTGGACCTGGCCTTCACCCAATGACCATTGCTAGCCTTGAGAGAACCCTTGTCCTGGCTTACTCAACTCAGCGAAAGACTCAACTTAACTCAATTATAGAATTGGAAAGGTTCTCATAAAATAACTTTAAACATTGTCATGAACAAAATGACACTTAAGTCTCAAATATAGAATCTGGAATAAAGAGACACAACTGAACTACTAAAAATCCATTTATGAAGCCTCTAAAACTACTTTGATGAATGTTGGGACAGACCCCACAACATTCTAAAGAAAAAGAAAGATTGGAAAGCATAAAAGGGATCCTCTAAAATTCAAGGGGAATCACCATTGACTCTAGATCTCAAACTGGATCAAAGAAGCGATCCGTGCTGATCCTTCTGTATCTGCATCATAAAATGATGTAGGCAAACTGACATCAGTACATTGAATGTACGAGTATGCGAGTTGAAATGCTAAACACACTACTAAGCTTGAAAGGATTAAGAATGAACCTATATTGGCTCTGCTCAACTCAAGATGTCACAACTCAATATAAAATAGTAAAGATACATACAATATATCTTAAGCTTGTAACACAGTGTAAATACTTAGTTAATTAAAGACAAATAATAATAAACTCAACCTCACTCATATATGAAAGAAGTATAATTTATGTGGGAGATTCTCTAACCGACAACTATTACTATGAGTTTAAGAGATGGTACAATGTATATCCTCACGTTGTAAGAGGACCGCTCTATACCTTGCCATTGGTATAGAACCTGAACTACTAAGTGGATCCACTAGACTATGCTAAAAAACACTAAGGAATCATTTAAAAAAGTATGATCCTTTATCTATCCTTGCTGGATACATGGTTTACGGAGACTTGAGTAAGTATAAACTCACATCACCATATCGGTGTTCAATGCTACTCCCAAAATATTTAGCTCATATGTTTTTAAAACAACTTCTTCTCTAGTTTGAGATAATTGCTCAAACTTAGCTTCAACAACTTTCTTGAAAATCATATTTTCCTTTTTCTCTTACTAAAACTAGCCATAGGTTCTGTGGAAGTCTAACTTCTTTTCTTTCTCAAAAGTTTGAAAACATTTTGTTTAAACTCTTAGGGACTACTTAGTTCCCTTATAACTCTTGAGAAGTGAACTCAACTTGTTACTCTTTGCTTAACTTGAAACTTAACTCTTAGGGAATACTTAGTTTCCTTATACCTTTTGAGAATTTAACTCAATTCTTTAATCTGTGCTCAACTTGTAACTTGAGCGTTAAATAAAGTAAAATTTTTTTGTTTAATACTTTTGAATGTTTTATGAACTTACTTTGACTTTCTTCTTAACTTTTAGACTTGACTCTTAATTTCTTTGACCTTGATCTTTAACTTCCCTTGAATTGGATCATGGATTCAAGGATCATGATCTCATGTTTATGATGATTCCATGATGTTTATATGTAATTTAGAGTGTTGGATTCAACTAGAATTTATAGGTACATCACTTAGGAACTCGTACAAAAAGAGGGGGGGGGGAATGAGATCTCTTGGTGACCCTAGAGCTTTGAGAGGCGCGGGGCACTAGAGCCTGACGGACAAAGACTGTCCTGAGGGGCTCTGGCTGGCACGGTAGTCGTGGCCCTATCAGACAGAGGCTTCACTGAGGGGCTTTGGCAGGCGCCCAGGGCTTGTCAGACACGATTTCTGACTTTTCTTCTCTGATTTTTAATTGTAAACCTTCTAAACTCCTATGGATCTCAACCCAAACACTTAGGATCACTAAACCTAGAAACGAGTAGAATGAATTCAGAATTTGAAAATACTTATTTTTGGAAAGAATAAGAAAATCTGGAAAATTTGTCTAAGTTAGAAAAGTGAGTTTTTGTCATTTTCACACGACCATAACTCCTAGATAAAGATGAGTTTGGATTATTTCTTGATATAATTGGAAATCCCTTAAAAATATCTTTCCACCGCCATCGAGTTTGTGTAATTTTGATATCGTAAGAATGAGATATGTCTTTCGGAAAGTGGGCTATTGGATTGAGGAAAGTCCAAATCCGAATTTAAGAAAGGGCAAACTAGTTTTTTCTCTAATTTATTTCCTAATTCATTTTTAGTGATTTATTGGGGTAAAAACTTAAGTTATTTAGTCTGGAAGATTAGGATTAACATTTACGGCTTGAAGAAGAGAGAAAAGAAGAGAGAACGGGAGAAAAGTCAAGAATTTCGCCAAGAACGCCAAGATTTGCGAGTGGAATTCGTCGGTGGTGATACCTATAAAGTTATGTGAGATCATATTGTGTTAGGTTAGCTCACCCACACGCCAATCTTATTTCTATTCAGTGAATTTATGTTGATTGAATGCAAAGTTAGTGAATTCTTAAAAAAAGGTTTTTTAAATTTGCTAAGTTCTTGATTGGTTGTGTTGTTAAAGCCACTTGTTGATTTGATTCGTGTTTTCCAGGTGGATATTTCAGTTAGATCTGTTGTAATTTGAGAGTACTAATGATCCTAATTGTTTGGGTAAAGAACCACGGAAGTAGAGAGGGTTTGGAGATGATAAACGGAGAAGAAAAGTTGTCAAACGTCTGGGGAATATGGTGGGGCATCGCGCCAGCCAGTGCCCCCCAAAAAGGGTCTATGTAGCTTACCCTTTGGGGATCCGTGCCAGCCAGTGCACTCCAACTTGGCCTCTAAAGTTTTGAGCATGCGCCACAAGCCTCTTAGAGCGCAAAGGACGCTAGTTCACCCCATTCTTCCCCTACCTTTGCAAACTAGTTTCTAAGTGATGTACCTACTTTTCCTAGTTGATTCTAACACTCCAAGGTACATCTAAACATCATTAAATCATCCATAAACATGATATCACAAACCTTGAATCCATAATCCAATTTAAGAAAAGTTAAGATCAAAGTCAAAGAAGTTAAGAGTCAAGTCTAGAGTTAAGAAGCAATTCAAAGCAAAGTTTCTTAAAGTTTTCAAGAGTCTTTAATAAATGTTTTAACTTTGTTTTAGTGCTCAAGTTTCAAGTTAAGAAAGGAGTAAAGATTTGAGTTCATCTCTTAAAAGTTTTTAGGGAACTAAGTATTTCCAAAGAAGTTCGTAAATGTTTTCATAATTGAGTAAGAAAAGGGAACATCGATTCCAAAAGATCCTTTGGGCTAAGCATTGATTTATAATCATCTCAAAACTAAAGAAATAAGTTTCTTTAAAATCATGAGCTAAAGTATATTTTTCTAGTAGTATTGAGCATCGATGTTGGAATGCGAGATCATATTAACTCAAGTCTCCATGAAAATAATGTAACGGTCATGGGTATTAACGGGTCATACCTTTTAGATGATCACGTAAGTTAAGCTAGATGATCCTATAAATTAAGTAGTTTTATATGACGACAAAGTATAGGAAAGTCTGGCAGTGTGATGCTAAAGATGTTGTATCACCACTTAGGCTCATAGTGGTGGTTGTCGGTTATAAAAACTCCAACATAGTAATTGCATGGTTCTTCAAGGGGTTCTTATTAGTATGAATAAGGGTATAGGAATTTATTCATGCATTGAACAAGTATACTTTGAGAGGCAACATTGTATTTTTATGATAATATGATTATGATTTTGACGTCACGTTTCAAACTGTTTTCCTTTTCTTTATATTGCATTTGTTTTAAGCTGTTTTATAATGAAATGCGTTCAGTTAAGTATTCATGAGTTGAAAGAGACAAGGTAAGTGTTTCTTTCATAATCTCTTTCGAGCTTATGATTTTTAGCATTCCAACTTGTATACTTGTACATTCAATGTAGTGATGTCAGTTCGTGTGCATCGTATCATGATGCAGACACAGGTAACAAGGATTGACACCCAGCACACCGTTGATCCAATTTAGCACTCCAAAGTTAGTTGGTGAGCATACTTCCATTCTAGAGGACTCGATTTATTATTTTTCAGTATTCCCTTTATTAGGATGTTGTGGGGTTAGTCCCAACATCCATCTCAGTTGTTTTTAGAGGCTTCATAGATAGTTAGAAGTTCATAATTCTTTACGTTTTATTCCATATTAAAGACTTGAGTTGCCATTTTGGTCAAGTTAAATATTTATTTCTTTAAATATTCTAAGTCATACTATTTTGTTTTTTGAGTAAGTTTTGTTGATTTGGTAATCATGCTTAGAATCTTCCGCTGAGTTAAGTAAGTCAGTCCAGTGGTTCGCTTGAGGACCAACAATTGTCTTCGGGTGCCAACCACGTTTGGGCTGTAGGCTCGGCGCGTGACAAACTTGGTATCAGATTCAGTCTTCAAGAGTCCTAGGGAGTATATAGAGTCGTGTCTGTAGAATCCTAGTTATCGGTATGAAGCGCGCCATATATTTAATTCGGAGGCTGCAACATTTAGGAATTCCTTCACTTCTTTCATACTCATTTCGTTGTTAGAGTTTGATCTCTAAAAAGTTTCCTTCTAATTCATGCTTGTGCGTGCTTACAGAGGATCATGCCTCCATGAAGAATAGTCAGGAATCGTCTAGCTATGAGGAGTGCTGGGGGATAAGAGTTATCAAATGCACTAGAAGTGCAACCTCAAGAAGAGGTCTATTATGCTGATGTCCGGGAAGCTAGCTGAATATTAAGTCAAGTTGCAAGCTATCATGTTGGACAAAGAGATAATTGACACGAAGTCGTTGATTCTTCAAGGATCCGCGAACTCTGAAGGATCAACCTACCAATATTCACAAGTTTAAGTGTTACCGAGGATACGGAGAACTTCATTGAGGAGCTTAAAAGGGTATTTAACGTGATGCATGTTGCTGAGGTGGAAAGGGTGGAACTAGCTCGATACCAAATGAAGGGTGTTGCTGAAATCTAGTTCGACCAATGCAAAAAGAATAAGATTGAGGTTGCGCCAGTAGTGAGTTGGGTGGTGTTTGAGAGTGCTCTCATGGGACGTTTCTTTCCACGTGAGTTTAGAGAGGCAAAGAAAGAGAGTTTCTCACCGTCAATCCGGAGTGGATGAGTGTTTAAAAGTACAGTCTGAAGTGCACACAACTTACCCATTATGCTCCGGATATGGTTGCTGACATGAGGAGCAGGATGAGTTTATTTGTTGCTGGGTTGTGTCGCCAGTCATGCAAGAAAGGCAATGCAACTATGTTTCTAGGGGATATGGACCTAGCAAGGTTTATTATTAATATACAAAAAGTTGAGGATGATAAGATGAAGGATATAGAAGAGTACAAGAATAAGAGGGGACATCAAGGGACGAGTGTGATGCCAACTAGTCATCCCTCCCACAGAAACAGAAGGGACCTACTCCACCATCTGCTAGTACACTTGCACCTAAGAACAAGGGTGAGTACAATAATAAAGTTTAAGAGCTAAACCTACCTATACTCAAGACAGTATGGTACCAAGGGGTAGTAATGATACTACATGTGCGAGGTGTGGTAGAAAACACCAAGCTAAGTATTGTTATGGGCAGACAGGTTGCTTCAAGGGCGGGCAAGAGGGTCATTTTATGAGGGAGTATCCTGAGATCATACAATGTCATGGTAATAGAGGCATAAGACCCAACCTTCTTCAGTTGCTCCACCAGACAGAGAAGCACCTCAAGGGGCTACTTCAGGTACTGGTGTGGAACAAACTGCTTAGATACTATCAACAGTTGCCAAAGGCAAGAGAATTCGCTAGATGTTGTCACTGGTATGATTTAGGTCTTTGACTTTACTGTTTATGCTTTGATAGATTGATGACCGAGTTTATATTTTGTAACTCCATATGTTGCGATGAATTTTGATTTTATTCATGAGCAACTTAGTGAACCCTTCAGTGTTTCCACACCTGTTGGGGAGTCTATTCTAGCTGAGCGAGTTTATCATGATTGTGTCATTTCCATCAATCAGAAGGAAACCATGCCTGATTTATTTGAGTTAGACATGGTAAATTTTGATGTCATTCTACGTATGAATTAGCTTCATGCCTGCTATGCCTCTATAGATTGTAGAACTCGAGTTGTTAAGTTTCAAATTCCTAATGAGCGAGTCATAGAGTGGAGTAGTAGTTCATCAGTGCCTAAGGGTCATTCCTTTTCATATTTTAAGGTGAGAAAGTTAGTTTCTATGAGTTGTATCTATCACTTATTCTAGTTTCAGTTTCAGTGGTAAAAGATTTTCCAAAAGTCTTTCCAGATGATCTAACCAGAGTCCCTTCTATGAGAGAATATACTTCGGCAGAGAAATCATTCCAGACCCTCATTTTATCTCTATTCCACCATACAGAATCGCGCCAGCAGATTTGAGAGAGTTGAAAGAGTAGTTGAATGATTTTCATGATACGGGTTTTATTTGACCAAATTGACTTAGAGGAAAGTTAAGTTTCAATGATTTGAAGTTTGTAGAGAAAAACTTTTAAGAATTGAAGAAGAGGTTGACTACTACTCCAGTTTTGACTTTAGTGGAAGGTACTCAAGGTTTTATGGTGTATTTTGATACATCTAGAGTTGGTTTGAATTGTGTTTTACTGCATAATGGAAAGGTGATAGATTATGCCTTCAGACAGTTTAAGGTTCATGAGAAGAACTATCCAACCATGACTTAGAATTGGCTATTGTATTTTCGCCTTGAAGATTTGGCGACATCAGTTTTATGGCGTTCCTGTGGAAGTGTTCACCGATCACAAGAGTTTTCAGTATGTGTTTAGACAGAAAGATCTTAATCTCAGGAAAAGAAGGTTGTCAATGGGTAATATTGCCCAGTTTTTAGGAAGGTAAGAAGGAGTTAGCTTAAGAGATACATAGACTTGCACGATTAGGAGTTCGATTAATGGATTCCACAAAAAGAGGAGTAGTGGTGATGAATGAGTCTGAATCATCATTAATGTCAGAAATAGAAGGCAAGAAAGACCAAGACCCTATCTTGCTTAAATTAAAGGCAAAATGTTCATAAGCAAAAAGTGATATGGTGTTTTGAGGTGTCAAGGTGGATTGTGTGATTGGTTTCAAGGATAGTTAGGATGATCACCTATCTCACATAGAGTTGGTTGCAACAATAGTTATCATTCTAGCATCCAAATGGATCCTTATGCAGCTCTTTATAGGGGGAGATGTAGTTTTCCTTTTGGATGGTTTGAAATTAGTAAAGTAGGTTTGATAGGACAAGAGTTAGATCATCAAGCTATGGAGGAAATCAATGTCATTCAAGAGAGATTAGAAACAACGCAGAGTCATCAGAATTCTTACATTAATGTTAGGAGAATGGAGTTAGAGTTTGAGGTAGATGATTGAGTTACTTGAAAAGTTTCACCCGTGAAAGGTGTTATGAGAATTGGTAGAAGTGGAAGATCAGTCCCAGTATATTGGTATGTACAGAATATTTAAGAGAATTGGCAATGTAGCTTATGAGTTAGAGCTACCACAAGAGTTAGCAGTGGTTCATTTGTTATTTCACATCTCCGTGATGAAGAAGTGCATAGGAAGTCCTTCATTGATTATACCAACTGAAAATGTTGGGATTAAGGATAACTTATCTTATGAGGAGATTCCGATTTTGATTTTACATCACCAAGTTTGCAAGTTGAGGACAAAGGAAGTAGCATCAGTCAAGGTCCTTTGGAGGAACCAATAGTTTCAAGAAGCTACTTAGGAAGCTGAATAGGATATGAAGAAGATATATCCACATCTCTAATTTATTTCCTAATTCGTTTTTAAGGATTTAATGGGTAAAAATTAAGTTAGTAAGTTTGGAAAATTTAGATTTACGTTTAGGGCTTGAAGAAGAGAGAAAAGAAGAGAGAAAGGGAGAAAAGTCAAGAATTTCGCAAAGAACGTCAAGCTTTGAGAGTGGAATTCGTCGGGGGTGATCCTATAAAGGTATGTGATATCATTTTGTGTTGGGTTAGTTCAACCACACGCCAATCTTGTTTCTATTCAGCGAATATATGTTGATTGAATACAAAGTTAGTGAATTCTTGGAGAACGTTGTTGAAATTTGTTAAGTTCTTGGTTGGTTGTGTTGTTCAAGCCTCTTGTTGATTTGATTCCTTTTACTGGATGTATTTTTGAGTTATATTTGTCTTAAGTCGAGATACTAATTATCCTAATTGTTTGGGTAAAGAACCATGGAATTTGAGAGGGTTTGGATATGAAAATGGATAAAGTCGCCAAAGGTCTAGGGAATAGTTTAAGGCATTGCACCTGCCAACATGCCCCAAAAGGGCCTCAGTAGTTTACTCCTTGGGATACCACACCAGCCAGTACGCCCCAACTTGGCCTCTGAAGTTTGGGTCCTGGTGTTCCACGCCTCTTAGAGTGCCAAGGACACCAGTACACCTCATTATTCCCCCACTTTTTCAAGCTACTTTCTAACTGACATACCTATGTTTCCTAGTTGATTTTAGCACTCTAAGATATATATAAACATCATGAAATTATCCATAAACATGAGATCATGAACCTTGAATCCATCAAGGAAAGTAAAGGTCAAAGTCAAAGAAGTTAAGAGTTAAGTCTAGAAGTTAAGAAGCAAGTCAAAGCAAAGTTTCTTAAAGTTTTCAAGAGTCTTTAATAAATGTTTTAACTTCTTTTTAAGAATCAAGTTTCAAGTTAAGAAAAGAGTAAAGAGTTGAGTTCATTTCTCAAAAGTTATTAGAGAACTAAGTATTCCCAAAGAAGTTCATAAATGTTTAAGGATTGAGTAATTATCTCAAAACTAAAGAAATAAGTTGCTTTAAAAGCTTGAGCTAAAGTATATTTCTGGAGTGGTATCGAGCACCGATGTGGGAATGCGAGTTAATATTAACTCAAGTGTCCATGAAAACCATGTAGCCATCATGGGTATTAACGGTTTATACTTTTAAATGATCACGTAAGCTAAGCTAGTGGATCCACTAGGTTAAGTAGTTCTATATGACGGCAAAGTATATGACAGTCTGGCAGCATGATGGTATAAATGTTGTATCACCAGTTACGCTCATATTAGTGGTTGTCGGTTAGAGAAACTCCCACAGTAGTAATTGCACTCAAGGGTTCTACTTAGTATGAATGGGGGTATGAGACTTCATTCATACATTGAACAAGTAGACTTTGAGAGAGAGTATGATATGTTTTTATGATAATATGATTATGCTTTTGACGTCATGTTTTAAATCATTTCGTTTTCTTTATATTGAATTTGTCTTAAACTGTTTTATAATGAAATGCGTTCAATTAAGTATTCATGAGTTGAGAAGAGCCAAGGTAAGTGTTTCTTTCATAGTCTCTTTCAAGCCTATGTTTGTTAGCATTCCAACTTTCACACTCGTACATTTAGTGTATTGATGTAGTTGACGTGCATCATATCATGATGCAGATGCAGGTAACGAGGATCAATACCCAGTGCACCGTTGATCCAGTTGAGCACTCCATAGTTAGTTGGTGAGCCTCTTTGCATTCTGGGAAATCTTTTTTTATTATTATTGTTTTTTCAGTACTTCCTTTATTACGATGTTGTGGGGTTTGTGCTGACATCCATCTCAATTATTTTTAGAGGCTACATAGACAGTTAGTAGTTCATTAGTCTTTACATATTTATTCCATGTTAAAGACTTGAGTTCCCATTTTGGTCAAGTTGAATGTTTATTTCTTTTATTATTCTAAGTCATATTATTTTGTTATTTGAGTAAGTTTAGTTGATTTCGCAATCATGCTTAGAATCTTCTGCTGAGTTAAGTAAGTCAGGCCAGGGGTTCTCTTTGGGACCAACATTTGCTACGACAAAAAAATGGACGTGATGACACTCGTCTTATCCCACTAAAACAAATTAGTCTAAAACTCAACTTTTACAATAAACTGCATAAATTTAATAATAAACTCAAAAGTACCCCCAAATTTTAGTTGTCACGTGTACAAGCCTCTAAAGTATTACAACTGAATCAAAAGAAAAATATAAGTCTTATATGACATTGTTTTTAGAGTAGAACAAGTTCATAAATAATAGTAAGAAGGTCTGCTGAGATGACAAATAGCTACCTCACAAATAATCTAAGAAGCCTCGAAAAAAAAAAGAAAACATCAGAAAGGTCGGGGCTAGAAACCTACAAAAAATTATAGAAGCAAGGGGTGAGTATCAAGACACACGGTACTTAACAAGTAAACCTCGAAAGACGAGTTAAGAGAATAGAATACGGGTACTCCTTACACCCCAACCAAACCTCCTTAACTACAACTTGCATAAAACCAGCCCAACCTAACAGTTCACAATTTACAAGTGCATATCTCAACAACAACATTCTTAAATCACATATTCTGGACAACAAGCTCAATATTACTCAATTACAACATCCACAACCACAACATGCTTAAAACCAGCCCAACCTATCCGTTCACAATTCACATAGCACACAACACTCTAACAATTAATATCTTCAACAACAATCTCAATATTCATCAATTAAAGTTCCACAGAAAGCACTCACAGGATCAGCAAAACACAATATCAAGATCACTAATGATAAATATGTGCAATGCAATGGAATACAATGTCAAGTATAGTGTTGCATGTCTGACCTAGTGATACACACCCGTTGTCTCTCTGTTCGGGATCTATATCGGACATATCTTTCCATGCATCTGTCGCAGCGTGCTATACGACCCTCGATATATAGTAACTGTCGCGGCATGTGATACGTCCCTCGATATATAGTAAATGTCGTGGCGCGCGATACGTCCGTCGAAATGGTACATCCTCTTATCACATAACATTTATCACCACCATGTCTCAAAATCAATGCAAATCTTAGCATGTTCACGCAAATAATGAGGAGATAACTATTTTCATGACAATGCACGATTCACAAAAATGCAACGTCATAAAACATCAATAAATAGGCAATAAGCCTTCAAATCATTCTAAAACATTACACGCCAACAATTTATCATATTACCTTTTCATTACTCTTTAGTAATTATAATTATTCAACATGGACAAGTCAACCAATCACTAATATCCATTACTCCCAAACATATAGCACAAAGAATAGATGAATTTTATACGCTTAACAAAGGTTTAGAAATCCACTTTCCTAAATCAATCAAGAATTTATTTCGAAACTTGAGACTTCTCTTTCGTTGTACTTCCAACTCAAAGCAATCTATTCACATCAATAATCACAATAAGATTTCGAAACTAACGACACCCATCTTACTATAGGTCTATCCTAGACCCAAAAATTCACAAGAAAATTTTCTAAATCTTGATAACCACTTATATATCAAGTTTCACATTTTATAAATTTCCAACCTAAGATTTAGTTTCAATACCTCCATTTCTCATAACTTTAATGATATTCAAGTAATACAATGCATTTAATATTTAGTTACCTATATCAATATATAAAAACTTAATGTATAACATGATAACTAAAGAAAGTAATTAAAACGAAACTAACAACTTAGCACACCAGTGGAACAGAAGCAACCTAATTTAATTGTTTCAACCCAAATGCATATATAATACTTACATATATAGCAATTCATAGTACACATTAATAATTACTGAGAAATTACCCTTCTCAATGTTTAATCAATAGAAGTTAAAATAAAATTCTAACTAATTTATTAAAGTGTTTACTATAGTGCAAAAGGACAAATTGAAAACTCCCGTACTAGTTAAAGTCATAGCACCATTATTCCTTAATAATTACTTCTCTATATATTATTATTATCACCCTCACTTTGCCCTAAATTTCAACACATTAGTGAGCAATACAAATGCCAATAGCCACTCATTTTCACTTTTTATTTCCTTTACACTCGCCAACACTTAAATTGAGTAACCTTACAATATTATAATACTATTATTCATATATGCAACAACCAACATAAATTGAAACTCATCTGAAGCTTTGTTGCTCCTTGTCGATGCTGCACAAATCCTCTTTTTGTTGCTTAACACATGTTTCTCTTATTTAAGTTCTTTTCTAATTGATTAAGTATAAAATTAATAAAATCCTATTACTTATTTTAATATATATGAACAAAATAGTATAGGATCTTAAATAAATTATCACTTAAGTCCATTAACTCTAGATTAAGTCAATTATCTATAATTACCCATCAATTAATTAACTCAAGTTAAATGAATAGTTTAAAATTCCCAAAATAACCTACCGGATCAGTACATCAATGGTCTTTAGGTGCCAGCCATGTTCGGGTTGTAGGCTCAATGCATGACACAGAACCAAGGAATACCAGAGGCTTAAGTTTCAGAACCTTGGTTAACATATTGTGCTTATTATGGACCATCACTGAACCCAACAAAGGACGAAAAAAGGCATCAATACCTTCATTTTTACCCTTTTGAGGCGCAATACTAGCAGTAGGGGGTTAGCATGAGCTCGAGTTGCTTGAGAAGATGGATGTACTCCAAGACTAGCAAACCCCTTTAAGAACGCCATAATTTGTTGAGCTACTACCGGATCGATGGGAGGAACTCCCGCAACCTCCGATGGTATTTCCTCCTCAAGTTCAACCTCCTCAATACCATCACCCTCAACTTCCTCTTCTATCTCTTCATTATGTAGCAGAGGGTTTTCATTTACCGGGACGTTGACACTTGACACCTCATTCACACCAGGCGGTTTCCTCAACTGGAGCATTGACAGGAGCTACGGGCCTACAACTATTATATCTAGTGTTAACCATCTGTGAAAAGAAAAGTGAAAGAAAGTTAGATACCAATTTGAATCAACATATACCAATTGGAATCAAGTCATAGCACGAAGGAGACATAAGAAAAATGGAGATTTCCTTAAGTCCTATAGCCTCTCGATGAAAAGTAACAGTTTCCCCGTACCATTCCATGAGACTCTATTAGACTTGTTTCGATACATCGAGATCAACGAACCTAGGCTCTGATATCAACTTTTTCACGAACCAGACTGTCGTAATTGACACCCACACTAACAACTCAGTGGGAGAATCACTAGTACATCCAACTAAAACAATTAGTCTAAAAACTAAGGCATTTTAAGTTGCATAAGCAAGTTAAATAACTAATTAAAGTCTTTCATAACCTCAACAAGGTTTTAAAGAACTAACTAAGAATAATGCGAAAGTTAAACCTAGAATCTGAAAGTCAATGTATCACAACATCTAAACAATTGATCCAAGCCTAACAAGAGAATACTATTGAGCTAAATCACTACTAAAACAATGTCTAAGTCCGAAATTGGTGGACATAGCGAAAGAGAATCCCATGGAAGCCTGGAAAAAGTGGCTCACCCTTGAATTCGAGGTGCTCACTAATCTCCTAAGCGAGGTCTGTCGAGAGTTGTGTGAATATGCTCTATACTCAACAAAAATATGAGCAAGTGCAAAATCAGTATATAACCACAGTGTACTGGTAGGATCACATGGCTACACCACTAGTGCAACATAAACAAGTAAAATAACATTATAACCACATTCATATATATATATATATATATATTTCAACATATTCAATATTACCATAACGAATCAACAACACATTTCACATGATTTTCACATAGTTGGTTCTCTCACAGAATCGAAACCTTAACTGTTAGCTTGCCAGAACGTGGCAATTCGATTCCACTTTTATGCAGGAATGTGGAAACCGATCTCATAATTGTGCCAGAACGTGGTAACCCGATCCATTGGTTAGCTTGCCATAATGTGGCAATATGATTCCCAATCACACATAACAATTACAATCACAAGAACACATCAAGATCACACCTTCAGGTCATGATTTCATGGTATGGACAATCATATATCTATTTTTCAACATTTATTATCAATATTGCAATATGCATACATAAACAAATATCACAATGAAGCAAGAACAAGCATATATCACACATCATAGAATCACAACCCTCACCTACCTCTAAACAAGCTTGAATCCCTAAGAAACTTGATCCTTTCCTTTCCGAATTCATTTTGCATGTTCTTGGTCTATAAATAATTATAATAATACGGGAATCAATTGACAATCACTAATTACTTGAATTATTAACAATTCTATGAACCCTAGATCACACCCATGGACCTAATTAGCCAGGCTAGGGTTATTTCCACCATAAAACTTATGAAGAAACCCTTCCCATTGACATTGACCCATTCTAACACGTTATATGGATCGAAGAGGGAATTAAGGGAGTGAAAAATTTACCTTTAGCCTCAAGAATGGTAGAAAATGAGTTGAAATCATCCATGGATCGTTCTCTAGCTCTAAAAGTCAAAAATTGCCAAATATGGATGTTTAGGGTTTCTATTTATGAATTAAAAACCCATCATCTCGCTATAGCGGCATCCATCCCATGTAGCCGCGTCGCTGCAGCAGCACCCATCCCGCTACAGCGGTAGTTTTTTTAACCAGTGAGCTCTCATCCGAAAATTCCCAAAATCTCGTAATTTCAAACCCCGTCTCATCTGCTATAGTGACACCCATACCGCTGTAGCAGCGTCGCTGCAGCGGCACTAATCCCACTGCAACAACATGATTTGAAGTAGTGAGTTTTGAAGAGAATTTCAATTTTCCCTTTATACAATACCATCTTAACCCACTACGCTTAGAAAATGCCCTTAACACTAATATCGGTTTCCGGAGATCTACTCATCCAAATTTGATTATGTAAAGTCGTACAGACTACTGAACGAGTTATCTATCCATTCATGTAATCAAGTTTTCTATACACCTTGATGACTCTAATTTCCTCCAAATCTGAACAAGATTGGGAAAATTCTAGTACTACAAAAAAAAAACATTTCGACTCCGATTTTTCTCTAGTTGGCATTTCTATAAGGACAAAACCCGATCTTTACACTAAGGGACTTTGGTCATTTCCCCAAAATATTTTGGGATAAGCTATTGGGAATAGACGGATATGAAATAAAATCAGTTTGAAGTCCACATTTAAGACTTGTTATCGCTGCGAATTCCTTGTTTCCAAAATATAATTTGCACTGTTTATTTTCACATTAAACATGTCGTCTCTAGCATTTTGAGAATCAAGAATAATCAAATGCCGCAATAGTTGACATTGAATCTTTGTGTGGTGTATGTCATTAAATACACCAAAACGTGTTTGTTCGAGAAATTGTAGAAACCTCTCTTACCTGAGAAAATCTAACATATTACCAAATACATTCATGTTTACACATGAATCCCAGTGTGTATATATTTCCTTGCCTATAAAATAAAATTGTTTAGACTAAATTAAGACATATTTCATACACATATTATTCAAGTTTCGTTCCAGCAATAACTATAGTTTAATATTTACGATTAAATTATATCATATAAATTAAATCAAAATAACATAAACATTGATAAAAAAAATTATAAAAGTATGTTCATACAATAATTAGTCATGTTTCATATACCTGCATGTATATAAATTTTAGTATTGCCTTACACCATATTAATATTAAAAATCACAGTAATTTTATGCTAACATCATACCAGCTTCAAGTGCACTGTTGCATTCATGAAGCTATTTTAAAAAAATTATCAAAATATGCTAAAAATAATTGAACAATTTTAATACATTAATGGATAAATTGGGAAAAAAGCCTTCTTAATAGAAAAAAATTCCAATTTCATATCAATATTATTCTATATTCATACAAAACAGAGTACTTAAACAATTCATACAATTTGCATACCAATTTAATAATTCATACAATATACAAAATTAAAATACAATAACATTAATGTTATAACACAACTTATACCATTCACATACCAATATTGTATCAGAATTCATACAAAATCCATCACCCAAACATTAAACACATATCCATACACATTTTATTCAAATTTCGAACAAATTTCACATAAACAAATTTTTTGAAAACAACAATAAGAATAACGTGATATAAAAAATAACTATTTTGAGTAATGTGAAAATAAATTAAATAAAGTACTTAACCTAACAACTTTTTTGGGGATTTTGGATGTTGGTATTTCTACTTCCTTCTTTTTTGTTGTTCTTCTTGTATATGGTTTTGAAGATTGAGCAACTACAATATTTGTTGCTTTTTTTTTATTTCACTAACAAAATTAGAATCAGGATCATTAGTGTGACAACCCCTCGGGATCCACATACTCAGGTATTGTCTCTGCCATGGGCGGCCATTCACTCTTTTAATCCCCTCTTATTGGCTCGCAGCCTCAAGGGAGAATCGAACCCGTGACCTATGACTCCTTTACATCCCTCCCAAGGAGATCGCCTCTTACCAATTGAGCTGCAGATCAATTGGTAAGAGGCGATCTCCTTGGGAGGGATGTAAAGGAGCCATAGGTCACGAGTTCGATTCTCCCTTGAGGCTGCGAGCCAATAAGAGGGGATTAAAAGAGAGAATGGCCGCCCATGGCAGAGACAATACCTGAGTATGTGGATCCCGAGGGGGTTGTCACAAAAAAGGCGCCTTTTTTGTGACAAGTGTTATGTGCATTGAGAAAGAATGGGTACTTCAGAGGATGCACCATTTCGAGGGACGTATCGCGCGCCGCGATGGATACTATATTTCGAGGGACGTATCGTGCGCCGCGATGGTTACTATTATCGAGGGTCGTATCGTACGCCGCGACAGATGCATGGACAGATATGTCCCCCATGGGTCCCGGACTGAGAGACAGCGGGTGTGTATCACTAGGTAAGACATGCATCATTATACTTGACATTGCATTCCATTGCATTGCACATACTTATCATTAGTGAACTTGATATCATATTTTGCTGATCTTCTGACTGCCTTTCTGCGGAACTTGTGATTGATCAATATTGAGCTTGTTATTGCGGATATGTAATTTGTCAAAGTATTATTGTTGAGGATATGTAATTTGTTGAAGTGTTGTTGTTGAGGATATGTAAATTGTCTAAGTGTTGTTGTTGAGCTACGTGCTATGAAAACTGTGAGCTGTTAGGTTGGGTTGATTTTAATGCAGGTTGTAGTTGTGGAGGTTTGGTTGGGGGTGGTAGGAGTACCCGTATTTTATCCCCTTATCTTGTGTTTAGACGTTTTACTTGCTGGGTACCGTGTGGTTTGGTACTCAACCCTTGCTACTACAATTATTTTTGTAGGTTACTAGCCCGGACTTTGTGATATTTCCCTTCTCCTTGTCTGAGGTTTCTTGGAGATTTGTCAGGTGGCTGTTTCCGCTGCAGCAGACTTTCTTCTCCTTAATTATGATCTTGTTCTATTCTAGAAACAAGTTCATTTGAGACTTGAGTTTTTTTCTTTTGAATCAATTGTAATACTTTAGAGGCTTGTACACGAGACTACTAGGTTTTGGGGTTTTTATTAAGTTACTTATATTTTATTTCCGCACTTTATTGTAATGGTTGAGTTTTAGGCTGACTTGTCTTGGTGGGATAAGACGAGTGCCATCACGCCCATTTTTGGGTCGTCACAAAATGGTATCAGTGGTACATGAAAACGGACATGTTGATTGTTAAGTGCAAATACTAACTATTTAAGGAGATATCTATTCTATTACATGCTTATATGATAAGATTTGATGTTGAATTCATATTCGAGATACCAACTAGCTTGTTAGTACGAGTGGATGCGTTAAGCATTATTTATAAGGACGCTTTTAGTAGTGGATCTTTGGTATGAAATTGATATGTTCAGATTGTGAAATGTATTTTATGAATTTTTAAATGAGTGGTGATTTCATCGTAATGTCCAAGAAATTGGATCAATATTGAATGACAAGCATATGGGTAAAGGAAGTCCTAAAGAGTATACTTATGTGAAGACAATTAAGAGTTTTAGTAAGGAAGTGCGGATAAAAGTGGGTTAGTTCTTTGGATTGGATTGGTATAACTGGGTTTAAGGATTCATATTGATGAAATAGTTGACTTCGTGGTGATAACAAGAGCTAACTAAGCATGATGATAATAGGAGTTTGTGATGGATTGCGATTGAGACTAAATCATAAAATAAGAATTGAGGGTTAAACGAGTTTTTATGGTAATAACGACTTGCGAGCATCTAAGGTTGTGGTTTTTCACTATTTGATGAACAATGTAGTTGTATGAAAAGTTGTATGATGCGTTGAAAATTTCGCTTGAATAGAATTGAAAGAAGCTAGGTAATAAATGGAAAAGAATTAGTGGGAAGTATTTTTAGTCATTGGAAAGAGACAATCGAGAAAAAGGATATTTACTATAATTATAAAGGACAAAGATATATCTTTAGAGAGTTGAGAATTTAGTTCAAGGATACGGGATTTCATCTGTTTCATTTTGATTATGGTAATAGTGTCACACGTTCATTAGATTGATAAAAAAAAAATAATAATATAGATATTGGGTAAGAATTGAGAAAGAATCCTACACAGTTCGACTCGAGTGTGGTGATAAGTTCTTTTATAGTTTCAAATTTGATAACGGGTACCATTGGATTTTTAAGAAAGGGTATGACAAGGTCAATGGATAGGCGATCAATAATAAACTAAGATGTCCAAATTTGTAAATATTTTCTATGTATGAGCTAATTTCAATAGATAAAAGTATTGAGTTACATAATTAAATTAAAAATTCAAGTTTTTCATTGTGAGTTTAGATTTGTGGTAGTGTGTTTTTCATTGTGAGTTTAGATTTGAGTATGAAGCATTTGAAGGACTTAAAAATAATTTGAGTAGTAAATTTGGTTACTTTTGATTGTTATACCTAAATGGGATTTCATGTAATGTTTTTATTTCAAGGATAAGATAAAAATACCATAGGTTGTTGGTCAAAGGATAAGATTGGTAAGCAAGTCAGCGAAGAAAAAAAAAGAGTTTGGTGTATTGAAGAGTTCAAGGTATTTAAAATTTGTGTCATCGAAATAATTTAGAAGATGTGAAGGAATAAGAATACTCTTGAATCTGAGTTAAAGGGTCTATGAATGGACATATATAGTTCTAATATGACTATGATTGTGAATCAATTCGGTATAGACTTACTAGAAATTTCGTCAGCAATTTTTATGAATGTAGAGTTTTGTTTTGAGTGAAAAAAAAAAGTGTAGTGTGTAAGATTTTGTGTTGTTATGTGGGGCTAATTTATTCAGAGTATGGTAGGTGACTATGGATACACAATAGTATGAACCTACAGTTATACAAGGTTAATGAGGATTTTGAGGGGGCATATTTTGGAATTTTTAAAGTATACAACGTGTTTGCTAAAAAGACTTTGATTTTAGTGACAGTTTGAGTGAGGTAAATGGTTGGTGTAGTTATGATGTGTTTATTTTTGTATTAAGAGTGTTAGCTTCAATGGAGTATTGAGAGAAGTACGTAGAGTTTGATGAATCGAGTATTTGTTATAAAGTTATGGGGGATCGGACTGGTTGATTGTGGGTGGTTATTCACCTTCTTCGTGTTGAGCACTATTAAAGTATGATTCCCTATTTATATTACGCGTGTTTTCACATCTATTGGTGAATTCTTAGTGGTGGATCGGATAAACCGATCGTCTTATGTCCCTTGATATGATGAGATCCTTGGGCAGAATTGATCATTTCATTTATGATAGGTTTGGCTTTGTTTGGAAGTTAGAGTATATAAGTAGTTCTACACGCACAACCTTGATTATGTAAACTTATATAAAAGCTACTATGAGGAGTTATAATTGTCTAAGCGTATTGTTAGAGGTCCTGCATTATGAAGTGTATAACTTGTTGAATGGTTGGGTTAGATATGTTTGATTTTCTCTTGATGAGTACCCGATGTCTAAAGATCGGATTTTTATAACTTGAGCTCGTAAAAAGATTGTGTTGTGATAAGAAAATTTTAATAAGATCTGAATGGTGATTATTATGAGTGTGTGGTGGCTGTTTCCATCGCAGAAGACTTTCTTCTCCTTAATTATGATCTTGTTCTATTCTAGAAACAAGTTCATTTGAGACTTGGGTTTTTTTCTTTTGAATTAATTGTAATACTTTAGAGGCTTGTACACGTGACTACCAGGTTTTGGGGGTTTTATTAAGTTACTTATATTTTATTTCCGCACTTTATTGTAATGGTTGAGTTTTAGGCTGACTTGTCTTGGTGGGATAAGACGAGTGCCATCACGCCCATTTTTGGGTCGTGACCATTAGGGGTTTCAACAATTTTGTCCTTCCTCTTCTTCCGCTTTGACTTGCCAGAGTCACACTTTTCTTTGCTTCATTTTTTTAAATCTTTTTTATTCTTCGACTGAGAGGAACCACCCGTCGTTGAATTTTCAACAATTTTAGGCGGGGGTGTTTGATTTAATATATTGAAAGTTGGAGCATGAACATCATCAATAAATGTTCCTTCAACCAATATGGGACTCTTTTGAGGTGTTTCAATGTGTTTCTTATACATATGATGATGAGAAACGTAATGAGATGGACGATTTTGAAGTTAGGCTAGTGGGGTTGCGAGAAAGATTGGATGTGCGGTTATGAATGTGAGATAGTGGAGTGGTGAGGAAGATGAGGGTGAAAAATGTGAATATGGGATAGTGGGTGGTGGCGTTAGAATTTGATAGGTGTGGGTGTGGGTGGGATGTGATTGGCGTATGGGATATTTGGAATGTGACGGTAAACAAGGAACTCTAATCAATGTGATTCCCTAAAATGTTGTAACTGATAATTTCATTTTTAAAAATGGAACGGCAATTAAATTAATTAACTATTAATAATTAATTAATATAAATATATAAAGAGATTAATCACTTTCAAATTAAATTGTAATTGATTTCTAAACAAAATTAAATGTAATTGATATGTCATAACCCGTACATAATCTGTTATAAGCAAGAATTTTTTAAATGTATGTTGAAAACCCGTAAGATTGTCTCTTAGATGTGTATATAGGATGATTTTTCCAATATAATTTGGATACAAATTATTTTCTACAATGTTGATATTTTGACATTTTCAATAATTATTTTAAAGTGTAAATATTTTTACTAATTAAGTTGACTGTAACTAGTTTGCTAATTTACCTTTTTAAATTAAAATATTCATCTTATCATTTAAACTTTGTATATTCTGCATATTGAAAATTAATAATATTATCAATATAGATCACTTGAAGTGACAAAAAAATAATTTTTATTAAAAATAATTACAAATATTAGAGATTTAATTAATGGACTTGTATGATTAATAATATGTTAATTATGATTGTTGTGTAATAGAAATAATAATATTATAATAAAATGTAAAATAGTGAGTAGAATAGTGGTTCTCCAAATTTGAAGAATTATTATTCACCTCTTTATAACTGAAGATTGGAGGGTGGAATAGAGAGTGGTTGGAGAAGAAATTCTCTGTTTCACTCTTTAAATAAAGAGAACGGAGAGTAAAATAAAGAGAGATTGGAGATGGTTTTAGCTTTATGACAAAATTTTAAACTCTATTTTATTTAAATTTAACTATTTGAATTTTCTTATATGTTTATTATTCTAACAAGAGGATAATATGAATAGGGTAATGGTATTTATTGTTTTAAATAATTTAAAAATAAATAAATAAAATAATAATAAAATATTATTATTGACAAATTTAGACAATGAACTAAGTTAATATATCGATTCATATAAATATTCTATTAGAACACATCAATATGTTAAAAGTTAACATTCTCAAATAAACCTTATAATAAGTTAAAATTTTAAATTTTCAATCAATTAATATGTATAATTACATTTATCAACTATATGAACAATGGACAAATACATATACTAATCTATCAATATAATAATAGTAGAGGAATAACGACACGCACCAGCACCATAATTATTATTAAATTTTATTTTATTTAGTTAATTTAAATAATAAATTCAAATTCAATAACTTTATTATATTTACTTAATTTAAATAATAAACTTTTTTATTTTAAAAACAAAATAACAATTTAAATAGTGTTTTTTCATTATAAAACTGAAAAAAACAGTCTTTTTAAAGGAATTTATTACCTTGTTTTCTATTGTATTAGAGCAATTTTGATGAGCAAGGACCGATGGAGAAGTTGTTTTTTTTTTTTAATTTTAATTAATTAAATTTTAAATTTTTTGTAATTAGACATTATTATTTTATTAAAATACGTCTGTGTTTTAATTAAAAGGAGAATGGTAATTATTAGATATGACTTTTACAGATGCAAATTAATTAAAACATTTGCCATATTATTTTTTCCTATATAAGAGTTACTTTAGAAAATCATCACATATTATGTTGAAGAAGGAAAGAGCGAGTTAGCTAAAGAAGTGCACAAACTTGCACGTTTAGGAGTCAGACTACTGGATTCCACAGAAAGAGAAATAGTGGTGACCAATGGGGCTAAGTCATTATTAGTGTCAGAGGTGAAAGAAAAGCAAGACCAAGATCCCATTATACTTGACTTGAAGGCAAATGTTCGTAAGCAAAGAGTATTAGCTAGTGAACAAGGGGGAGATGGTGTGTTGAAGCATCAAGGTAGGTTGTGTGTAACTAGGATGGATGAACTCCAAGAAAGGATCATAGAGGAAGCCCATAGCTTCAGGATTTCCATCCATCCGAGTTCCACAAATATGTACCACAATTTGAGAGAGGTATATTGGTGGAAAGTCTTAAAGAAGGACATTACTGAGTTTGTTGCCAAGTGCCCAAATTGCCAACAAGTGAAAATAGAACAGCAAAGGTCTGGAGGTTTGGCTCAGACTATAGAACTTCGAGAATGGAAGTGGGAGATGATTAATATGGACTTCATCATAGGCTTACTAATATCTTGTAGGTAGCATGATTTTATTTGGGTGATTGTCAATAGAATGACAAAGTTAGCCCATTTCTTGTCGGTAATGACTATCGATTCGGCTGAGTATTATGCTAAGTTGTACCTTCAAGAAGTCCTAAGACTCTATTGAGTTTCGGTCTCTATTATTTCAGATATGGGTCCACAATTTACTACACACTTCTGGAAATATTTCTAGAAAGGTTTGGGTTCGAAGGTGAACTTGAGCATTTTTTTTCATTCTCAGACAGATGTGCAAGAAAAGGTTACTATAAATACCTTAGAAGATATGTTGAGAGCTTGTGGATTGACTTCAAAGATAGTTGAGACTATCACATACCTCTCATTGAGTTCTCTTACAACAAGAGTTACCATTCGAGCATCCAAATGGCTCCATATGAAGCTCTTTATGGGAGAAGATGCATATCTCATATTGGGTAGTTCGAAGTTGGTGAAGTAGGATTGATATGACCAGAATTATTTCACCAATCTATGGAGAAGGTGAAAGTGATTTAAGAGAGATTGAAAATGACACAGAGTTACCAAAAGTCCTACACAGATGTTAGGATAAGGTCGTTAGAGTTTGAGGTGGATGATTGGGTGTATCTAAAGGTTTCACCCATTAAGGGCATTATGAGTTTTATCAAGAAGGGGAAACTTAGTCCCCGGTATATTGTTCCTTACAGAATCTCCAAGAGAGTGGGCAATGTAGCTTTTGAGTTGGAGCTACCCTAAGAGTTACAGATGGTTCATCTGGTATTCCATATTTCTATGTTGAAGAATTACTTAGGTGATCCTTCATTATTAGTTCCAATTGAGAATGTTGGGATTAAGGATAGCTTATCCTATGAAGAGATTCCGGTCAAGATTTTAGATAGTAAAGTTCACAAGTTAAGAACAAAAGAAGTTGCATCAGTCAAGGTCCTTTGGATGAACCAATTACTTGAAGAAGCGACTTGGGAAGTTGAGTAGGATATGAAGAAGATATATCCACATCTCTTTGAATCTGGAGAGAATGCAGATCAAGGTACTAAATTCTATTCTTAGCACTTTATAAGGCTATGTCTAAGCATTTTATTACTTGTTTTTGTTGTTGTGTGCTGAAATAATGTTACAACCCTTAGCTTAGTGAAAGAATTCTTATTCGAGGACGATGTTCTCAAGAGGAGATATTGTAACATCTGTAATTCGATATACCTAGGAATAAGCTAAGAAACAAAAAATAATCACTTTTGAAAAGAAAGGGAAAAATCTGGAAAACTGCCTTTATGAACTAAGTGTTTATACTATTTTACAAACTTCCTATATATTGCATGTGTCTTTATTGCTTTATATTGAGTTGTTATCTTATGAGTTGAGAAAATCCAAGGTAAGTTTATTCTTAATCCTTTCAAGTTGTATAGTTGTTGTTTAGCATTCTGATATACTGTGGTTTCACGGTATATTTAATGTTTTTTCCTTAAGTGTAATGTGTGTCCAAAAGCCTTTTTGTATTGATTTTTATGTAAGTTTCTCTTTATTTGCAGGAAATCTGTCTAAAGATGAATGCGAAAGTTTTTGAGCAAGAAATGCAGAAAAGTTTCCACCTACGGAGCTTGTGATAGCCCGTCGAGCCTGTGACGGTCCGTAGGTGGCATCTTAGTGAAACTGCTGAAGAAAGATGGGGAAGTCTGACAAAGTATGGGATTACGAAGTTCATGACAGACCGTCATACCCACGACGGTCCGTCCTGCTGGTTCGTCGTGATGATTAGAGAGTAGTCCCAGTACCCAACTTTCAAGAAGTCTAAGTGTTATGCAACGAAGACCCTCGACGGACCTTCGTGCTTGGAACGGTCCGTCATACCTGTTCGTCGAGGGTAATGAAGAAAGGAGCAAAAGAAGTTGTGAAGTATAGGATGACAGAGGCCATGACATCTCGTCGTGACCACAACGGCCCGTCGACTCGGATGCGTTTTGACAGATTTCCAGCAATTAGATTTCTTCTTTTATTAGGTTCTTGTTTTTTATAAATAGTTGGAAAACCTCATTTTTCGGCTTAGAATCTTGGTTATTTTTAGACTCTTTGTTAGGAGACTCTTAGTGATTAGATTTTTGATTTATTGAAGGATTAATTTCAGTAATTGTTGCACTTTTTCTGGAAATAATTGTTGGTGATTTTGTTTATTAATCAAGTGAACTTCTGAATTTTATTCTTTCTCATTGAAGTAAGTACATGAATTCTTATATTACATATTTGAGTACTGTGATTATGACTATGGGTAACTAAACTCCATAACTAGCATGTGTTGATAATTCTTTCGCTTAGAAGTCTTTTTAACAGATGGACAATGTTAGAACTCGCCCTAATGCTACTTATCGGACCAAGGAGGTAGATAATAGGAAAAGAATTATCAACATAGATTTAGTGTATACTATCTAATAGACTAGTATTGATTGGTACGAGGTAATAACTTAGTCAAATATCGAATACGATGCTTAATATGAGGTAAAGATAAGAGTTAGTATAGCAACACACGTAGTCGGACCAAGGTGCGGAGTGAAATTTTCTAGATGCCGGACCAAGGATTTAAAAATACATAACTTATCACTTTGCATGCAAGATACTAGGAAATAATTGCTATAGTTAGAATTATCAAGTTAGGAACCTATCGGGAACACTTAAACCTTAGTTACTTTGATTAATTGATAAACTTCAAGATTTGAATCTGTTAGTTGTTTAATTTAATTTAGCTAATTATTCTGTTTCATTTAAATATAAAAAAACTTCTTTATTGTCTTTTTTTTCTAAGGAAATAATTGACTGAACAATAGTAATAATAGATTAAAGTTAAGTTTGAACTATTTTCCTCGTGGGATCGATCCCAACCTCATTAGTTGAGTTCTTTACTTGATACGATCGCTTTACTTCTTATTTGAGAAGTAAGTTCGAGTGTTATCAAATTTTGGCGCCGTTGCTGGGGAAAGTAGCTTTTAGATTAACTTAAACTTATTACTAAAGTTTAGTCAACATTTTCTTGATTTTACTTTTTTTTTTTTTTTATTGTTTTTGATTCTTGCAGAACTATCTTCCTTGTATGCCAAATACATGGAGAGGAAGAGAACCCTTGTTTCCCTACGATCACGAATTAGAGTGTACACTACGCAACATGAATCCAAACTTGAGTATTAATGATGATGTTCCAAACCAGAACATCCCAGCTCCGATTGATGTTCATGGTCAATTATTACCCGATGATCGGGGTGAAAATCAACAAAAGGGACACAATCTCGCTCCACGCCCTCAAGAATACTACAGAGGCTATGATAATATTGCAGATTCTGATGGCCACTTGTCTTGCCCCCTCTACCACTAGGCCACACCTTTTTGGTAACTAGTAGTCTGATGCAAATGCTCACTGCTAGAGGTTTCTTTTCAGGGGCTACCTTATGAGAATCCACATGCCCATATAACTAAGGTTAGGGCAGTGTGTAAAAGTTGTGTAGGGAGGCCTGATTTAGATTTGGATGTAATAGGGATAAAAGTCTTTCCTCTCTCACTGACGGGAGAGGCTGCTATTTGGTTCACTGAGCTCCCTTATAACTCAATTTTCACTTGGAACCAACTAAGGGACGTTTTCTTAGCACGCTACGATCCGGTCTCCACCAAACTAAACCACAAAGACATAGGGAACAACTTTGTGGCACCAACAGGAGAGTCAGTTAGTAGTTCTTGGGATAGATTCACCTCTTTTTTGAGAAGCATCCCCAATCACCGCATAGATGATGAGTCACTGAAAGAATACTTCTATCGGGGACAGGATGATAACAATAAAGCGGTATTGGATACAATAGTGGGTGGTTCTTATGGGTAGTGTCCTTATGCCGAGATTTCTGAAAAGTTAGAGAAAATCTCCCAGAGTAATAAAGTTTGGAGTACTAGGAAGTCAGATACTGGGAGAAATACCTTGGCAGTGCAATCCACTCACAACCTAGCCACATATAAGATTCGTGAAGAAATGGCTCAGATGACAACTGAGCTTGGGTTGGTATTAAAACATGTCAGTGGGGGTGCAAAAAAGATCGGTCACTTTTGAGGATGATGATAGAATGCAACATTGTAGTGCTATTAATACAAGATCTCTGGTACAAAAGAAAGAAGATCTGGATGCGTTCACTATTCCTTGTACAATCGGGTTATTACAGTTTTTGAAATCATAATATGATCTGGGGGCAAGCATAAATCTCATGCCCCTTTCGATTTACAAGAAGTTGGGTTCAGGTGATCCAAAGCCCACTGTGATACGGCTACTAATGGCCGATCGACCAGTACAAAATCCTATAGGTGTACTCCACGATGTGTTAATAAAAGATGAGTGGTTCATATTTCCGGTAGATTTTATTATTCTTGATTGTGAAGTCAATTTTGGAGTGCCTATTATTCTGGGGAGGCCATTCCTTGCTATGGGTAGAGCCTTAGTTGATATCGAAAAGGGCAGATGAAATTTCGGTTGAACAATGAAGAAGTGAATTTCAACATTTGTAGGTCCATGAGGCAGAGTGGTGAACTCTAATCGGTATGTTCTATATTCTACAAAGATGCCGAGTCATCTGAGACATAAATAGAAGAATGTCTAGGTGTAGAAGCATTAGCGGTAGTGATCATGAATTTTGATAACGATTGCATTGAAGAGTATGAGTCATTAGTCGCGGCTCTTGATTGTGGTGATGTTCGATTTAAACCGAAGAAATATGAGTTAGACATGAAAAATCACAAGTCTCCACCCGCAAAACCATCTATAGAGGAGGCTCCAAAGTTAGAACTAAAAGATCTCCCACCACTTCTCAGATATGAATTCTTAGGAAATGATGATACTTTGCCAGTAATAATTGCATCAAAATCTAAATGAACAACACGTTGAGAGTTTGGTGAAAGTGCTAAAAAGGTTCAAAAGAGCTATTGGGTGGACAATTGCGGACATTATTGGGACCCCCCCCTGGTATTTGTTATCATAAAATTCAACTCATGCCCCATCATAAGACTAGTATTGAGCACCATAGACGCTAAAATCCACCAATGCAAGAGGTTGTGAAGAAGGAAATCATTAAGTGGTTGGATGCCGGAGTAATCTATCCGATTGCCGATAGTAGTTGGGTATGCCCTGTTCATTGTGTACCTAAGAAAGGGGAAATGACTGTGGTCCCCAACGAAAAAATGAACTTGTTCCAATGAGATCGGTTACTGGATGGAGGGTGTGTATGGATTACCATAAATTAAATGCATGGACTGAAAAAGACCATTTCCCTATGACTTTCATGGATCAGATGTTGGATAGACTTACCGGAAAAGGGTGGTACTGTTGACAAAGAAAGAACAAAATCATTCACCCCATTTACTATGCTAGTAAAGCCCTAAATGAAGCTTAGAAGAACTACACAGTGACTGACAAGAATTACTTACAATAGTCTTTGCTTTTGAAAAATTTTGCTCTTATTTACTAGGTACTAGAGTTATAGTGCATACTGACCATTCAGCATTGAGATATTTGATGGCAAAGAAGGATGCAAAACCTAGGTTGATTCGTTGGGTATTACTGCTACAAGAATATGAATTTGAAGTGATGGATAGAAAGGGGACCGAAAACCAAGTTGACGATCACTTGTCCCGTCTAGAATATGAAGCTCTGAGAGAGGGGATAAGAATGATATTGATGATAGTTTCCCCGATGAGCATGTATTGGCTGCCTCACAAGACTTATTCCATGGTTCGCAGATTTCGCGAACTATCTAGCTAGTGATATTATTCCATCTGACTTGTCTTTTCATGAAAGAAAAAAGTTCATGTACGATGTGAAGAAGTTATTTTGGGATGAACCATACTAATATAGGAGTTGCGACGACGGGCTTATTCGGCGTTGTGTACCATAATGTGAGATGTTGAGTGTGTTAGAGGCATGCCATTCCTCACCCATTGGTGGACATCATAGTGGTATCCGAACCGCTCATAAGATATTACAATGTGGTTACTATTGTCCAACTCTTCATCAAGATGCTCATGAGTTTGCTAAAGTATGTGGTAGATGCCAAAGAGATGGCGACATTTCAAGAAAGCAAGAGCTCCCGCTAAACCCCATTCTTGTGATTTAGTTATTTAATGTCTGGGGTATTGACTTTATGGATCCTTTTGTGAGTTCGCATGGAATGAAGTATATTTTGGTAGCGGTTGATTATGTATCTAAATGGGTGGAAGCTATTGCCCTCGCAAACAATGAAGGAAAGAGTGTCACTGCGTTCTTAAAAAATAATATTTTCTCTCGTTTTGGCACCCCAAGGGCAATTATTAGTGATGGGGGCTCCCACTTTTGCAACAGATTGTTCAAGGGATTATTGGAGAAGTATGGGGTTCTCCATAATGTGGCCATTCCTTACCATCCTCAAACTAGTGGGCAAGTTGAAGTGTCAAATAGGGAGATCAAACAGATTTTGTCAAAAACAGTGAACGCTAGTAGAACGGATTGGTCAAGGAGGCTTGATGATGCTCTTTTGGCCAACCGGGCAGCGTATAAGACTCCCATAAGTATGTCCCTATACCAACTTGTATATGGTAAAGCTTATCATCTTCCAGGTGAATTAGAGCATAAAGCCATGTGGGCTATGAAGAAGTGGAAAATGGACTGGAACGAAGCTGCAGAACAACGGTTACTTGGGTTGAATGAACTCGATGAATTTTGCCTGAAAGCTTATGAACGCTCAGCCCTCTTCAAAGAAAAGATGAAGAAGTACCATGACCTAAAAATTGAAAAATGAGAGTTTATGGTTGGGGATTTGGTGCTTTTATTCAATTCTAGGTTGCGCTTGTTTCCGGGCAAGCTCAATTCCAACTGGACCGGCTCTTACTTGGTTACCCAACTATTCCCTCATGGAGCAGTTGAGTTGGAAACCAAGGAGGTTGTGCGGTTCAAGGTGAATGGACAATGCATAAAAATCTATTTCGGGCATGTTGAATCGGCGAATGAAGTGATAGAGGCATACCATCTTGATGAAGTCTTAGTAATCAATTATCTTCAGTCGTGCCGCGACGTTAAATCAGGCGCTGGTTGGGAGGCAACCTAATACCTATAGTTTTATTTCTAGTAATGGTAGCATTTTATACTAATAAGTTTTAAATTTGAAGACATGTCACCAGGAAATTCTGCAGAAAATCACTCTGCAGCAGTCATTGATGGACCCATCGACGACCCGTCACGCACGCAACGGACCGTCGCATGAATTCGTCGTACCAGGTACATATGTCATTTATTTTTAAAACTAGGGCACACACGATGGAACCAATGACGGACCATCGCATCTATGACGGATTGTCGTCGGGGTCTCGTTGCATCATTTATGAGCTTACCCGACCCGACCCGGTTGGGTGTAATTTGAAAAATTGGTAACATTTAAAAACCCCACCCCTTTATTTCACCCATTTCCTTTCCTCTTTCTCCCATTTCCCTCCCTTTTCAACTTTCAACTTCCTATCTCCCTTCTCTATCAACCGATCGCTTCCCTATATTCCCCAATTCCAGATATCTCCTTTCTACTGGTCGGAGTCGGTTGCTGTGGTTCTGTTCTTAATCACCAAGTACTTCCCTTGCTTGTTTTTCTCAAATTCTCAAGTATGTGTCTCTAATTTTTACCCATTTACATTGCATTTTTGTTTATCAACTAGTCTTAGCCTATTTCTTATTGATGGGTCTTCATTTTTTGATCCAAATTTGGTCTGACCTAGGTTGAGAATCCTCAAAATTGCCTTGTTAAAACTCTAGAAATAGGTGCTTTAGCATTGCTAGTTTACTAGGTATTTGGGTTAGAAACATATAGGTTAACACTTAGTATTCCATGTGAGTTACAGAGGATGAATGTGGCATCTTCAGTCCTGTCACTGAATGACAGAACGAGACCCGATGACAGACCGTCGTACCCTCAATGAACCATCATAGGGTCCGTTCCAACACCTCTAACACTCCACTGTCCAATGTTTTCCAAGTGTCCACAAATGGACACATGCGACGGACCGTCGTTCCCACGACGGTCCGTCCTGCACAACCGTTCTGGTTGTCAGAGACCCTATTCCTAAGGGTATCCCACTTTTTTTCTAAGTGTCCTCTTACGGACATCTACGACGGACCGTCATACCTCGGATGGTTCGTCTTACACAACCGTCACGACGGTCAGAGACCCATCTCCAGAGGGTCTCCATACTTTTTCTAAGTGTCCTCTAACAGACATCTACGACGGACCGCCATACTGTCGACGGTCAGTCCTGCACAACCGTAATAACGGTTAGAGACCCTTGTCTTAAGGGTCTCCATTTTTTTCTAAGTTTCCTCTGATGGACATCTATGACGGACCGTCATACCCTTGACGGTTTGTCCTGTAAAACCATCATGACGGTCAGAGACCCCTCTCCTAAGGGTCTCCATACTTTTTTCTAACACGACGAACATCGACGATAGACCGTCATTGTCACGATGGTCCGTCCTACTTGTCAGAGACTTTCATTTAGGGGTCTCCACATCAAGATAATTGAAGTAAGACATGATGGACCCCATGATGGTTCGTCGTACTCACGACGAGCCGTCACCTGGTCCGTCGTGTTTCACTGTTACTGTAGAAAAGTCATTACAGCTTAGCTATTATATTTATTTATTTTTGTTTTTGCTCGTCTTGTTTTCTCCTTCTCGTACTAATATTAATTCTTTACAGGTAATATCTCTTATGGCAGCAAAACAAGATCGAGTTTACGCACGTGGGCGATCAAAGTCTGTCGCTCCGTCTGCCCGCCTGGTCATTGGCTCTGATGATGAGCGTGACCCGAATACGTGCCCCCAGACACTGCCACTCCATCACGACTTGCACGTGCTACCAGAGCTACGCCAAAAAAAGTGGCACCCGGCGTAGTCACTGCCTCCTAGTCTGATGAGGAGCGCGCACTGATCGACACACCTTCTAGGTCAGCTACACATGAAGAAGGAGTGTCTGCCTCCTTAGGAGTTTCGTGGTCGGAGGAAATTTTAGGGTTCGCTGAAGTCCCTGCACCCGCCACAATTGCATAGTCTGCCTCGTCTGATGAGGCTGACAATTCTGAATCCACTCCCGGCTCATAAACTCATGCTCTCACCTCGGTTGCCGACCAACCTAACCGGTGTTGTGTCGACGGGCAATATCAAGTTTATTCAGACACAAAGTTTCTGAATGATAAATGAGTCATGACACAGACCCTTACACTGGAGAGGCGGGTCCTTAGGGGAGTCTTCCTACCGTGCCAAAGATCCACAATCTCTTCACCTGACACTGATTGGAGTGGACAATACTTTCTTTGGGCCGTTATAGTGAAGAGTTGGTACGAGAGTTCTACGCCTCTTACGTGGCTACTCTCAGATCACAGATTGATAGGCGGGCTGCCCCCTAAACAGGCTTCACTTGAGCATGTCCGGGTATGTGGCATTCAGGTCGATATCTCCCTGCCTGCCATCTGCCGATATCTATACGGCGAGGATGTTGATGGAAACCGGACCCCTCTCACTGCTGAGTTCAACTATCGGTGGCAAATTGTCAAAGATGGCAAATTTATGCGTGAGCCATTTCTGAGAGAGACCACCAAGAGGTGGATGGAACTGCATTTGTCTGTTGATGGAGAGGGTGCCGACTGGGTAACAGAGCCAAAGAGAGCCATCAAGAAGGCTAACTTTACCTTAACGTCTAAGTTCTTATGGTTGATTGTCCGCCACTGCCTTTCCCCCACGGCCGCTGATTATATAGTCACATGGGATCGTGCAGTTCTGATGGCGGCGATAATAGCCGGGTTTGAGGTGGACTTCGATTGGCTTCTACAGGCGGTCATGCACGAGAGAGCTTTTAAGGCCACAACTACTTACCCTTTTCCGTGCATGATATTTTCTTTATGCAGGTCTGCAGGTGTGCCAATTTGGCACATTGCTCAGATCAAGAGTCTGTTGGGCACTGTTGATATCAGCCTCATCAGGGATGAGGCCAATGCGTTGGCTCCACGCAGAGGGCTCCATCCAGATTTTCCTCCACTCGGTGAAAATTTGGCTGATATGGTAGAACATGATCGAACTGCTACGCTGGCTGCTTCTGAAACCACAAACACTACTCTAGTTAGTTTATCCAGGGTAGTAGAACCGCCCCTAGCTCCTCTCGTTAAGACCCTATCCCCGCTCTGGTCCCACTTGCTAGGGTCCAGAAACTTGAGGCACAGATGACTAAACTTCTGCATCACATACAACCTTGGATGCAGAGGTCTATTGCTGAGTGCAGAGGAGCCCTTGGAGAGTAAAATGGTCCAGCACGTAGAGCAGAAGATCGCTGAGGTTCATCAGCGTTTGGACGCTTTTGAGTTGCGAGTGCTAGCCCGCCAGCCTCTCAGGTGGACGTGTCGACCCTTTAGGCTGCGGTTGAGAGTCTGCGAGCGGACATTGATATGATCCTAGAGGCTAGGGTGCCTGAGTCTGAGGCCCCTTCTGCAGAGCCTGCTGAGGACACAGTGATGGCGACCTTATTCGCCACTTTTGAGATTCCACCACCTCCCCCTCTTTAGCATGCCAAGAGGAGCAAGGGTCGAGAGGAGGATGAGGCTAGAGCACGGAAGATGGAGCGCCATAATATGGAGGCTGCGAGGAGAGCCTCGCTTGCTGATGAGGAGGCGCGTCGGATCAGGGCTGTAGAATCAGTTGCTGGGCATCTAGCTCCAGAGATATGGAGACCGCGGGAGGCACTGTTGATAGTGTTGTTGCTGCTGAGGACACTACTGATGTCCAGACAACAGAGGTAGTGGGTTCCGGACTGGACCCACCAGCTTGCTGATCGTCGACGCTTTGCGCCCCAGGTTTGCTTCACCTACCACTCTCGTATTTCTATTTTTTTTATGCATTGGGGACAATTGCATATATTTTTCTTGGGGGTGGAGTAAATTGAAAATGAGTGCTAGGATGAAGTCTGAGTAGCCGAATTCACGATCCTCTTTTGGGGTTTTCTTGCCTGTGTTCTTTTTCCCCAAGAGACTGATTGTTTTTATCGTTGAACCGGCATGTCTATATCTTGTGTACATAGTTTAACTCTGAAGCATGATGGCTAAAATGATATCCTGATGTAATGAAAATGATGCATGACTAGGCATAATAATTGATAAATTTGTGGCTCTAAGCATGACATAGAGATACACCACTGCATGACCCTAAGTCTAAAATTCGAACTAGGTGTCTGATAATCTGGTAGAGTAATGAGATGTCAAGTGAGTGTGAGGAAGATTTGAATAGTCCACTATTTGTACTGAGCTAGAACTTGCCTGGTTATTCCTGCTAAAAGTAAGTTGTAATAGATAATTAGGAAAGGATCATAGGAACTTGTTTAATATAGCCAATTTTTAGCCTAAATAAAAAAAAACAAATGAAGTTAATCCCTCTTTGATCCAAATGATTTTAGCTCAAACTAGACCTTTCTTTTTCACCCCAACTAATCTTTTGTGGGAATAATGTGTTGGCCCTGGTCCCTCCTTGGACATGTGCACCTCAACTTATGCCAAAAGCATAAGTTGAGGGTGGCTAATGCAGTAAACAACCTTTTCGTGGCCCTAACCCAACTTTGGGTATTGTGTACTTTGACTCATGGCAAAGCCATGAGTTGAGGGTGACTCTTATGAGGAATGCTCTGGAAAGTGGGGTTGAAAGAACAAAGAGAGAGAAAGAACAAAAGTAAAGTGACTCAAGAACCAGTTGAAAGAAAAGTGAAAGAAAATAATAAAAATATAACAAAATACAAGCAAAAAAAAAGAGAGAAGAGAGTCACTTATACAAATGAAGAAAGACGGGAAAATAGCAAGGTGAAAGAATATAAGAAATTGGGCGAAATAAAGTGATAAAAAGTGGTATGTTTGGCCGATATATCAAGGAAAGCAAAAAGTCACTAAATTATACCTAGATATACCCTACCTGACCCTGAGCCTATGTTACAAGCTAAGAAAGTCCTATCGTGATCCTAAGATTAGTATGGCGAACTTAAAGCAGTGAAAATAAGGGCAAGCTTATGGCAATATGTATAAATGAGTTGTGAATTTGTTCTGAGAGTGAGTGTTGAAAAGAAATCTTTATACTCAAACTGAAATCATTGTGTGAAAAATGAGGATGTTGTTTTGAAGTAAGGACATTAGTTGCAATATCGGAAATATTAGCACCTCGGTGAGAAATTGAAGAGGATAGGTGTCAGTGCGTGGTGAGTCTGTGTCATGGTTTGATCCCACATAATTCAAGCCTAATAGTGATAACATACATAAATATGATGAGATTGATCGGGATTGATAGCCAAATGATTGCGAAAGCTAAAACATGGATACTATTGTACAAAGATTTTGTAGTGAGTCATAATGCATCGAACAAACAACGAATTTTAGTTGAGGGTGTTGATATACCGTGGTTTAACGGTATATTTAATGCTTTTTCCTTAAGTTTAGTGTGTGTCCAAAATCCTTTTTATATTGATTTTTATGTAAGTTTCTCTTTATTTGCATAAAATCTGTCTAAAGATGAACGCGAAAGTTTTTGAACAAGAAATGCAGAATAGTTAAAACCTACGGAGCTTGTGATGGCCCATCGAGCCTGTGACGGTCTGTAGGTTGCATCGTAGTGAAACTGCTGAAGGAATATGGGGAAGTCTGCCCAAGTGTGGGATTACAAAGTTCATGACGGACCGTCATAGCCACGATGGTCCGTCCGGCTGGTTCGTCGTGATGATCAGAGAGTAGTCCCAGTACCCAACTTTCAAGAAGTCTAAGTGTTATGAAACGAAGACCCTCGACGGACCATCGTGTTTGGAACGGTCCGTCACACATGTTCATCGAGGGTAATGAAGAAAGAAGCAGAAGAAGTTGTGAAGTATAGGATGACGGAGGGCATGACGTCCCGTGTGACCACGACGGCCCGTCATGAGGCCTGTCGACTCGTACACGTTTTAACAGATTTCCAGCAATCAGAGTCCTTCTTTTATTAGGTTTTTATTTTTTATAAATGGTTGGAAAAACCTCGTTTTTGGGGTTAGACTCTTGGTTATTTTAAAACTCTTTGTTAGGAGACTCTTGGTGATTAGATTTTTGATTTATTCGAGGATTAATTTCAGTAATTGTTACACTTTTTTTTGAATTAATTGTTGGTGATATTGTTGATTAATCAAGTGATCTTCTGAATTTTATTCTTTCTCATTGAAGTAAGTACATGAATTCTTGTATTACATATTTGAATATTGTGATTATGACTATGGGTAACTAAACTCCATAACTAGGGTTGTGGGAACCATGGGCGAATAATGAGGTAAAACCTAACTAAAATAACAATTCTAGAATAGTGTCTTGCATGTATTGATAATTCTTTCGCTTGGAAGTCTTTTTAACGGATGGCCAATGTTAGAACTCGCCTTAATGCCACTTGCCGGACCAAGGAGGTAGATAAAAGGAAAAAAATTATCAACATAGATTTAGTGTATACTATCTTATAGGCTAGTATTGATTGGTACGACGTAATAACTTAGTCAAATATCGAATACGATGCTTAATATGAGGTAAAGATAAGGGTTAGTATAGCAACACACGTTGCCGGACCAAGGATTTAGAAATACATAACTTATCACTTTGCATGCAAGATACTAGGAAATAATTGTTATAGTTAAAATTATCAAGTTAGGAACCTGTGGGGAACACTTAAACCCTAGTAACTTTGATTAGTTGATTAAACTCCAAGATATGAACCTGTTAGTTGTTTACTTTAATTTAGCTAATTATTCTCATTCATTTAGATATAAAAAAAACCCCTTTATTGCCTTTTGTTTTCTAAGGAAATAATTGACTGAACAATAGTAATAATAGATTAAAGTTAAGTTTGAACTATTTTCCTCGCGGGAACGATCTTAACCTCATTAGTTGGGTTCTTTACTTGATACGCCCGCTTTACTTCTTATTTGAGGAGTAAGTTTGAGCGTTATCAATGTACATTCAATGTACTGATTCCAGTTGGCCTGCATTGTCTTATGATGCAGACGCAGGTAACCAGGATCAGCACAGAACGCTTCGTTGATCCAGTTTGAGTATTCAGAGTCAGTGGTGAGCCTCCTTGCATCTTGGAGGATACATATTTATTTCTTAGTAATCTTTCCTTTTATAGGATGTTGTGGGGTCCCCCAACATCCGTCCTAGTATTATAAAGGCTTCATAGACAGTCATACAATTTAATTTTGAGTCTCTTTTATCTTATATTTCATATGTTCAAGTGTTTAGACTTAAGTTGTCCAAAACATATATTTAAATTTATTTTATAAGAATACTTCAAACTCTATATCTAAGATAAGTAAAGTCTTCCGCTGAGTTAAGTAAGCCAGACTAAGGGTTCGCTCAAGGCCACCAATGGTCATTAGGTGCGGGCTACGTCCAGGGTGTAGCCTCTAGGATTGACATCTTGTATACAATGTTGTAGGCGTAAAGATCATCATCAAGTTTCCTCGACCAATTCGTTCTATTGGCATTCCTAGTCTTCACCAAAATCTATTTAATCTCCCGGTTAAACACTTTAACTTGCCAGCTAGTCTGTGAATGGTAAGGAGTAGCCACATTGTGGAAAACACCATATTTTTCCATTAGCGCCTTGAACAACTTATTGCAAAAGTGAGAACCTCCGTCACTAATAATGACCCTAGGTTTACCAAATCTGGAAAATAAATTCTTTTTCAAGAATGCGGGTGACACTCTTCCCTTCATTGTTGGGGAGGGCAATTGCTTCCACCCATTTTTACACATAATCAACCGTCACAAGAATATACTTCATCCCATCAGAACTCTCAAACTGGCCCATGAAGTCAATGCCCCATTCATCAAATAACTCAATCACCAAAATAGGATTCATGGGAAAGCTATTGCCTCTTTGAAATCCCTCCGTCTCATTGATAACAGCCACATAATTATCGTGAGCATCTTTGTGGATGGTGGGACAATAGTACTACATTACAAGATCTTATGCGCAGTCCGAATACCACTATGGTGCCCATAATTGGTCGATGAATAACACGCCTCAAGAACACTCAACATTTCAACGTTGGGCAGAAAACAACGAATAATCCCGTTGGTACAACTTCGATACGATGCATAAAATTCTTTCGTTGATGGAAAGTAAAATCCGACAGAACCAGATCACTTGCCAAATAGTTAGCAAAGTCTGCGAACCACAGAATCAGATTATAAGAAGTAGCCAATACATGTTCATCCGGAAAACGCATAATTAATTTCATCCTTTTCACCCAGTTTGCGAAGAGCTTCTCCTCCAACCTAGACAAGTGATCGGCCACTTGATTTTAAGTCCCCTTTTTATATATCACCACAAAATAAAACTCTTGAACCATAACTTATAAGTTTTATTTATTTAATAGTTTAATTTTTTTTATAATTTTAATAAGTTTATCGATAACTATCTTTATTTATAAAAATTTAGAATTTTTTATCAGTTAATTTTAAAATAGCATTTTTACATGTCATTAGTTACACTCATTATATTTTTTTAATATACATTTTATTTGTTACATTTGTTAATATTTATATTAATATTTTGCACAGGCTAAAAATTTATTCAAATACGGATAAAATTTACACACACAATTGATAACTTATTTTGGGCCAAAATCCCAAACCCACAAAATTTGAGCCCATTACATAATTATTTTTTCTATTTAAATTTTACATGGTTAAGAAATAAGGTGGTGGTGGAATAAATTTTAGAATTTGGGGATTCAACTTTTTTTTAGATTTTTTTACTTTATTTCTTTTTATTGTTCCTCCTCTTTCCCCGGTGATAAATTCGCCGGAGCTCCGACCAAACACCACCAAACAAACCCCACTTGTCATCCCTCTCCTCTCTTCTATTCTCACTAACTATCTACCCTTTCTCATAGACGCCATAAAACCGCAGTCGTTTTTCACTTTTTCTGACAAGATAGGAAGCCACCAGATCACCACCTTCCACCTTCCAAAAACCCATTTTCAAGACCACCATATATCCACCCAAAATAGACCAGAAACCAGTCCAAAGATCCGAGCATTAACCAAAAAACCATCCAAGAAACAACAACAAAACTAAGCTCAAAACCCCAACAGAGAAGACAACAAACATCTCCAAACACACCCAAAACTATTTTCCAGTTCAACGCCCACCTGAAACCACCATTGAACTCTACTTTTCGACCCTCGAAACTCCCTTTTTCTTCTTTCGCATTTTTAAGCTAACAACAACAACCATCTAGTCTAAGCGAGTTAGCCATCGAGCTCTGAATCCGGCCAAGCTCTGATGAAAAACAAAACTCAGACAGCAGCTTCAGAACACCTCCCTCTCTGCTACAAATGACTCCAAATGACCACGAAAACCCCAAACTCCAACAAAACACCACCCAAATCACCCTTCTCTTTATGAAACCAAAACCAAATCTAGCGGCTAGTGAGATTTTAAGCTCTGGCAACCACCAAATCCAACCAGAAACAGCCACCAAGGATCTCGCGACCACTAACCCAAACTAGTTAGCTTGCAAATGGACAACAATGAACTCCCGCATACTTTATTTTCTATTAGTTTGTTTTAAACTTTTGTTAGATGTTTTTTTTTGTGTCTTGTGATAAATATTTCTTTTATTTAAATCATTTGTTTCATTGTTCTTAGTTGTTATACTATCACAATTAATATTCTATTATGTTTACTGCAAAGAGGACAAACACAAAGCATTCACTCAGTGCTTATTATTTTTCATTAGTTTTTTTAAGATAAATATTGTTTGATACTTCATATTTTAAATTGTGTGATTAAATTGTTATTCCTTTAATTTAATTGTGTGCTTAAATTATTATTTTATTTCTTTTGTGCCTAGCCTTTGGAATTTTACTAATATAATTGTTTAGAAGTTTTCTCGGCGAACATATCTTTAATTTTCTTCATTTTTATCAAATATTGTTTGGATGTTAATTGTGTTGTTGGATTATTTGCCCCATTTTGTTCCATTGTTCACATCGTTACCTAGAGTTATTTATCACTTAACTTTTTAATGCTATTCTAATTATATGTCAAGATAGGCAATGAGAAAATCTCTCTGTCTCCCTATTGTAAAAGACAAAATTTCAGTTTAAGCTTATATATGTTGTGTGTTATGATTGGACAATGAAAAAATTACTTTCGATTTTCAAGGCCTTCAATGTTAATAAGACAATTTTGTTTTTAATTTAGTATTTGATTTATTCATATTTATTTATTACTAATACTTTTCCTTAGTGTCTTTAGAGGTACCTCGGAGTCGCTTCTCATCGAAGCTATTACAATGGAGTTAAAATGTATTTTATATCCATTATTTTGTATATATTCACGTTAGGCAAACCTTAGGCTGATTCTTACATTATTATTTTATTTTATTATTTGTGTATATTCCATGTTTATATTACTTGTATATTATTGTTATCTCCTCCTAAATTTTTTAAAAAATAAACTCAGTCGGGAACCACATTTGTGGATATCTAAAGATGCCTAACACTTTTCCTTTGGAAAAATCTGAACTCTTATCTAGAATCTAATGGTTTCATGGATCATTTAATTGGTTTCCTAGTTTTTCCTAAAATTAGGTGGCGATTCCTTTAAAATTCGTTTATTCCTTTAATTCTTAAAATTGAGTTAATAGATTATTTTTTGAGTCACCGTGACTTTTCGCGTTATTTGAATAAAGTAGGGATGTCAATAGAATGACGACTCCGCTGGAAAAAAGAGGTTCTAACCATTATGAGTTCATTTTTTCAAATTGAGAAGATTATTTTTTTACTGTATTATATCTTGTATCTTTTATATTTTGTTGATTATTTATGTATTGTACTTATTGTATTAATTATTTATCTAATTGTATGTATATTTTCGTTGCACAATTTTCGCCAAATGGCAAATAGAATTCATTAGGACAAAGGCAGTTACTTGGTTTTCCATGCTTGTCCTTCAGAAAAAGAACATTCAAGTTCTTTTGAAGTGATAAGTGAATAGTTGGCTTGTGGTCATCCAATATCGTTTATTATACTTCACCCCGTAGTTTATCCGACTCAGGTAACCAGGTCTTATTGAAACTACTCTTAGTCAGCTAGTGTATAGCGAAACCAAAACCTTTAATTTAGCGCATTTGCTTGAGATGACTCAACACTGAAGACACACTTGTATAAGACATGCGTTCATTGTTTATATGTTATGTGATATACTTAACTTATGTGAATATAACGTATACTAGTCTATTCTTTTTCAATGATTTTCAAGAGCTATATATACATAAATATCAAGTCGCTTTTATCTTTCAAGTTGTTTTTTTTAAAGATTCAAGGCTATTGCTCTTCCAGAGCAGCAGGGGACAAGAACTCGCAAGAATGAGTCTTTAGATTTCACAAGACTATAATAACCCATCGAAAATACAAATCAGGGGAAACTTTGATTATGAGGTCGCACTCATCTGTTTTTTGTTATGTATTTTGCATGTTGGACCTACTTTGACACATTTCTCATATTTTTGCAGGGAGATCGTCCCTGACAAATGTCGGGGATGGTTATAATAATGTATAGTTCTTGTGAATATTTATAAGTATACATAGTTTGAAGAAACATCTAAAAGGAATACAACAAGTGGTTACTGTAGAAATTCGGGGCCACATTCAATAAGAAATACAAAGATCAACAGTTAAAAGGATGCAAAACATATTGTTGCAAACAGGCAGAAGATACTCTCTACAAAAGATGTTAGTTACACTATACTTACGAGTCATCATTCTAAGTTTGTCTATGTTTTGAATATTTGTATACCTTATCTGAATGAACTATTGGAACCTGATTCTCATCTTGGTGAGATACGTAGGCAGCCCTTCTCAGGCTCGGTATAAAATTTTTCAAAAAAGAAAAAGGGGTTTGTGTATATTCCAAACACATGTCTGCACGAACTACGTGAACCAGATTCTCATCTAGGTGAGATACGTAGGCAGCCCTTCTTGGATTCAATATTTATTCATCAAAAAATTTTAGAAAGAAAAATAAAAAAATATATAAAATAGTTTATGCATAGTTTCAAAGGCATATCTGCATAAACTATGCACACCTGATTCTTATCTCGATGAGATACGTAGGCAACCCTTATTGGGTTCGGTATTCATACTTTAAAAAATAATGTATATATATTGTAAAAGTAATGTCTTCAGCTAGGTTCAGATAAACATAGTTAGGAGCATGTAAATATATTTGACTTGATGAAAAGGACTAACTTTGTGGTAAACCATAGATTCTTGTGGTACCTCTAAGTTATACTTTTGTGATACATGAAATTTCTCTAATAGGAATTAAATATAAGAATAAATACTACATCATGGTTTCATGTGAACGGTGTGGAGAGCTTTTAGATAAAAATTCAATTGCATTGTATTGTTGATCTAGAACTTGTCCTGATTGTTTTTCAAGGTGAAATCCTGAGCAATGTTTGATTTGGGAAAGGATTGTGGGGCTTTTTTCAACCGGTTTCGTCTTTCAAATCCCACCAAATGACATCAATCCCTATTTTTTCCACTTTGAGCATGAAGCCTTTTCTTTTGATAACCACATCTTAGCCATTATCCTATTGAGTGATTACATGCACTATCTCTCTCTTGATCTAACCTTCTTGAGCGCACCAAAGATGTGCAGAATGTAAGAGAAGATCTATGTTTAAAGTTTCAAAGGCAAAAGATATTAAGTCTCCCAAATTCAAGGAAACAAAAACGACTTCTTCATAATGAACAAAAAAAAAAGTTGAAAGATATAAGGAGAGACGAAAACATCCCTACAAGGACAATGAAAGGTGGGAAGGAAAATAGTCCCAAAAAAAAAGGAAAAGAAAAAAGCAAAGGAAAAGGTTTCCAAAAAATCAGAACACAAAGAAGTAGAAACAAAAGAAGGGATGAAAAAGGGAGAAGCTCTAACGAATAAGGATTAAAAAGAAGTCAAAAAAAGAGGGGACAACAAAGAGTATCAGACGTAAAGGCATATCAACCGTCAAAAGCATGAATTTAGTTTGAAGCTCAAGGAGTAATTAAGTCACTCTTATTCCAAATAAATATCCTACCCTTCCCTAAGCCTACATTACAAGCTAGTGACAAGCCCTACATGATCTCATTTCAAATGTTCTCACATTAGTGGAGATTTACATAAGGACAAAGCATATGGTATCTTGCATGTATTGCAAATTTTTGTCAGTGTGAGTGCACTTTGAAAAATTTCCTAAATTAAAAGGATTCAAATATGTGTAAATAAGACTGTCTTTGTTGTGAGGGCACATGAAACCTAAGGATTAGTACAATTCAAAACCTTTGTTTATAGCAAGATCAACGAATCTTGTTGATCCTTAAGTATGTTTGAGGTACCACTTGAAGTTGTAGGAATTACCTTTAATTCAATCTTAGTTAGAAAAAGAGAAAAAAAGAAGGAGAGGTTTACCTACACTCCTAAATGTTGGTACCAACTGTAGTCAAGATTTGAATGTCTCTTTATATTCTTTATTTTTCAAAAATAGAAAGTGGGCAAGCACCCACTTTTTAATATTTTTCAAAGCATTTTTCTTAAATTATTTCTTTTAAAATAATAATTGGGATTTTTTTTATTTTTGTGGGTTGTCCATTGTAAAATGTGACGTTAGGCTAACCTCGTAAGTGTGAGAC